>CM031574.1:10076069-10656131 GCA_018467065.1 Ephestia elutella
GTACAACCCGACTCTCTTCAAAACCAGAGTAAATAGGCTGCTTCTGGGTAAGCTCGTTACACCGTAGACCTCATCTGTGTCCTCGGGCAAGATTGTGGTCAAGAGCAAGCCCAATTTTAATAAAAAAGAAAAAAAAAAAGAATACCGGTATTACGGTATTTGGCCCTTCAATTCCGGTATTGAAATATCGAAAAAATCTGTCCGAGATACCGGAATTACGATATTCCGGAATTCCGGTATGCATGCCCTAGTGAAGAGGTAACAAGAAAACAAACTCAATTTCGCATTTATAATATTAGTACGAATTTAAATTTTCGATTAATTCCCATCTCGTTTCAACAGCCCAGCCACTCGTAATACCAGAAGTCCCCCGTCCACCAATAACAAACAACAGCAAAGTGATCCTTGTGGACGCCACGGCTGTAGACCGTACGTTCGTGCGTCCCAGCGACACTGCGGCTGTGAGAGAGTACGACCAAGTGTTGCAGGATGTGTACTTGAGTGCGGCTAAAGGTAATTATATCGTCAGCCCAGCTCGTTGCAATACAAGTAACAAACAGCAGCAAAGTTAACTATCTATCTATCTATCAAAGTGATCCTTGTGGACACCACGGCTGTAGACCGTACGTTCGTGCGTCCCAGCGACACTGCGGCTGTGAGAGAGTACGACCAAGTGTTGCAGGATGTGTACTTGAGTGCGGCTAAAGGTAATTATATCGTCAGCCCAGCTCGTGACAACACAAGTAACAAACAGCAGCAAAGTTCTATCTATCTATCTATCTATCAAAGTGATCCTTGTGGACACCACGGCTGTAGACCGTACGTTCGTGCGTCCCAGCGACACTGCGGCTGTGAGAGAGTACGACCAAGTGTTGCAGGATGTGTACTTGAGTGCGGCTAAAGGTAATTATATCGTCAGCCCAGCTCGTGACAACACAAGTAACAAACAGCAGCAAAGTTCTATCTATCTATCTATCTATCAAAGTGATCCTTGTGGACGCCACGGCTGTAGACCGTACGTTCGTGCGTCCCAGCGACACTGCGGCTGTGAGAGAGTACGACCAAGTGTTGCAGGATGTGTACTTGAGTGCGGCTAAAGGTAAACTAGAGTAGTACTGTAGAAGATAATGATGACGATACTAATTTGATTCAAATAATAAATTCAATCTAATCTCTTTCCTTGTAAAAAATAATAAACAATTATTGTTCCTTGTGTAACAAGATTTATTTTTGCTAAAGTGCTGATTTTTAGTAAACTTTGACGCACCATTGCCTTGAAACTACGACCCGTATCAAAATAAATGTAAGAACTTATTTGTGGGTAATTTATTGATAAATAATGTAGCCTTTGATCATTTTGTCCTAACTTGTATAGTTTTCCTAAGAATTCAGAAAATTTGTAAAACGGGACACGTTTCAAGGGTTGAAGGGGGGACGCCGAAGGCGGGAGGAGGGGGAGGGTAGTGTTTTTTAATGTAGGTACTCGTACATAGGCATAACACAGATACAATAAAGCATGATAAATAATTTTGCCAAATTTTCCATACATTGAAATCTAGAATGAATATACTATAACGTCAACACAAGTAACAAACAACAGCAAAGTGATCCTTCGTTCGTACGTCCAGTTCGCAGAATGTCCAGTGATAATTACCAACTTCACCTATTATTTTATCAAAGCCTTTTGGTATATCTAATACTAGTCGTATCCGGGGCTATGCTCCAGTGGGAATTTCGGGATAAAAAGTACCCTATGTGCTATTTTCTGTATTTTTCTACCCGTATACCAAATTTAATCAAAATCCGTCCAGTACATTTTGCGTGATTGAGTAACAAACATCCTCACAGATTCTCACCCAAAGTTTCGCATTTATAATATTACTAGCTTTTGCCCGCGGTTTCGCCCGCGTGAATTTCCCACGGAATCAGTGTTTTTTCCCCGGATGAAAGGTATGTCCTTTTCAGTACTTCTATGTGCATGCGAAATTTTAGGAATATTGGTTCAGTAGATAAAGCGTGAAGAGGTAACAAACAAATTAACAAACTCACTTTCGCATTTGTAATATTAGTTAGAATAATAGTATGATTTTAATGCCTGACGTAAATAAAGTTCATATAAATTCCTTAATCTTAGCACCCCAATTTACGACACAGTATTACGTCTTTATCCCTTACGGGGTATACAGAGTTGTACTTGAATTAATTATAATTAATATAATAATAAATTAATATAAATTATAATTTCTCTAACAGCGAGTCCACTGACGCAGCCGCCGAAGAAAGGCGACACAGTGATCGGGAAATTCACCGACGGATTCTTCTACAGAGCTCTGGTCAAGAGGACCAATGTTGCGCAGAACAAATATCTTCTTGAGTATATCGATTTCGGTGAGTTCTTGCCTTTTGTTAAGAAAGAAATAAAAATAATAAAAATTATATATTAGGTGAACAAAAAAGTTGTACAATTGGGTTGTTGGAACCTACTTTTAAGCAAAGAATGTGCCAGGAGGCACCGGCTCAGGCATATTCTTTACTACTGACTAGACTGTGGTCTATGAAAACTACCATACATGAGTCAGATACTTGCTTCCGGTGAAGGAAACATCGTGAGGAAACCTGCACATTGGCTAACTGTTTAATTTACTATACTGCCACTAGATGGCGGTAGTCGTAAAAGTCATGTCAGATGCCTATGGGCGACTATAGTATACTAGCTTTTGCCCGCGGCTTCGCCCGCGTGAATTTCCCACGGGAACAGTGCTTTTTCCCGGGATAAAAAGTAGCCTATGTGCTATTCCAGGTCATTATCTACCTCTGTACCAAATTTCATCGAAATCCGTCCAGTAGATTTTGCGTGATTGAGTAACAAACATCCTCACAAACTCACATCCAAACTTTCGCATTTATAATATTAGTATGGATTTTATTCAAGTTGCCCATAGGCAATAGGCGACTTGAATAAAATATACTCGGAATGTTACAGCATAATGGCTGGTATGGCGCGCCATATATTATACGAGCCGCGCCCCGGGGCTTCGCTCCCGTAGGAATTTTGGGATAAAAAGTACCTTATGTGTTATTCCCGGTATTTTTCTACCCATACACCAAATTTCATCGAAATCCGTTCAGTAGATTTTGCGTGATTGAGTAACAAACATCCTCACAAACTCGCATACAAATTTTCGGATTTATAATATGAGTAGGATGCGCCAACGCCAGTTTACATTTTGTAAATTATGGGTTCAACCGATACATTCGAAATAAGAGACATATACTATTTGACAGATGTCATAAAACTCGTCATAAATATTACATCTGGATTTCAGGTAACGTGGAAATAGCGAAGCTAGAAAACCTGTACCCGTGCCCTGAAGAATACAACCTGTCCTCAAAACCCACTGTAGCATCGATGGTGACACTACAGGCGTCCTGTGGCAACGCTCTAACTCCACCAGCCACTGAATACATCGAGAAACTGAAGGAGTCCAACGAGGAGTTGGTTCTGGTATGGTCCCTCATCAATATCTGTCTATTTGTGCTAATCTCATAAACTAGTCAATATAGAAACCTACTGCAGTATCGATGGTGACACTACAGGCGTCCTGTGGCAACGCTCTAACTCCACCAGCCACTGAATACATCGAGAAACTGAAGGAGTCCAACGAGGAGTTGGTTCTGGTATGGTCCCTCATCAATATCTATTTGTGATAATCTCATAAACTAGTCAATATAGAAACCTACTGTAGTATCGATGGTGACACTACAGGCGTCCTGTGGCAACGCTCTAACTCCACCAGCCACTGAATACATCGAGAAACTGAAGGAGTCCAACGAGGAGTTGGTCCTGGTATGGTCCCTCATCAATATCTGTCTATTTGTGCTAATCTCATAAACTAGTCAATATAGAAACCTACTGCAGTATCGATGGTGACACTACAGGCGTCCTGTGGCAACGCTCTAACTCCACCAGCCACTGAATACATCGAGAAACTGAAGGAGTCCAACGAGGAGTTGGTCCTGG
Source organism: Ephestia elutella (assembly GCA_018467065.1). Taxonomy (NCBI): domain Eukaryota; kingdom Metazoa; phylum Arthropoda; class Insecta; order Lepidoptera; family Pyralidae; genus Ephestia; species Ephestia elutella. The sequence continues at coordinate 10,080,091 of CM031574.1, forward strand.
TATGGTCCCTCATCAATATCTGTCTATTTGTGATAATCTCATAAACTAATCACTATAGATAGTGATGGAAACCTACTGCAGTATCGATGGTGACACTACAGGCGTCCTGTGTTAACGCTCTTACTTCACCAGCCACTGAATACATCAAGAAACTGAAGGAGTCCAACGAAGAGTTGGTTCTGGTATGGTCCCTCATCAATATCTGTCTATTTGTGAATCTCATAAACTAGTCAATATAGAAACCTACTGTAGTATCGATGGTGACACTACAGGCGTCCTGTGGCAACGCTCTAACTCCACCAGCCACTGAATACATCGAGAAACTGAAGGAGTCCAACGAGGAGTTGGTTCTGGTATGGTCCCTCATCAATATCTATTTGTGATAATCTCATAAACTAGTCAATATAGAAACCTACTGCAGTATCGATGGTGACACTACAGGCGTCTTGTGGCAACGCTCTAACTCCACCAGCCACCGAATACATCGAGAAACTGAAGGAGTCAAACGAGGAGTTGGTTCTGGTATGATCCCTCATTAATATCTATTTGTGCTAATCTCATGAACTAGTCACTATAGATAGTGATGGAAACCTACTGTAGTAACGATGGTGATGCTGCATGTTAAAAAAAAATATCAGTCTCAGCGCAATAAGTCCTTTTCTCGAAATGTCCTTCTCAGAGAGTCCCCTTTTTACACGACTGACCAAAAAAGGAGTGTTATGTTTGTTAGGGTTCATGTATGTAAGTATGTATGTATGTAAGTATGTATGTATGTAAATTTCTTTATTCCACCATAAGTCCAGAATGGCTTAACAGATTTTGATGTGAGAGGTATTGTTAGATTCCTTGCATTCTCCCGAGTGACATAGGCTATGTAAGTTGTCAGTCGTGTTTTTTATTTTTTAATAATTTGCTTGTCTATTTATTTTGTAGCTTTTTGTATCCCAATGCTAGGCAAAAACCTCCCATAACTTCTTCCAATTTTCAATTATCAAAGGGTAATTTTTATCCCGAAACGCCCACGGAGCGAAGCCAGCAAGGGTTGTATTAACTAGAAGTTTAACGGAATATAATGTGGGCGTGTTAAAGTTAAATATAAGACAACTGGTACTATTTATATTTCACATTAAAATAGATAAAACACTCGTTAACAGTCTTTATTTAAATTATAACAGTAAATCATTTAATAGTTATTCTGGGATAATTCAGTTAAATGTACTATGAAAGTTAAATAAATGTTACACAAAGGGGAGAGCAAGCACAGTCCCAATAAACGACCGTCGCGTTCCGCTGCTGGAATAGAAGAGAGGTTTGCTCGCCATCGCCCCTCCAACGCGGACGATAAATATAATAATATCGCATATTATTTTCCTAATATTATAAATGCGAACGTTTGGTATCTCTCTCTTTCTCTCTCTCTCTCAGCCGAAAGACGTCCACTGCTGGACAAAGGCCTCCCCCAAGGATTTCCACAACGACCGGTTCTGCGCTGCCCGCGTCCATCCACGTTTGGTATACAGGTAGAAAAATACTGGGAATAGCACATGGGTACTTTTTATCCCGAAATTCCCACAAAGCAAAGCCCTGGGATTGCTCCTGTCATTGTTAATTATCATAATCTTAATTTTCAGACTATCCCATCCGGAGCTAAGACCGCACCAAGTGGTACTCCTGTAAATTTGTCTGTGGCCAAGAGCAACGAATCCATAAACAAAAAGGTTGAGGAATACTGCACTCCTGACTGGAAGAAGATGGAGGACAAGGGAGCTGATGTTGTTGGTATGTTGGCTTGATATTTTAATGAGATAAATGAAGAATTAATCTTGTAGCGGGCGTTTTGTCTAATGTGTGTGTGGTATGCCTGGTGAAGATCTCCCGGCTATGTATGCGGGAACCGCGTGACGCTCATACGCAAAATGCCTCTTTCGCGAAATGTCCCGTAGTCGCAAAATGCCTCTTTCGCGAAATGTCCCGTAGTCGCAAAATGCCTCTTTCGCGAAATGTCCCGTAGTCGCAAAATGCCTCTTTCGCGAAATGTCCCGTAGTCGCAAAATGCCTCTTTCGCGAAATGTCCCATAGTCGCGAAATGTCCCGTAGTCGCAAATGCCTCTTTTGCGAAATGTTCCGTAGTCGCAAAATGCCTCTTTCGCAGAATGTCGCTAAGACCCTGTCGCGCCATTTCGCGAAAGAGACATTCTGTGAAAGAGGAATTTTGCGACTACGCGACATTTTGCACATGAGCGTACAGGGGGTGTCATGTCTGAATAAAACATTTGCATCCTTACTGGTGAAAGTACTGATGAATATGAGCATGTTTTGTATGGGACCGACTTTGATAATCAACAGTAGACGACGCGAGCGCAAATTTCTATGCAAAAAAGTCTGCCACTTTCGTTGGGGGGAAACGCGCTCACTAACGCAATGCGACATAATTTATACACGCACACAGATAATGCCGACCACTAGCTTAAAAATTACGCAGCCAATCGCAAACAGTATGAGCAGATTATACGAAATTTGGCAGAGGGGGATGTCTGCCTGTGACCTCTATTGTTATAAAGACATTTATTTATTTTTTTAACCTTTATTGTACAAACACAATGTATCGCACAATAGGTGGTCTTATTGCAGAAGCATTATCTAACAGTCGACCTTTGGGGTACAGAGAACTTAAGTGGGTCTAATAAAGGGATTGTTGGAAACGAGACGGGGGGGAGACAAAATAAGAGTAACATAAAATATATAATAATACATCGTAATACATAATTATACATATATATATATAGCTAATATGACATATAAGAATATAATTACATATAATATAAATAAATAATACCATAAATAAATACATACATAGATACATAGAACACTGTGGTTGGTACTAATTTTATGATTATAAATTCGTTAACTCTACTGAATTTTATAATTGTTCCTGCACATATTCAATTTCAGTCAACTCCTCATACTACTTCCAACCTAACTCAACGAATGTCCAACAGAATCCCCAAAGCTGATGTACCCCAGCCTCGCGTACCTGGAGCTGCCGGGCGGCGGCTGCGAGCTGGACGTGCTGGACGTCAGCGCATTGCAGGACGGCACTGTGTCCGGCCACCAGCGGGGCATAGACAAGGAAGAGAAGATGCTTCAGCAACTCACTGACAGGGTGAGTTATCGACGGGAAAAAGAGATAGATAGATAAAATCCATTTATGCGCGCTGCAGGACGGCACTGTGTCCGGCCACCAGCGGGGCATAGACAAGGAAGAGAAGATGCTTCAGCAACTCACTGACAGGGTGAGTTATCGACGGGAAAAAGAGATAGATAGATAAAATCCATTTATGCGCGCTGCAGGACGGCACTGTGTCCGGCCACCAGCGGGGCATAGACAAGGAAGAGAAGATGCTTCAGCAACTCACTGACAGGGTGAGTTATCGACGGGAAAAAGAGATAGATAGATAAAATCCATTTATGCGCGCTGCAGGACGGCACTGTGTCCGGCCACCAGCGGGGCATAGACAAGGAAGAGAAGATGCTTCAGCAACTCACTGACAGGGTGAGTTATCGACGGGAAAAAGAGATAGATAGATAAAATCCATTTATGCGCGCTGCAGGACGGCACTGTGTCCGGCCACCAGCGGGGCATAGACAAGGAAGAGAAGATGCTGCAGCAACTCACTGACAGGGTGAGTTATCGACGGGAAAAAGAGATAGATAGATAAAATCCATTTATGCGCGCTGCAGGACGGCACTGTGTCCGGCCACCAGCGGGGCATAGACAAGGAAGAGAAGATGCTTCAGCAACTCACTGATAGGGTGAGTTATCGACGGGAAAAAGAGATAGATAGATAAAATCCATTTATGCGCGCTGCAGGACGGCACTGTGTCCGGCCACCAGCGCGGCATAGACAAGGAAGAGAAGATGCTGCAGCAACTCACTGATAGGGTGAGTTATCGACGGGAAAAAGAGATAGATAGATAGATAAAATCCATTTATGCGCGCTGCAGGACGGCACTGTGTCCGGCCACCAGCGGGGCATAGACAAGGAAGAGAAGTTGCTTTAGCTGCTCACTGATAGGGTGAGTTATCGACGGGAATATTAGGCGACCAAGACTGTTTCATGAGTTTCTTTCGGCATTTCTTCTCAGCAGTGGTCGTTCCGAAATGCTAGTAGTTTGTAGCTTTGAGACGTTATCGACGTGAAAAAGAGCCTTCTTTGAAGACCAAGTTTCAATAAAAAAATTTGACTTTGACTTTGGAAAAAGATATAGATAGATAGATAATATCCATAGTCCTATCATGTAAACCATCTTCACAGTACTTTAGAATTTTGTTGGAAATAAATCAAATATTAGTTCAAACCTAAACATTCTAAAGTAAAACATTTATTAATGAGGGATTTTCCGAGACCCAAATTAAAAAAAAATGTTCCAGAAGACTTCATAGATGGCGATAAGTAAAAGGCGTGAGAAAAAGTTCCATACAAAAAGCAAAAATTCGCGGGATTAAAACCTGCTGTCAAAAACTCGTCAATATATTGTACGAAGTATAGTGAGCGGAATAACGATTATTCTCATTAGTATTATAATGTCCCTCGCTTAAAAAAACACCTTTATAAATTTAATGTGGTGTTGACCCAGCCCAGGCTTCGTTCATACATAAAATGTAGCCTATGTCACTCATTTGCAAGACCTTTCTATTGGTGAAAGAATTTTTGAAATCAGTTTAGTAGTTTCTCAGATTACCGCCTACAAACAAACTCATTAACTTACAAACACTTCTTTATAATATTATTGTGATTTCAGATGGCCGAGTACTGCAACAGTGAGCTGGGGCGTGAACCTTACTTGCCCGTTGAGGAAGAACTGTGCATCGCGCAGTGCCCGCCTTGTAAGTATATTTGTTTATCTATTTAACCAAAAGTAACTTAGTGCTAAAAGCATTCTCTACCGTCATGCGCAAATTTGGTTTTCAAAGCAATATCATTTATTAACGTAAATTAATATGAATTTATATTTTTAAAATCAGTGATTCCCAATGCTAAATCAAGAAACTTTAATTAAAAATTATGTAACTTTGAAAACTGAAATTTTATTCTAAATCCCTGTCGCGACATTTTGCCAAAGAGACATTTTGCAAAAGCGATATTCTGCGAAAGAGACATTTTGCGAAAGCGACATTTTGCGCATGAGCCTCTACCATTACCAGTCAACCCTTGGGAAAATCAAAATATTAAATACCTATATGTGGGCATCTGCCTTGCCTTTCTTAATAGTGGACTGCTTTCTGATAAAATTGTAGGTCTGGCTTGCTGGGGCTGGATGGATAACTCAAACACTTCGATAAATGCACTGTTAATATATTTATTTTGCTGCACAATGCACAATAGAAAGAAATACATGTGGTAGGTAACGCTTCTTAGATGCTAAGCTTAGGTAATAAATTTGACGGACGGATCTGACGTTCCGTTTTGACATTTTACTTTTTAATAATTAACTGTTGGATTCCAACACTATCGTATTTCTCATGACTGCGGGTCGTACTCATTATATGAAATGAAACACAAAACGACTATCTTGGCAATGTTAATAGAGTGGATTGTGATTGCATTCTCCATTTTTACAATAGCTGATTATCATCAACTAGAGTGCAGGTTTCCTCACGATGTTTTCCTTCACCGGAAGCAAGTGGCGATGAAATCTAACATAGGGCACATGAGTCTGATTGGTATACAAATTCATATATTATGGGCAGGATTTGAACCTGGGACCTTAAGTGGTGGTCAATGAAAACTAACATTAGTTGCAAGTTTCTTGCCTGATGCATTCCTACATTTAATTTTAATAATTTTCTCGCATGGTCTAAACAGCGCTTGCAATTATTGATAGTAAATTGTTGCACTGTACTGCAATTATTGCATGCAATTATTGCTCTTGTATGTATAAGAAACTTGGCGTCTTGGCCTTAAGACCATGAGGTTCAACCTGAGCTGCAAAAAACAAAATTCATATGCGCTTAACCGCGCCGTGTTCGCGTTGCAATAAGATAGTTTTTTGCACAACACAATGTTTTACTTTCGTTGGCAGGATCGAACAGATTTTGTACCGATTTAGCAACTATTTCTTAAATATCTTTAAAAATATTAGTCTGAAAACAAAAGTGCTCGTTTAAAACTTTAATCTATACATATAATAAAACAGTAAAAATATTTTGTCTGTACATTTAATATTTTTGACTGAAATGGATAGAGGGAGACCTAAAAAGAACAATAGAAAGCAAAAAAAAATTTTTGGAATTTCTTGTCTGTCTGTCTGTCTGTCTGTCTGTCTGTATGTATGTACGCGTTTCACGCAAAAACTACTGGACGGATTTGAATGAAACTTTTTTTGTTGTATAGCTATTAAGCCTGGGCAACATATAGGCTATAATTCATTTTGAAAACTGGAACACCTGATGAAGAACCATAACGGAACACCTAAACTATAAGTAATATGGAAATGGTGCCTTAACAAAAATCGTTCAACCTGATGAGCATTTTCTGCCGACGTATAAAAATTGAAGATCTGGAACATCTGATGAAAAGCTCCAAGAGACCAGCTACACTATAACATATATGGAAATGGCGCCTTAGCAAAAATCGTTCAACCTGATGAGCATTTTCTGCTGACGTATAAAAATTGAAGATCTGGAACATCTGATAAAAAGCTCCAAGAGAGATTTTTCATCTAAGCGAAACTCACGCGGGCGAAGCCGCGGGCGACAGCTAGTATAGTATATATATTAACTAATTATATAAAAAAATATATATATGTTATCGCTGAAAATTGTAAGTTCCATGACTTGAAAGCTGAATTTTTTTCTAAATATTCTTTGCCTTTATGAATTAATTAAGCCGAAAATATTTATTTTTATTAAAAAGTACACGATTGAAACCTTAATAAACATCATAATCTATATAATTTTTCCACTTCGTAATTAAACTCGAAAATTTCTTCATGAGAAGTTACAATTTTTTCGAATGTGTGCTACGACATGTCCTTAACACTACATAAGTCAGATAGGTATACAAACTCAAGCCCGGGCAGGATTCGAACCCGGGACCTTTGCAGTCACAGGCGCGCGCACTACCACACAGCCACCACCGCGTTTGTAACCTCGCTGAATATCGCCTTCACTTCCAGACCCGCAATGGTTCCGCGCGGTGCTAGCGGAACATTCCCCAGGCGAGGCCGAAGCTCGGGTGATGTACATCGACTATGGAAATATGGAGTCGGTGCCGGTCGCTCTACTGCGCAAGATGTTGCCCGAGTTCGCTCGCCTGCCAGCGCTCGCCATACATCTTGATATCAGAGGTCAGTTTGGGAATATAATCACAGATCCTATATAATCCTACAATATGACAAATGCGATAGTTTGGAAATGAGTTTGTTTGTTACTCAATCACGCGAAATCCACTGGACTGATTTTGATGAAATTTGGTACACGGGTAGAAAAATACCGGGAATAGCACATAGGGTACTTTTTAACCCGAAATTCCCACGGGAGCGAAGCCCCGGGGCGCTAGTACTATAAATGCGAAAGTGAGATTGTTTATTGGGTTGTTTGTTACCTCTTCACGCTTTATCTACTAAATAAATCTTCCTGAAATTTCGCATAAACATATTTGCATATATTTCCCATGGGAACAGTGCTTTTTCTGGAGATGTAAGGTACTCTGTCCTTCTCAGTATTTCTAACTATGTGTATGCTAAATTTTAGGAAGATTGGTTCAGTCATCGAGATATTATGTACTAACGCACGGTTCAGTAGATAAAGCGTGAAGCGGTAATAAACTCATTTCCGCATTTATAATATTAGTTGGGATTGGGATTTCAATCGTTTTTGATTGTTTTTTTTTTTATACTAAAAACACGTAATATTTCAGATTTCCCCAAGCCGGCCTCAGACGCGATGCTAGTCCGCGCGGTGCAGCACATGCAACTGAACGATGAAGGCCGTGGGAAGCTCACGGTCACTCGCTGTGTGAAACAGGAACCTGGATTGTACACCGTGGACGCTCCGGACCTCATCAAAGCTATGACTCTGTAGATAAGGTCATTTTTTAATACGAATCATATGGGGGGAGGGGTTCAAAATCATTGGCAAACTACTGCACCTGACCTGATCATAGCTATGACCCGAGATGAGTCACATTTATCTTAGGGGAATCCCCCCCGGATTCGATATCATTAATTGGCAAATTACTGCGCCTGACCTGATTATAGTTCTAGATGAGGCCATTTTATTATACGAGTCATGCATGGGGGGGGTTTAGTCATTGGCATATCTGATCAAAGCTATGACCCTCTGGATGAGGTCATTTATAATACGAATCGTACGGGCGGATCCAGGGTTTTGCTCTGGACGGCACAAGAGTTCATCAATCATCATCAGATTTTCCCAAGTCAGCATCAGACGCAATGCAGCAGATGTAACTGAACGATGAGGGCTGTGGGAAGCTCGCGGTCACTCGCTGTGTGAAACAGGAACCATCTAGGTTCCTGTACACTGTGGACGCTCCGGACCTCATCAAAACTATGACACTGTAGATGAGGCTGTTTTGAGTCATCTTCTCTTCTCTCAGCCGAACGACGTCCACTGTTGGACAAAGGCCTCCCCCAAGGATTTCATCTATGGAGGGTTTTGCCGTAATCGCCACGCTTGGCAGGCGGGTTGGCGATCGCAGTGTGATGGCATAGTACGCGGAAAGATGCTGCTGCCCATCCTCCGGTGTTTTAGATCCCTTAGTCGCCTCTTACGACGCCCACGGGAAGAGATAGGTTTCTAGGGCCACACCACAGGCCAGGGTATATATGAGTCACACATATGAGACATACGGGTCAATGTCATTCAATTAGCAAACTACGCCTGATCTGGCCCTTGATTCTACAAATTACAAACGTAGATGTCGTGCCTCAGTTGTGTCTCAAAAGCCAAAGAAATCGTAATAAAACATAGAAGTCTTACATAGATCTTGTCACTTTATTTCAATTTCTTTGGCTATTGAGACGCCACATTTACGTTTGTCATTAGTAGAATCGGCCCCCTGATCAAAGCTATTTATATGAGTCATAGGGGGGGTGGTTCAATACCTGTGACTCTAGATGAGTCGAATTTATAATACGAATCGTATGAGTGGCTGCAAGAAGTAGGAACCCGGCTTGTGTCAAGTGTGTGTCATACATCAGTCATCGTATTGCCTTCTCAATATGTAACGGTTTGTTCCCGATGAGTCATACCAAGATTTGTATGAGACTCAAAGGGAAAAAGTATTGAGGAGTCACAGTATTACTTATTGCAACTGATGATTTTCCCTATGAATCACACTGTAACATATCGTCATTCTCTATTCCCTTTATGTAACACTGTTACTAAAAAAATATTTTGTTTTTAAATTGTTATTTTCAATAGATGTTTTATTTAAGTAACATAGTAAAGAAAATATAACAATTTTTTTTTTCTTAATGATAAAAAAATACTATAGGTAGATAGGTACTAAAAATATTTTAAGAGCACATTTAGTCTATGATCATTATGTAACGTAACTAATACATCTATTGAAAATAACAATTAACATTGATTCCTATTCTGTAATACATAAAATCATAATGTAGGTATTATTACAATATAAATTACTTTCGTATTTTCAATTATTTTATTTCTGGTACTCAACGGGAACACGGTCTCGTTTATTAACAGTGTTACACAACGGGAATACGGAGTGCCGATGTGTAACAGTGTTTAAATAAATAAATAAACAGTGTGACTTATTGGGAAAAACGTCAGTAGCAATAAGTAATACTGTGACTCATTGATACTTTTTTCCCTTTGAGTCTCAGTGTTACAAATCTTGGTATGACTCATCGGGAATACAAGTTATAGTCATCGGGAATACAGTGCGCACTAGCCTGAGTAGCTACGTTTAGACCCACCATCCTATTTGATTCGTACTGTACCTATTTCTGTAACTATATTATCAGGCACCTATGTTTTAAAAATTCACACGAATTACCCTATGTTAGTTTCTACGTTGGTTAAGCTGATCTTGTTACCTAAATTTCTATTTCTGACATATTTGTGACCATTTGTTTCAATACCTGATGGTGTTAGTAACACTATTTTAAGGTTTATCTTAGGATTAACAATGAGTAAATAGTAAATAAGGCTGATTTTTTTACGTATTTCTGAAGGTACTTTTGACATTTTTGTTATTACCATTAAGTTGTAACACAAATTTTTAGGTTAGTTATGATAATTTTAAGATAAAAAATAAGGCTGACTTTGTCACCTATTATATTGTCTAAAAGTACTTTTGACATTTTAGTTATTACCATTAAAGTTTTCATAATTTCATTTTGAATATTTGCTGTGTTGCATATGTGGGCTCTGTCTACTCCGTAAAGAATAACGTGACACTATCTGGTGCAGAGGTGGGTTTACGCCGGAAAGAAACGATTTCTGCCCGTTTATACCCGGGCGTCAGCCATCTTTAGTTGGGTATAGTTGCCGTCACGTAAAAAGGCCGTTGGCGGTTAAGCTACGCAGTAGGCGATATATCGGTCTATGCGGTGAGCGGGGGTCGGGCGGGTCTTATCCGGCGCGCGCGATTGGTTCGTCAGTCGTACCCATGCGCAAGTTTCACCCCCTCCTCACCCTACCAGCGGCCTTTTCACGTGATGGGAAGTATATACGTCGGGCAAAAAACTTTTCTTCTCATTTATTCCCAGGCGTAAACCCATCTCTGATCTGGTGTACGGTAACCAGGTTAGCATAAAATTTTTACATCTACAGGGTGAATTGAAAAAAGCTGGCCAAATTGTCAGTGAATTTCTTCAGTGTACTGCTGATTTTTTTTTTTGAGATATCAGAGTCATTCTCGTACAAAAAGATTCATCTCCAGTAGAAATTTTGCCAATGATTTTGAATTCACCTGTTTAAAAAAACTACTATTGAAAAACAATTTAAACACGATTATTACTTCATATTCGATAAATTCTTCGTATTTCTCAGTGCTTTGGTGAAATTTGTTTAGTGTAAAAGTGTTATGTTTTTTACAATCAAAAGTATGATGTATTTTAACTTTTTTGACTTTGACAATCATACAATGTAATTTTATGGAATTAGTCTACTGTAAAATCGGTTAATATTTCCAATTTTTATAGGTATTATTGGTAATACGTTGAGTGTTACCACCACAGAAATGAAAAAAAAAATTATGCATGCAGTATCGGCACGCACAGCGCCTGTTTAAAGGGCTCATGCGCAAAATGTCGCTTTCGCATAAGTTTCCTTGTTGTAAAATGTCTCTTTCGCACAATGTCTCTCGCTAAATACCGCGACAGGGACTTAGGAATAAAATTTCGGAATTTCGATTTTCAAAGCAAAATCATTATCTATAACTTTAATAAATGATTTTGCTATGAAAATCAAAATTTTATTCTATGTCCCTGACGCGTTATTTTGCGAAAGAGACATTGTGCGAAAGAGGCATGCATTTTACGACGAGGGGACATTTTGCGCAAGCGACATTTTGCGCATGAGCCAAGAATGGCTAATGATTACATAATAATATGTGAGGAAATGATATGCACGTGTAAAGCTAGTGTACATTTAGAAAAATAATATCGATAAAGACAGTGTCTAATCATGAATCCCGCGGCCGACATTTCTTCACCGCTCGCTGCTCTAGGAGGTCTAAATCAACCACATTTATAAATCTGAATATGGATACATTTCTCATCGCCTAAATATTTAAAAATGAACCTTATAAGTTGTTTTATAAGTTCATTTTTAAATATTGAGGAAATGAGAAATGTATCCATATTTCGAAGTGGCCGTTCGAAACCCCCATGCACACAGCTGTGTTTATAGGGTTGGGCAATCTTCGGTTTTCTCGTCTGACAATACTGACATGTGACGTTGGTACATTTTCGACGTTCTTGCATTCGTCGAGGCTTCTTGCATACTACAATGCGACAAGGATCATTTTGCACGTGAGTGAGGGCGCCACCTAAGTTTAAAATGAGAAATTTTATTAGCTTAGACATTAGTTCCGTTTTCTACCACGTGCAAAAAGATCTCTGTCGCACTTTAGCGTGCGATGTTAGTTTTTCTCAACGTTATTTCCAATGTCGTGTGTTTTCATGTAGTGGCAATGCTAGTATTGTGGCTGGATATAGAAATGTATTCTATTAATTACAAAATGTGACGTCACGCTAGGGGGAGGGGATCCAAAAATGTGACTGTGACAAGAAGGGGTCAAAAAAACATGAAATTCGTGTTACGTACTTTATGGATGGCCCCTATATGTACAGTCGGGTCGGATTCAGTGAGGTAGGTCACGTTGTATTCTGCCTTTTCGGAGGATTTTTCTTATGAAATTCGGGTTTACAGATTATCACCAGTCCGAATCAATTAATTTTCGGAGTTTCTAAATTTCTCTTGCGACGATCTTGGCCGTTATTTTTATAACTTGCCACAATCTAGTATTTTTTCGTCAACGTACATACAGACAAGGAACCTTATGAATGTAACGCGTGCACATCTGTTGTTACCGAATGGTCGTTATTTGTTATTGTCGTGCGACGACGTTAGTTCTTGACGTTATTCAATGTGTAGTTTTTTCACACTGACGTGTTATTGCATAAGTCGAGATTTTTCCGCACTGACGTGTGACGTTAGTTTTCGACGTTATTGCATAAGTCAAGTTTTTCCGCACTGACGTGTGACGTTAGTTTTCGACGTTATTGCATAAGTCAAGTTTTTCCGCACTGATGTGTGATGTTAGTTTTCGACGTTATTTCATAAGTCGAGAGTTCTCCGCAATGACGTGTGACGTTAGTTTTCGACGTTATTGCATAAGTCAAGTTTTTCCGCACTGACGTGTGACGTTAGTTTTCGACGTTATTGCATAAGTCGAGATATTTCGACACTGACGTCTGACGTTAGTTTTCGACGTTATGTCGAGATTTTTCCGCAATGACGTGAGACGCTAGAAGTTTTTTGACGTTGTTTCATAAGTCGAGTTACATTTCAAGTAGTGTTTTATAACTTTTAAAATATTTTTCGGGATTAAGCATGAATATAATGACTTCATTACTGTTATTGCATGTGTCGTGTTTTTTTTTTCACACTTGCGTGTGAAAATTGTAAATGATAATATTTTTTCCAAATATAGACATTTCGTGTCAAATACTAGTGAGAAACCATTTCAATGTGATGTCTAGCTTCTGCTTGATTGTCTTATAAAAAGACATTTCGTTTCAAATACTGGTGAGAAACCATTTCAATGTGATGTCTAGCTTCTGCTTGATTGTCTTATAACGAGACATTTCGTGTCAAATACTGGTGAGAAACCATTTCAATGTGATATCTAGCTTCTGCTTGATTGTCTTATAAAGAGACATTTCATGTCAAATACTGGTGAGAAACCATTTCAATGTGATGACTTGCTTCTGCTTGATTGTCTTATAAAGAGACATTTCGTGTCAAATACTGGTGAGAAACCATTTCAATGTGATGTAGCTTCTGCTTGATTTTCTTATAAAGAGACATTTCGTGTCAAATACTGGTGAGAAACCATTTCAATGTGATGTAGCTTCTGCTTGATTTTCTTATAAAGAGACATTTCGTGTCAAATACTGGTGAGAAACCATTTAAATGTGATGTCTAGTTTCCGCTTGATTGTCTTATAAACAGACATTTCGTGTCAAATACTGGTGAGAAATTTCATTATGATGTCTAGCTTCTGCTTGATTGTATTATAAAGAGACATTTCGTCAAATACTGGTGAGAAACCATTTCAATGTGATGTCTAGCTTCTGCTTGATTGTCTTATAAAGAGACATTTCGTGTCAAATACTGGTGAGAAACCATTTCAATGTGATATCTAGCTTCTGCTTGATTGTCTTATAAAGAGACATTTCGTGTCAAATACTGGTGAGAAACCATTTCAATGTGATGTAGCTTCTGCTTGATTTTCTTATAAAGAGACATTTCGTGTCAAATACTGGTGAGAAACCATTTCAATGTGATGTCTAGTTTCCGCTTGATTGTCTTATAAACAGACATTTCGTGTCAAATACTGGTGAGAAACCATTTCATTATGATGTCTAGCTTCTGCTTGATTGTATTATAAAGAGACATTTCGTGTCATATACTGGTGAGAAACCATTTCAATGTGATGTCTAGCTTCTGCTTGATTGTCTTATAGAGACATTTCATGTCAAATACTGGTGAGAAACCATTTCAATGTGATGTCTAGCTTCTGCTTGATTGTATTATAAAGAGACATTTCGTCAAATACTGGTGAGAAACCATTTCAATGTGATGTCTAGCTTCTGCTTGATTGTCTTATAAACAGACATTTCGTATCATATACTGGTGAGAAACCATTTCAATGTGATGTCTAGCTTCTGCTTGATTGTCTTATAAAGAGACATTTTGTGTCAAATACTGGTAAGAAACCATTTCAATGTGATGTCTAGCTTCTGCTTGATTGTCTTATAAAGAGACATTTCGGGTCATATACGGGTGAGAAACCATTTAAATGTGATGTCTAGCTTCTGCTTGATTTTCTTATCAAATTTTTAACTACCTCATTCCGGTGAGGTATTTATTATATTTCAGGTTTTTTTTTAACATTGGGTGGGAAACGAGCAAGCGGGTCACCTGATGTTTCACATTTCAGGTATCGTTTCTCGAAATATTATAATTGTGACATTGCACAGTGTTCTCGACATAATTGTACTATATGACGACTTGTGGGTCCACACCGACGTGTGAGGTTAGTGAGTTTCTCGACGTTGCTGTCGAGTTTTTTTCCATCCTGTCGTGTGACGTCGGAATGTTTTTCCACTGTGACGTGTGTCGTTTGTATGTTATTCGACATTATTGCAAATGTCGAGACTTGCATTCTGACGTGGGAGTGACGTTAGTGTCTTTTCGACATAATTGCATATATGTCGAGCTTTTTCATACTGACGTGTTTCTCGACGTCATTGCATGTGTCGATATTTTTTTTCTTACTAGCGTGTGACATTAATACGTTTTCAACGTTATTTTATATGACGACTTTTTACACGGATGTGTGACGTCAGTCATATCTTTGGCACTTTCTAAATCTTTATCTGTTAAACTTTAAATAAATATCTTTTAATATAGCAGGTTAGGACCTACTTTTTCGCTTACCATATATTGCGTAAGTAAGTTTTTCGGGCTGCCACAGGACAGGCATTTTTGCCTAGTGTGAGGCCAATGTTAATCATTAGTTTTAATCTTTCCATATCTTCATAAACATATTGACGTGTGACGTCAGTATATTTTCAACATTATTACATATATCGAGTTTTTTCATACTGTCGTGTGACGTCAGTATATTTACATCATTATTGCAAATGTCCAGTTTTGTTATAATGATATGTGGCGTCACTATATTTTCGACATTATTGCTGATGTAGAGTTTTATTATACTAGCGTGAGCAAATTAATATATTTGTTCACGTTATTGTATATGATGGCTTTAACTAGGTCCTTCCTGATGTGTCGTCGATGTTCGTGTTCGGTCGCATGTCGTAAATTTTTTATACTGACGTGTAACGTCAGTGATTTTCTCGACATTATTGCGTATGTCAATTTTTTCCAACCGAACTAATAATGTTAGTAAGTTCCTCGACCACATTGCGCGTTGTCGAGTTTTTTTTTATACCAGCGTATGAAATTAATATATTTCATCACGTCATTGTATAGGACGACTATTTTCAAATCCAAAGGAGACGTATCGTGTCGAATACTGATGAGAAACCATTTTGATGTAATGTCTTGACTTTTTAACTTCTGCTCGATTTTCTATTTAAATTTTTCCTTTAATGTTGGGCGTTAGTGAGTTTCTCGACGTAATTTCATATGTCGAGTTGTCATACTGACGTGTGACGTTGTAAGTTTCGCGTAGGATATCAATGGTAAAGACCTAAAGGCCTTAGTCAACTTTTTCAGAGTTTTTCCATATTTTGGTGACGTTCTCGTCTTGATTGTCTTTTCGTCACAGTCTTGTATACAGACGAGGAACCTTATGAACGTAATGCTTGTGGGTAAGTTTGATAGCCATACATACAGCTTCAGGGTTGGTTCGCCTTTATTCCACAATTTTGTGTAGACGTCAAATGTTAATTCATACTTGTGATGTCAGGATGTTTCTTGACATTATTGCATTTAAGATTTTCCATACTGACGTGTAACGTTAGTGTATTTCTCGACATTATTGCATATGTCGATTTATTTACACACGGACGTATGACGTTAGTCGCGATTTTTTTATACGTGTGACGTTAGTATAGTATATTTTTGACTTTTGCGTCGACGTTTTTCCATACTTGATTGTTAACTTAGTATGTTTGTCGACGTATATGATGACATTTTTCTACACTGACGTGATACGTTAGTGAGTTTCTCTACGTAATTTCATATGTCGTGTTGTTTCCACACTGACGAGTGACGTTGAGTTTCGCGACGTAATTTCATATGTCGAGTTGTTTTAAACACTGACGTGTGACGTTAGTAAGTTTCGCGTAGGATATCACTGAAAAAGTAAAGGCCCGAGTCAGCATTTCTGAGTTTTTCAATATTTTGGTGACGTTCTCGTCCTGATTGTCTATTCGTCACAGTCTTGTATACAGACCAGGAACCTTATGAATGTAATGTTTGTCGGTAAGTCTGATGGTATTTATAGCCAAACAACAGCTTCAGGATTGGTTCGCCTTTATTTCACAATTTTGTGTAAACGTCAAATGTTAAGGCCAGGCCCAACCCCACATTCGAAATAATTGTAATTTTTCATGAAGAAATTTACCTAATTAAAGTTTATTTACGAAGTGGAAAAATAATACAGGATATAGATTATGATCTCTATTAAGGTTTCAATCGTGTACAAAAAATACATATTTTCGGCTTAATTAATTCATAAAGGCACCGAAAATTTAGAAAATATTTCAGCTTTCAAGTCATGAAACTTAAAATTTTCAGCGATAACATATATATATATTTATATAATTAGTTTATATATATGCTATGTTAAAGTTTTAATCGAGCACTTTTGTTTTAAAACTAATATTTTTAATGATATTTGAGAAATAGTTGCTAAATCGGTACAAAATCTGTTCGATCCTGCCAACGAAAGTAGATCATTGTGTTGTGCAAAAAACGATCTTATTGCAACGCTCACACCGTTCAGGTCCATAATGTCCCTTTCTCAAAATGACCCTTCCACAAAATGTCCCTTTCCCAAAATACCCCCTTCCCAAAATGTCCCTTCCCCAAAATGTCTCGTTCCCAAAATGTCCCCTCTCCAAATATCCCTACATAACAATATTATTAATGTACTAATGACCCGCTCAGACTTCGCACGGGTACCTTAACCAGCTACTAGATGGAGTATTATAATTTTTAAAACTAGCTTTCTGATAGGGGATGGATTTAAGAAAACCGGAATATATAAATATGTGTAAAATTATTAGTATTTAGGAGCTATAGTTACAAATTTCATGGAAATTGGAACAGATTTTAAATATTTCCATACAAACTTTCAACCCCTATTTTGCTCCCTTAGGGGGTGAATTCTAATAAACCATGAAACAGTTATTCAATTAAATGTTTTTAAGAGCATGAATCTCAACATTTATCAAAGATTTAAAGATTTTCCATACAAACTTTATTAGGGCTGTGTTTTGTAAAATGTCGTGATTTAAAATAGTAGGGTGCTCATTTACCTTAACTTTACTTCTCTGTTTATTAATTTACTTTTTAATCAGGTACATAAAGTTTATTGACACATCATCTAGAAGCCGATTTAGCTACCGCTATCCTCGTCTTATGAAGCCTGTGCGTGCAGGGTAGTTATTTTGGAAAAGGGACATTATGGAGAAGGGACATTTTGGGGAAGGGACATTTTAGGGAAGGGACATTTTGGGAAAGGGACATTTTGGGAAAGGGACATTTTGGGGAAGGGACATTTAGGGAAAGGAACATTTTGAAACCAGGGGACATTTTGAGAAAGGGACATTATGGACCTGAACGGCGCACACGCCGCGGTTAAGCGCATATGAATTTTGTTTTTTGCAGCTCAGGTTGGACCTCGTCTTAATTCATACTTGTGACGTCAGTATGTTTCTTGACATTATTGCATTTTTAAGATTTTCCATACTGACGTGTGTATTTCTCTACATTATTGCATATGTCGATTTATTTACACACGGACGTATGACGTTAGTCGTGATTTTTTTTATACGTGTGACGTTAGTATAGTATATTTTTGACTTTTGCGTCGACGTTTTTCCATACTAGATTGTTAACTTAGTATGTTTCTCGACGTATATGTTGACATTTTTCTACACTGACGTGTGACGTTAGTGAGTTTCTCGACGTAATTTCATATGTCGAGTTGTTTCAACATTGACGTGTGACGTTAGTAAGTTTCGCGTAGGATATCACTGAAAAAGTAAAGGCCCGAGTCAGCATTTCAGAGTTTTTCCATATTTTGATGACGTTCTCGTCCTGATTGTCTTTTCGTCACAGTCTTGTATACAGACGAGGAACCTTATGAATGTAATGTTTGTCGGTAAGTTTGATGGTATTTATAGCCAACCAACAGCTTTAGGGTTGGTTCGCCTTTATTCCACAATTTTGTGTAGACGTCAAATGTTAATTCATACTTGTGACGTCAGGATGTTTCTTGACATTTTCCATGCTGACGTGTAACGTTAGTGTATTTCTCGACATTATTGAATATGTCGATTTATTTACACACGGAAATATGACGTTAGTCGCGATTTTTTTATCCGTGACGTTAGTATAGTATATTTTTTACTTTTGCGTCGACGTTTTTCCATACTAGATTGTTAATTTAGTGTGTTTCTCGACGTATATGACGACATTTTTCTACACTGACGTGTGACGTTAGCGAATTTCTCGACGTAATTTCATATGTCGAGTTAATTTAACACTGACGTATGACGTTAGTAAGATTCGCGTAGGATATCTCTGAAAAAGTAAAGGCCCGAGTCAGCAGTTTTTCAATATTTTCACGACACGACGTTCGCGATTATTATTTATATTGTCGTAGAGTTTTCCATACTGACGTGTGACGTTTGTTTATGCAACATTGCATGTCATATTTTTTTAAAACTGACGTGTGTCGTTAGTATTTTCGACGTTATTGCATGTGTCGAAGTTTTTCATGTTTGTTTTTCGACGTTATTGTTTAAGACCAATAAGACGGACCTTTTTCTACACGGACGTTAGTTAGTTCTCGACGTAATTTCTTACGACGAGTTTTAATTGCAATTATATCCAAGGAGAGTCTGAAGAGATCCAGGACAAACAAAAGATGATTTAACACAGTTTCTTACTTTTATAAATCACATTGCTTTCGGCACCTGCGGTGACTGCCCAATCATTGACAGTCATCGACTGCTGACACAGATATAAATAGAAATTATCGACTCTCGTCATAGACTGCATGTTGTATAGAGGGCGTTGGTTACTTGATAACTCCCAAATTATATGTCGGAGAGTTAATATTAATTAACTGACATTATTTTGGGAGTCATATTGGCCCAAGATTACGATTGTCAACGCATAGTTTTGTCTATGTCAACGCATAGTTCACTTCAACAACAACCAATGTAATTCTTTATGGATCGACCTGTGGAAAAAGTGATTCGGTGTATTTCAGCGATGTAGAGCTCTACAAAGGCGAAATTAGCCGAATGTCTCTTTCCAAGGAGTTTGCACGGTAGTTAGCGCTCCTGTTGAGCGAGGTCTGTCAGATAGTATAACACTGTCATCAAGGACTTCACTCGCCCAGTAGCGGATTTAGGGTGGGGCACGTTTCCCCAGACTGCTTTTTTGTGTACTTACTGTGGAGAGAAAATTCGATATATTGAAATAACACAATTTTTTCTGCCCATTTGGTTTATTTCTTGATTTTTTGCAAATCTGGCATAGTGAGAGCAAGTCTTTAAGATTCGTTTCAAAGCGGGCGGCAATTTGTTGCAACCCCCCCCCCCCCCTAACATGCATGCCCCCCCCCCAGAAAAAATCCTGGATCCGCCATTGCACTCGCCAGTAGCGCCAACTACATAGTGAACGGATACACGATAACCACATATTTATGACGTACTGTATTTAATGACTAAGCATTATGTTATGTAACTTTTTTGTTAAGTAATTGTTAATTTAGTGGTCGTTTATTTTTTATTGTCTTCATAATATAACCTTAAAATGTTGCGTTTCTTATAATAATATAAAAACGGACCTATTTTTGTACCATAATATCAGTCATCAATAAAAGATTTAAAATATTTCGTGGTTTTATTTTTTAATTAATATTTGTACAATATTTACTAGATACACGCTACACAGCTTCGCTTGAATTTGAACGCATCACAATATTTAAAGACGATTTTAAGACGACACTAAAACTAAAATGTAATTTATGAAGAAGCGGAAACAAGGACAGTGTCACCAACATGACGCGCGAAACTATCAACAACGTGATGTGTCGTCAAGTTTTCTGACATTTTGCTAACTTTGTACCTCTAAAAATTTGAAATATCCGCGGCTCAATCATCAATTTGAATTGGTCATCGATTGAAATTGTATTTTCAGCCAACAGTGCCTTAATTTTATTCACTTATTCGTTTTAAATTACACGAAAATTTCCAATCGCTGCCACTCGCTATTTTTCGACAGTTTTCTTTCAATAGCATGCGAATGAATTTCTTTGAAGAAACTTTTGAATTTCTTTTTTCTATCTCTATTCTAATGCCACAACTATCAGCGAGCATGTCCCAATATTGAAACGCCTTACGTCAGCGAAGCGGTCTCATTTCAATAGGTACCTATCTTTTGTTAACTTTAATTTTTCCCGTATATTTCTCATCTAGCAGTACTTTGTAGTCCAAGTCAGGGGAAACGGGTCTTTCAGCCAAGGCTTTTTCGAACGTCTTGATTAGGTTTTTTTTGTCAAAGTTTTTTTCTTTCACTTTCTTTGATATAGCCGCCAAAGTGGTGTTTACCCAAGCCTCGTAATAAACCTTAGTGTGATCCACATTTGCCCACTTCGCCATCTCAGTTGGCGGGG
Organism: Ephestia elutella; assembly: GCA_018467065.1. Lineage (NCBI taxonomy): Eukaryota > Metazoa > Arthropoda > Insecta > Lepidoptera > Pyralidae > Ephestia > Ephestia elutella. Next base: position 10,101,264 of record CM031574.1, read on the forward strand.
ATTTAATTCTGACAGTGACATCTGGGGATAAAGGTGGTTTTGTGTAACTGCCTGTCTCTTTCTTGCGTTTCTCTTTCATGCTAACTTTGCTGGCGTGCGATTTCGATTCTTTTGCTTTCCTTTGAATTGTTGGCATGTTGATTTGAAGATGTGTCTGTTGCACTTTTCTCTCGACGAAATTCACTGCTTTGTAGACTTTGGATTTGTCGTCCCTTGAGGTTATTGTCTTGATGATGGGCCGTCGTATGACCTGCTGCGAAAGAGTAGCAGTCTTCGACGGCATTTTTCTTTTGAGGTCTGTTTTTACGCTGCTGCTAGGGGACTTGACAGATGACATGTGGTCTGATGGGGGCGTCGCCTTTCCTTCTCCCTTTGGTTTGGTTGCACGCTCTGGAAAAAAAACATTATCAGTGTCATTTGTATTCAAAATGAACTTGACACCTCAAAAAAAAGCTCGCATCGTCATACATGACCAATAACTGCCAGTTATCACTTATGGTAAACCTTACTTTTTGGTAGGTGTCACGTTCAAAGACCGCAAGACGAATGAGTGTCTCAGAAGTAAAGTGACGGATGTCATCAAAGCTTAAGAGGCAATGGGCTGGCCACGTCGCCAGGAAGGAAGGTTCATGGTAAGAGTGCATGGTCTGATGGACTGCGTCGGGCGAAACACAGCCACAGGGAAGACCGCAAATGTGCTGGGCAGATGTGAACAGCAGGCGTGAAATGGATGGAGATTGCCCAATACCGAGAGAAGTGGCATAAGATGAAGGAGGACCCTACATCTGTAGGGTTGGGAAAGGCTGATGAGAGAAAGAGTTATTGACCGCCGCAATAGAGTGGGGCTTCTGTTGTGGCCTAATTCTCGAATTAAAAGTCACGGCGACATCGTGGCGACTTGCAGTGTGTGAGCGGTGCGACAAAAAAAAGTCAAAAGTATGGCATTACATATTGTTGCACCGCTCACACAATGTTAAGATCGCTACTATATCGCAGAGACTTAGATGCGTGAATCAGGTTTTTTAGTCTCGTATACTCAAGCGAATCTAATTTCTATTTTTTCCGTGATTTTTTCAAAGTTTCGCTGCATGCTTTTGTACCTACACTTGTTTTATTGACGACGACCATGGCCCAACGGTCATCACGCCGGACTGCCACACCGGAGGTCCCGGGTTCGATCCCCGGTCGGGTCAAGATGGAAAATGATCTTTTTCAGATTGGCCCGGGTCTTGGATGTTTATCTATATATATAATACATAGGGCATACATACATACTATTATATAAGACATATGTATTTGTTATAAAAATATAGTATCGTTGAGTTAGTATTCCATAACACAAGTCGCGAACTTGCGAACTTATTTTGGGGCTAAATCAATGTGTGATTTGTCCATTTAAAAAAAAAATTGTGAGCGTCAGAGCAGCAATTTATGCAGACTCAGATTGGCTGTGCAATTTTAAAACCTAGCAAAAAAAACAAAACGTGTTTTACTAAATTACTTACTTTAGAATAGCAAATTCAGTAAATATCTAAAGCAAATTTTGTAAAAACACGGTTAGTTTTTTTTGTCCCTTGCTAGGTTTTAAAATTGCACAGCCGAGATGCAAAGTTGTACATTCTTATTTCTGCGTATGCCCATAAAATATTATTGATAATTACCATGTTTAATTTCACTCTCCACTTTATCCGTCTCGCATTTCTTCATGTAATATTTGCTTCTTATGGTATAACTCTCTTTTATTCTCCTCATTTCATTCAGATTCTTCGTCTTTCCTTCATGCTCTCGTCGTGATGGTAGTCGATCAATGTTCCTAGGGAGAACCTCCACCAACCTTTTTTCTGTACATCGGACCTTTTCTGCAGTAAACTTCGCTGTAGAATCACCTGAGAAAAGAAATTGGTGTGCAAAAGTGAAAACATCAAGTCTCTTCGTCGACTCAAGCCGAATTCAACCGAACCAGCGTTACATAACCGAGCGTTTCACCACAGTCTTATTCAATGCCCATTACCAGAGTGCTCAGCTAAAGAGGTTTTTACTTCAATTTGTAAAGATTATTAGTAGCATTTTCGTCAGTTCGTTTCAATGAGGGATTTTCCGAGACCCAAATTTAAAAAAAAATATAGTTCCAGATAGGTGGCGCTTAGTAAAAGCCGAGACCATTCAAAAAGCAAAAAAATAAACCTATAAAAAATATCTAAAAAGTATGAATATTGTGATTTGTGCAACAATATAGGTACAGCCATTATTACTACTCGGCTGTCAATAAAACGCCATCTATTGAAAGTATAAAAAAGTTTTTTTTATACTGATTTTTTTTTCTTAATTTAGCTGTCAGAAAAATCGCTCATTGATCTTTGTTTATAAAGCAGACTGTATAGATAGCGAAAATTTGATTTTTGCGTGTTAGAACATGACTTGCAAATTCCGAAATTGAATTGAAAAGAAGGGAATTTTATAATGATAGCGACTTGGGCTCACCTGGAGGTCTTCTTAGCGAAGTTCTGCTGCTTTTCGGTAGGTCAGCCTTACGTACAGAGCTGGGCCCAGATTATACCAACCGACTTTACCACGCCGCACTCAGCACACACAGTTTCATCCAAATACGCTATCTTTGTTTAAAAACTATTAGTAAAATAATGGTGCCTTGACTCAATGCCTTGCGAGAATTATTAAATTATTAGGAGCACATTCCACGTTTTTCTAAGGAATCGACAACGACAACCAACGGAAACGGGACGACACTAAGTTGCCATACTACAAAAAATGACAACTAGTGTTGCAATATCGATAAGACTTAAGACTACTAACGGTAATATGCAACATTCCGCCCACCTAAATGCGACGACATGCGTAAGAATGTCGCGATATTTACTTATTTACGATAACAAACTCGAAAATTACGAAAAGATGCTGTTGAAAACAGTAAAGATAAAACGATAACTTATTATTTAAACGAAGATGTACACACATAGCCTTGCGGTAGCCAGGGCTATGTGATCAATAATGTAAAACTATTTCAAATTAAGAGTCATTTGCTGTTATCGGCAAAGGACAAATTTTGACGACCGGTCTTTTGTACTGCCCAGTGGCAGTCCTAACCGTTACGACACGACAGATGCCATCTGCACCTGGGTGCAGGTCAACGATACGACCTAATGGCCATTTAAATGGATCTAATGTTTCACTAACTAGGAGCACCATTGCTCCGACAGCGATGTTACAATGGGTTTTGTCCCACTTTGCCCTCTGCTGTAATGTGTGTAAGTACTCATTTTGCCATCGGTACCAGAAGGACTGATGGATTTGTTGGATAAGTTTCCACCGTTGTTGAACGCTAATGTGTAAATCTACGAGATTTTCTTCGGGCATAATCGAAAGAGGTTCTAAAGTTAAGAAATGTCCCGGAGTTAACGCTGCGAGATCATTAGCGTCCGAACTAAGAGGCGTCAGCGGTCGCGAATTTAACATCGACTCTACCTGTGTCAACACTGTATAAAATTCCTCGAAAGTCAAACGCTGCGTGCCGATAGCACGAGCAATATGCGTCTTAACTGACTTGATTCCCGCTTCTGCTAAGCCGTTAAAATGTGGACTTCCAGGAGGACTGAACGAAAACTTAATCTGCTGAGAGTCAGCGGCATTTTGCATAAGGGAACCGAGATAATTGCTTGCACCGATGAAGTTTCGGCCCTGGTCGGAAACAAGATGATTGCATCGACCACGACGAGCGATAAATCGTCGCAGAGCGGCGAGAAAGGCTTCAGTTGACAATTCAGATGCGAGTTCGATGTGGATAGCTTTCGTAGAGGTGCAAACGAAAACACAAATATAACCTTTAAAGGTCTTAACACCACGACCACGTCCGAGAGCTATATTAAAAGGACCACCGTAATCAACGACGGAACTCGAAAAACATTTAATTTGATTAACACGATACGACGGATAATTTCCCATTAAGGGAGCAGGGGCAAGTAGAGGACGAGCACGAAAACATTTAATACAGCCTGAGATGACCGATCGAATGGCGCGTTTGCACGACAATATCCAAAAGTTCTGCGCAATAAGGTTCTGAAGAGTTTGCGCACCAGGATGCATGAAACGAGTATGATATTCCTGGATTATCAAAACAGTGAGACGATGACCGCGGGGCAACAGTAGCGGGTGCTTGGCTTCAAACTTAATTTTTGCATTGGCCAGGCGACCGCCCACCCTGATAAGACCCGCCTCGTCAAGGAACGGAGACAGTTTGCGAAAACTTCTCGGAAGTGAATTGGGCGAATTACTCCTTAACACCTCCAACTCCGTCGCAAACTCTTGCTCTTGCACAGATGCAACCAGGAACTTTAGCGCCCGGTCAATCTCATATGGTTGCAACGAACCAACGACACGATTTTCGACAAGGTTTTTCCTGCAGTTTCCGGTGAACCGAAAACAACAGGCCAAGACACGTTGCACTTTTCTCAACGAGGAGAACTTCTCCAAGAGGTTTTCCACTAAATTATCCCTCTTAGATGTCACGAGAACCGTAAGTTTCCGTTCGTCATTTAGAGTATCTCTATCTAAGGTTAGCGCTGACTTAGGCCAATGTTCACTGGGGCGCTTGAGCCAGACTGGTCCGCTCCACCAACAACTTAGGTTAACTAAATCGTTAGGTAGAAGCCCACGAGAACCACAGTCTGCTGGATTGTCAGTAGTTCGTACATGATGCCAGCAGTCGGGAGGAATTATTTCCTGAATATGGCTTACGCGATTGGCGATGAATGTCTTCCATTTGGATGGACACGATTTGATCCAGGTCAAGGCGACACTGGAATCCGACCAAGCGAAAATTTCACCTATCGCATAAAAAGGCTTTAGGGCCTCCACAACTGATGCCATCAAGTTCGATAACAGAACTGCTGCAACCAATTCAAGACGTGGTATCGACAATTTACGCAACGGTGCAACCTTGGACTTAGCGCAAACCAAATGCACAGCTATATCACTATTTTTTTTACTAAGTGTACGACAAAAAATAACTGCACAATAGCCTCTTTCAGAAGCGTCACAAAATCCGTGAAGCTGGAGTTGTTCGAACTCTCCGACAATGCGACGTGGAATATCTACCGAACTCAATGACGACATCTGAGCCTTAAACTCCTGCCATTCAAGCCCAATATTTTCCGGAACCTCGTCGTCCCAAGAGACGCCGGAAGTCCAGAGCAACTGCATTAGGTACTTGGCGAGGAACGTTACAGGCGAAAGGAAGCCTAACGGATCGAATATCCTAGCTATTTCCGAAAGAATGGTGCGTTTTGTGCAACGTCCTTGATGAGTATCTACGACACGAAAACGAAAAGAATCTAATTTGGGCTGCCAACGCAATCCCAATATTTTTAGCGAAATGTCAGACATTTCTTCGAAATTTATGAAATCCTGTGAGTAAAGATCCGAGGAAGGAAGACCTTCTAGAAAGTCGCTGTTATTAGAGGTCCACTTTCTCAGATGGAATCCACCCGACGACAAAATATTTGTGAGTTCCATCTGAAGTGAGCGAGCTTGTTCGATAGAGTCCGAGCCCGTGACGACGTCATCGACATATATATCGCGAGCGAGAGCCGCTGCACCATTTGGGTAGGTGTCTATGGCATCACTGGCAAGTTGAGCCATGGTACGAAGCGCCTGAAACGGGGCAGCAGAAACACCATATGTCACTGTTTTGAGACGATAATCACGAACAGGACCGGAAGCTGAGGGCCGCCACAGAATGCGCTGATAATTAGCGTCTTCTTCAGAGACCAATATCTGCCTGTACATTTGCATCACATCGCCCGTGAAGACGACAGCATGCCAACGAAAACGAACGAGCAGGTCAAAAATATTAGTCTGAAGCTTAGGACCAGATAAAAGAGTGGCATTTAACGAAAATTCTCTGGCGTCCTTGGCGCTAGCGTCGAAGACAACGCGCAGAGGTGTGGTTACGGAATCTCGCAGTATACCATGATGCGGGATATAGTAGAACTGGCCCTCACTAGAAGCAGGAGGATGGACCTCTTCTAAATGACCACGAGTTTCATAATCTTCCATAAAATCGAAATAAGACCGTTTGAACTCTGGATTATTATTGAACTTGCGTTCCAATGATAAAAAACGCTTTAAAGCGATTTCGCGCGAATTGAAGAAAGTGGGTTTGTTTGTTGGATCGACAAAGGGTAGGGGAACAACAAACCTGCCTTCCTTATTACGACAATAATTTTTGGCGAACCAATCCTCGCAGAGTTGGTCCTCCTTCGACAACAAGGGTTTGCTCGGAGAGCTAACATTTTCCAACTCCCAGAACTTCTTCAAGGAGTCATCAAGATTCGATACGAAAAGACAATGATTATTGTTACGACGAGTAGGTGTTAGCTGCTTCCTGTCACACTCGCCCATGACAATCCACCCAAATACAGTATTTAATGCGGTGGGTTGTCCGGGCTTCCCTCGCCGAAGACCAGGTTACAATGACGAAGCGAAAATGTCTGCACTAAGCAGCATGTCCACTGGCCCTGGGCGGGAAAAGTCAGGATCAGCAAGCGACAAGTTGTTGATGTGTGACCACCTCGACGGATCGACAAGTTGAGTCGGTTGGTCCGCACATATTGATGGTAAGACAAGAGCCTCGAATTTGACACTCGACGAAAAGCTTTGTTTGCCAAGAGGCCTTATCTCACAAACGAGTGAGCCGAGTGGCTTTGCGACAGAGTTGCCAATGCCGGATACGGCATGTTGGCCGCGACAAATATTTAATCCTAGTGTGTTAGCACAGGATTCCGAAATAAAATTGCATGCACTAGCACAATCGAGAAGTGCGCGCACTGGATGGAAATTACCAAAACTATCTTTAATAAAAACCTTTATAGTCGAAAATAAAATAGTACTTTCCCAGTCAGTGAAGTTAAAACCGTATTACCATTGCAGTTACTGGCAGGCACTGCATTACCAGTTTCTGTAGAATCGGATGTTTCTGTATTTTTAGTGAAATGTAACAAAGAGTGATGTGAACGATTACACACACTACAACGAGAAGCACGACAAACTTTCACTCGATGGTTATTCGAAAAACATAAGATACAGAGACCCTTTTCCTTAGCAAAATTAAAACGTTTATTGCTGTCAAGTTTAAGAAATTCACTACAACTGGCAAGATTATGCTGGCCAGTACAAAAGACACAGGTCGAATTTGAAACAATAAGTGCTGTTTTATTTTTGGTCACAGGTTTAACATTGGACGGCTTAACATTTGAATTTTCTAAAGCTTTACTTCTTTTATCAACAAAATTTTTCAAATCATCAAATTTTGGAACATCAACATTGGAAGTAAGTTGCAATTCATATGCCTCACGGGTAGCAGTATCTAATTTTGACCACAATAAATAATACAGCATGAAATTCTGATCAGGAAGATTAAATTTTGCCAAAATGTTTAAATTTTCATTGAATGTCCGAAACACTCTATCTAAATCATGTTTATTCTTAACTGCTTCGCAGTTCAACATCTTTTCATAATACAAGACCGCAATTTGTCTCTTCCTGTCATAATAATTAGACAGAGTCTCATAGGCATTGCCATAATTATCATTTGATAATGGAAAACTTTTATTAATTCATAAGCGGAACCCTGAACACTCGACAAAAGATAATGTAATTTTTCAACATCAGAAATATCTTTCCGCTGATGAATTAACGAATCAAAGAGTTCCTTGAAGGAAACCCAATTTTCAAGTTTCCCATCGAAGGGCTTAATTGATATTTTCGGCAATTTTGCTAGATTACTTTCGAAAACAGGTTTAGTATCACTAACACTAAGATTACTATGAGAATTCTGTCTAAGTCTAAATTTAACCGACCTTAACCTATCTTCAAAGTCTTTCGTTACTAAATATTCCGCAATTCGTTGTTCTTGAGAAAGCGGCCGCAAGATACGCATTTGAGCTTCATGAAAGTCTTTCTCAATGTCTTTGAAGTCAAATTCATTGTATCCTTGTAAGTCCGAAGTCTCTATGTGTTCTAACCGCATAACACAATAATCTCGGGCAACGCGGAATGCGTCTATAGTTACGGGTTCAATATCACTATTATTAGAACTCATTTTGTTTTAATTTAAGTTAAATTAAACCGAAAGTTATTAAAATGAAACACGACAAACGAAAATGTAAACAGAACCTCTGACTTGAAATGTCACTCGAGCTGACGTTTCAACTTTGACGTTTGACAGAAAGCTCTGTCTACCAATATACGAAAACGAAAAAAAAAATTAATACGAGAAAAAGTAAGTTGTACTGCCAACCTAACGAAAACGACAAAAGATGGCGTACAATTTACCGCGACGAAAAGTTTCACAAGGCAATTTATCAAGTACCTTCGCACAAATAAAAAATCAAAGAATTTTGCAAAATCACGCTAAAACACCCAAAATTCACGAAAAAAGGTACTATTTCAATAGAATCCGGCTCGAAGGACCAAAAATGTTTATAAAGCAGACTGTATAGATAGCGAAAATTTGATTTTTGCGTGTTAGAACATGACTTGCAAATTCCGAAATTGAATTGAAAAGAAGGGAATTTTATAATGATAGCGACTTGGGCTCACCTGGAGGTCTTCTTAGCGAAGTTCTGCTGCTTTTCGGTAGGTCAGCCTTACGTACAGAGCTGGGCCCAGATTATACCAACCGACTTTACCACGCCGCACTCAGCACACACAGTTTCATCCAAATACGCTATCTTTGTTTAAAAACTATTAGTAAAATAATGGTGCCTTGACTCAATGCCTTGCGAGAATTATTAAATTATTAGGAGCACATTCCACGTTTTTCTAAGGAATCGACAACGACAACCAACGGAAACGGGACGACACTAAGTTGCCATACTACAAAAAATGACAACTAGTGTTGCAATATCGATAAGACTTAAGACTACTAACGGTAATATGCAACAATCTTTATCAATAGTATTGCTCATTTTCACTATAGATAGTATTGCCACGTGTCAAATAAAATATAGATAGTAGGTATGACTGATTTTCAAGGTCAACTATCGATAGCAAACTATTGACTATTGCAACAACACTATCGTGTGGTAAAGGCTCCAATAACTTACCACGGTCACAATTTTTATTTATTATTAATTTATTTTTCGTGACAGGACCGCTGCCACAGGCAACGGATTTCTCAATCTTCCGAACATCGCCGGAATCTTTCACTAATTTCAATTTCCTATCCAAATCGGTTTTCTTCATTTTATTGTTCATTTCAACTGAAAATTTTAATAATTCCGAAACATTTCTAAAGCGGTGATTGACAGAATGGCAATTTGACAAATTCGCCATCGCCAATGTGATTTTTTAAAATCATACTTACTACCTTTTTAATTTCAGATGCCAGAAGCAACTGTTTGTATGTCTGTTGGCTAGTTTTCACGACTAAAAAACTGATCATCCAGGCTTATACAATAAATTCCTTTCCTTATAACTATAATATTATTATTTTCATAATATAAAAGTATAATATACAACAACCGCCTTTTTGGTGCGAACTCAAAAAGTAAGGAGCAAATACTGACATTCCCATATTGTCATCAATTGTCATTATCATTTATGTAACCGTGTTCGTACAAAATATGTTTAATGTTTACAAAAAAAAAATTACATTGAAAAAATATACTAAAATGCCTCTATTTTAAAGCTATCCAGTTTACCCCAACATCGTTGGGTTATATATTGTGTTTATCTTTTTATTTGTGGTCGGTATGTGTCGTTAATACTTACAGCCATCTTACAGCAGACTTATGTAAAGCCACAAGAAAGCCACGAGCCTCATCTTCACAAAATACTGAGGGCCAGTTCCCACCAGATCAGAGTAGAGATTCCTGGGCCTTCGCTCCCGTAGGAATTTCGGGATAAAAAGTACCCTATATGCTATTCCCGGTATTTTTCTACCCGTATACCAAATTTCATCGAAATCCGTCCAGTAGATTTTGCGTGATTACCAAAAATCCTTACAAACTCGCATCAAAACTTTCGCATTTATAATATTAGTAGGACATTGGAACAAAAATGTAATTGTTTCACATATTGACCAATGACGGGCTTATTGCTAAGCAATCTCTTCCAGTCAACCTTTGGGTAGTGAAGGAAAATGACAGAAAGGGGTCACACTAATATAATCCTAATCCTAACTAATTTATTTTTTTATTTATTTATTAATTTTTGTACACAACAAATACATACAAAGGAAACATAAAACAAGGAAAAACTAACTAACAAACTAATATTATAAATGCGAAAGTGAGTTTGTTTGTTTGTTACCTCTTCACGCTTTATCTACTGAACTAATCTTCCTGAAATTTCGCATACACATAGCTGGAAGTACGGAGAAGGACATAGGGTACCTTTCATCCCGGGAAAAAGCACTGTTCCCGTGGGAAATTCACGCAGGCGAAGCCGCGGGCAAAAGCTAGTATAAAATAAAGATTGTGGGGTTTGTAAGTTTGTTTGTGGGTGGGTTTGTAAGTTTGTTTGTGGGGGGTAATCTTCGGAACTACTGAACCGATTTCAAAAATTCTTTCACCAATAGAAAGCTACATAATACCTGAGTGACGTAGGCTACAATTTATGTATGTACCTCCAGAGCGAAGCTGGGGCGGAGCGTTAATGTAAATAATTCGGTAATTTTAAAAGTTCTCAGACCTTTACAAAATGGACAAGTCAATCGTGGTGAAATCGAAGTCTTCGAACAGCGCGATCACGACGAGGTCGGACAACCATAGCAACAAGAAGAGCAGAAGCAATGCGGAGTTCCAACGGCACGCGATGAAGAAGCGAGGGGTTTATGTGGAGAAGAAGGCTACCAATATCAGCATCCAACAGGGCAATACAGGTAAAACACTTTGCATTTGTAAATAAAGCGTCTTTACAGACAGACGGACGGACAGACGGAAAACTAAGCGGACATCCACAGTTACAAGAAAAGCAGGAGCAATGCGAAGTTCCAGAGACACGCGATGAAGAAGTGAGGGGTTTATGCGGAGAAGAAGGCTACCAATATCAGCTTCCGACAGGGCAATATAGGTAAAAACATGTACCTAATGTGTAAAAAAGGCAGGACAGAGACGAAGAAGGAAATCACCTTATGGTTTTGTTTTTTTTTATTTTCGAGGTACGGATCACGGAATCCTAAGTAAACATTATAAAAATTGATTGTAGAAACGTATAAACTAACTAGCTTTTGCCCGCGGCTTCGCCCGCGTGAATTTCCCACGGGAACAGTGATTTTTCCCGGGATAAAAAGTAGCCTATGTGCTATTCCAGGTCATTATCTACCTCTGTACCAAATTTCATCGAAATCCGTCCAGTAGATTTTGCGTGATTGAGTAACAAACATCCTCACAAACTCACATCCAAACTTTCGCATTTATAATATTAGTATGGATAAGTTTGTTTCCCAGACTAATTCACAATATTACTTCACATTTTTTCTATATTTCTTTGTGCACTTTTTGCTACTATCCCTTTTATTTTTAAATTGATGTAACATTGCTAATACTTACTTAAATATGTTACTTTTTAGGCAACCCGCAAACTAAGTCGGCGTCCCCCAGTCCGCCGCCATCGACCGCCGCGCCGAAAGCCCCCCCGCGCCCTAAGCCCGGCCAGAAGAGGTTCCTCGCTAATGTCCTCACCATACTCTCCAAAAGCACAGCTGCCACGCAGTTCCCCGAAAATGGAGCTAATTCTACAAAGGGCAAAACTAAACGCAAGGCTGATGTCCGACAGAAAAAATACAGATCCAAAGTACTCAACGACGAAATGATCAAAGACCTTGACCCACAGAAATCTCTAGTACTTCAATACAAGAACGTAAATAACTCTCCCTCTACAGACTCGGTCAAAAACCGCGACGGATACGCACTTAAAGGCAACAGAAGCAATATACTAAAAAGTGTCTCGGTAATGTCCAGCGAAGCTAAAGGTATCGTTAAGGAAGTATTAGAAGGTCTACAAGGGAAGAGCAAGGACGTAAGGATACAAGAACCTGTCACTCAAGTCGAACAGATTGATAAGAGTAAAGCAAAAGGTGAAAATGACGAACAACTATATAAATTCTTTGTGGATCTACTCGAGACGACGTTCAGTGTTTATAATGTCAAAGCTGAGTACGACGCAGCGCCTAATATCGAGAGCGGGTTCAGTTCCAAAGTAGCATTCGAAATTGACGAGTCTGTAGTCCAGAAGTTAGAGACGAGGAAAGGTATTGATGATGACGATGAACACAAACAACCAAATTACTATTGTGTGAAAGATACAGATGTCTTGGAAGGTAATAATGCAGTTCCTAATTTTCACAAGTCGAGAGAACCCAAGGAGTTACCGAAACAGACACGCCCAAAAAGAATGAAGACGCAATCATTCATTTACAACACGAAACCGAAATGCGTGTTCGATTCGACATTCGAGCCGTTGCGTTTCCCTAAAAAAAGAATATCAAAGAGAGCCAAGAAGAAGACTTTGATAAACTTATTCAAAGAACAATTGAAAGTGAGCTACAGCGATTACGAAGAGCCACAGACATTGTACGACGCTTTGAGAGTCATGGCCAAGAATAAAAGGAAAAATCAAAAAGCTATCCGGTTCGATGTGCCGACGACTAAAGAATGCGTCTTTAGAAGGCCTAAAATTATATCAACCAAAAAACCTAACAAGAATGAAAGAACGAAATTTGATTATGGTTATAACCATATACCTCGTGAAAACATGCGACCAGCTAGGTCTTATTTTAAACCAGATGCTTTGTATAAACCTGTAGAAAAAGAGTCGTATCAAACTTTAGAAGTATATGGGTATGATTATGAAGTAAATAATGGCGAAATTAGTCCAACCTATAATGCCGACAGAGATACTTTGTTGCAAACGTTCCCTTCTGAAGACGAATTAGATTCCGATAATTTTGGGCAATTTGACAATAATTACATGACTGACCAAATGGACGTTTTAGCTCAAGGGAGGCGTTAAGTCAGAAAAAAATTGAAAAATAAAAATTCGATGTGATAAACTTGTTTCCTTTATTCTTATAGCGCAGGGCGGGCGCTTCATAGAAACGGGGCGTCAAATATACCTACTACTATTACAAATGAAACTGTATATCCGTGAACACGTCAAGTTTTCATAGTCATAACGTCCCAATACACAAAAGAACGGGGGAGAAGTGCGGGGGGTGCTATATTGTGGGAGGGGCAGGGAGTTTACTTATATTAATTCTGTGCATGCATGGTGTTAGATTTTATTTAATCGCCTGAAGGCATCTGACAAGACTTTTACGTCTACCGCCATCTAGTGGCAGTAGCCGTATACACAGTCACACTAGTAAACTAAACAGTCGGCCAGTTTGCAGGTTTCCTCACGATGTTTTCCTTCACCGGAAGCAAGGAAGTAGTTTATGAAAAGTACATGAGTCAGATTGGTCACACAACTATGCTGAAGATAGTGCGAAGTAGAGAAGAAAAAGTAGGAACGAATATGGCACTGGTAGGATTTGAACCCGGGTCCTTTTCGACCTGTTTCAACAATAAACAACAGTGAAAACCGTATCAAATTTAGTCAAGTAGTTTTTGCGTGATGCGCATACAAAGATACAGACAGAAAGACAAAAATTCTAAAAAGAAATGGTTTTGGCTTCTATGACTGGTGCATAGAATAAACATATATACATGCATACATATTATCACGCCTTTTTTGTAGGCTAGAGACTAGCGATTTCCACTTGCTACGATCCTTACAGATCTCTCTTCCTTCCTCTACACTCATCACTCTCTTCATACATTCTCCAGAGAGCATAGAATAAAAGACACAAATATCTGTTCACAAAAATATATTCAATCAGTAAAACTGGCCACAGAGTTGACTTCCCTGGCCAGCTGCAAGGCAGCGAGCCTGCGGTGCGGGTCAGCGAGCCAGTCGTACTGGCCGCTCCGGCACGTCACCAGCTTGCCCACCAGCCAACGCATGATCTCCAGTTTGTCTACTATTATATGGAGTTTTCTGAAAATAAATTATGTATTTACTACTTGCTTTAGTGGACCAAAGAGCAGTGGGACAGAAAACAAACTTCCTCATGATGATTAAAACTTGTGACAAGCTAATTATTTAAAAATAAAAAACACGACTGACAACTTACGCATAGCCTATGTCACTCGGAGGAATGCAAGGAATCTAACAATACCTCTCACATCAAAATCTGTTAAGCCGTTCAGGACTTATGGTGGATTAAAGAAACTTACATACTTATATACATGAACCCTGAAAACATAACCTCCATTTTTGGTCAGTCATGTAAATTTTGTAAAAAACTTATTTAGGTACCTACTACCATGGGCCCGGGACTTTGTTCCCGCGGGAATTTCGGGAAATCCTCTCTTAGTGCTCCCCTACACTCCCTAAGGAACCTACATAACAAATTTCAGCTTCCTACACCCAGTAGTTTTGGCTGTGTAATGTCTATCAGTCAATAACGGGAGAATTTTATATTTATTGATCGACAATATTTATGAAGCGGTGGTGGCCGAGTGGTAGGACGCCCGCCTGTGGCCGCAAAGGTCCTAGGTTCGAATCCTGCCCGTGCTATATGAGTTTGTATACCAATCTGACATATGTACCTATGTTAGTTTTCATCAACCACCACTTGCTTCTGGTGAAGGAAAACATGAGGAAACCTGCACTCAGGTTGATGATTATCAGCTAGTGTGTGAAATGGAGAAGGCAATGCCAAACCACTCCGTTAAAATTGCCAAGATAATTGTTGTGTGTGTTTAATTCCATATAATGCCACGACCCTCAGTCATGAGGAAATACGACTAAAGAAAGTGAATATTCATACTTGTCCAATGGCCCCGACATGTCCATCTCTTCATCATCGCCCCCCCGATCTCGCAAGTCCGCCAGCTCCTGATCCCACTGTTCTCGCACAGCAGCCAACTCCTCTTGCTTCCCTTTCAGAGCTGCGTCTAACTCCATCAACTTGGTCTCTTTATTTCTGAAGTTTGTCATTGCTTCTGTTAATTTCCTGCAATAGAACTAGTATCTGTCAGGTACAAGTCTAAATTTTTTATAACATAGTCCAGCAAACCCATTCGATAGTAAGCGATCACCGCTGCCTATGGACAACTGTAACAACAGGGTAACAAGATTGTTGCTGGCTTTTATTTAGAGCAAATAAATGAATTGAAAATAGGCTGCTTCTGGGTAAGCTCGCTACATCGTAGACCTCGTCTCTGTCCTCAGGCAAGATTGTGGTCAAGAGCAAACCCAACTTTAATAAAAAAAAAAAATTGAAATTGAATTGGACAAAGATGGAAAGTGACCTTTTGCAGATTGACCTGGGTCCTGGATGTTTATGTATGTATGCAAGTAATAAATAAATATAAACCATGGGCATACAAACAACACAGACAAATCACACAGATTGAGGTAGCCCCAAAGTAAGTTGAAGACTACTATTATGGGACACTTATATTTTATAACAAAATATACGCCCGTCAGGATTCTTTAACTATTTCATAAGCAAAGGCTTGTATCATACATGAAGGAAGCAACAAACGATTTGATTGATTGATATTTACATATATTTTTATAGTAAACTAGCTTTTGCCCGCGGCTTCGCCCGCGTAAATTTCCCACTGGAACAGTGCTTTTTTCCGGGATGAAAAATACCCTATGTCCGCCTCTGTACTTCCAGCTATGTGTATGTGAAATTTCAGGAAGATTGGTTCAGTGGATAAAGCGTCAAGAGGTAACAAACAAACAAATAAATAAACAAACTCACTTCCACATTTATAATATTAGTTAATTTCAATGATAAAGAGGTCTAATGAGGCATTGCAGCCATTGTTAAAATATTATGGTAGCATCATGATTGAAGGATTTATGAGTAACATTTTCTTAGCCTATTGAAGTGTCCCATTGTTGAATAAAGGCCTCTCCTTTTTCTTCTCTTCCATGAGACTATCTGATGAGTAATATATATAGCTAACATCCAGAGATTCTCCTCCATGGAAATTTCAGGAAAAAAGGTATAAATTGTTAGATAGAAAGTCCTTAGAGATGAGAAGACTATATTAATGATCTTATAAATGTATGTAGTTCACGGGAACTCCCAACAGACTGCCAAACCATAAACAAATAGAGTAGGGACTCTTGTGTATCGATTCCCGCCAAGTAGTATTGGACCCTTCATGATGCTTGCTATTAATAGCATAAAAAATAAACTTGGCGAAATATACAGCCCTCTCCCATAGCAGAATATATTAATCTCCGATATTAATTGACACTATTTTATAAGCACACACCTGTATCATACAACAATAAACAATTTGATAGATTGATCGCTATTTCAGGTTGAATCAGCTCACTGAAAACTTACTCTTTTCTCTCAACTAATTCGGGATGGAGGTTTTTATCCTGCGCAGTAATGAGCTCCTTCACAGCATGGGTTTGAGTCAGAAATTTAACCAATTGTTGCTCCAAGACTTTGGCGGTTGCTAGCTCTTCGTAATTTGCAATGGTTGTGTCATTTGATTTCTCTTTTTCTTGTATTTGCGGAGTAGCTGGAAAATTAAAATCTTCTATTAAACAAAAACATGGCTCCTACTACTGTAGGAAAAAGCATACTTGCTTTTCTAGATTCCACAGTGAACTTGATATTGTCTTCAAATCAAAAAATAAAAAACAAAATTGAGAACACAGTTACCCATGTCAAGACTAAAACTACAAACATTTGCTTTTAAATCAAAGAAATAAATAAAGAAAGCTGAATTATAGAATATGATTACTTACCTGCTATCGGTTTTGCTTTCAGAAGCCTCAGTTTGGAAGTAAAGAGAGATAAATCGTGAATTTTCTTGCTAATTCCATCTTCGAATGATTCTCCAATTTTTGCAGAGAAAAGTTCAGCTGATACTTGTCGCAAATCTGCTTCAAATTCATTGCATACATCTCGAAGGTCTTTAAAACCTGCCATTTCTTTATTAACTGAAATAAATATGCACTTTGCTTGCTCATATGATATCAAATCTAAAAAAAAATAAGCAAAACAAACGTTGAAAACTTGAATTGAAAGATCAGAGGGGAGGGAGAGGAGAGGGAGGTTTAATGGCAGTGTGACCGTTTTTAAATTTGACAAAATACCAAAAAGTTGTGCTGTCAGTACTAAAAAATACTAAAAAGCAAAATTCAAAAATACCAAAAAATTGTACTAAAATTTTTTTCAGAAATATGCTACGTAAAACACACATTTCAATAACAAATATGAATAAATTTTACCGGATGAGCAATAAAAAAAAAAAAGGACGAGTGCGGGAGAGCAAAAAAACAAAGGAAGCATGTGTTTCAAAGAACAAGCGGAATTTTTCTTGGAAATATTCAAAAGAACGGAAAAATTTCTTACAAACACGAGGAATTCCGAAATTTTCAAAGGAAGACATTTTCGGGAGGGAGAGAGAGAGGAGTTTTTACGAGAAAACACGCGAAAATACCAAAAAAAATACCAAAATATACAAAATAGTTAAAATTCTACCAATATAATACTAAAAAGACATTGTTCATCGCCGGCTTACTGCGGACAGTTCGTGCAATAAATAAAAGTATTATCATTCATCATAATTAATGTCAAATAGATTTTCTTAATATATGTATATTGGAGTATGAATATCTATAATTAAAATATACAATTTAGTAAGTATTTTTTGCGTTTCCGTTTTTAAAATCAAAGATGTCGGCCTTTACGTCTGTGGCTAAATTGACTCGATAAATAGCAATTGTACACTGTCAATCACCACATTGGATCGAATGCTGGGAGCATTCGCCGTTAATATGCGTTACAGACGATTTAGACAATAGAAACAATGCACAGATCACTTACCACGTAGGCAGGTTTCGTGCACGATTCCTCACGAATTGTTCTTTCTTGGGACACCTGGCCGGCCAGCCACACACGATTATAAAGTTCCAAAAAACACTGTTGAGCACTTGAAGTTTGATTAGGATAATTGAGTAAAAAAGATGTAATGTTTGGTGCGCGCGCGCCTTCGATTCAACGTCCAGACTCAGAATAGTTTACTGGTTCTGCCACCAGCCTATGGCGCTGTATTCCAAGACGCCGGTAGGATAGTACATGCGCCGGCGGTAATCCGGGCGCTCCATTGGCTAAATCGCCTGCAGCACGACGAATCATGATGATTGACAAGTGCGTCGATAACGCGCGCGAAATTCGAATTGAAAAGTAAACGAAGTTTACGTTGAAAACGGAACATTCCGCCCACCAAAATACCAATGGGATTTTCCCAGAGTAAGAATAAGAAACGGTAATTAACGATAAATATGTTTAAGTTACTATCCTAAACTTAAAAGCTAAGAAATGCTAAGTTATAACGATTATACGGATGGTAGAGGACATAGTTTGACCAAAGGTCTCTTAAGCGAGTGATCTCTGGCTGTTCTAATGGTTGCGACTCTAACTACCCCATCAGGGCCAGGATGCAAAGAAACAACTCGTCCTAATGCCCATTGAAGAGGAGGCCGATTGTCCTCTTTTATAAGTACGATTGAGTTTACAGTTAACGGTGTTGAGTCCGTGGTCCATTTTGCTCGCTGAGTTAACCCATGTAAATATTCATTTTTCCAGCGTTTCCAAAATTGTTGTTGAAAAGATTGGATAAGTTGCCATCGATTTAGTCGATTGAATTTTACGTCCTTGTAGTCGAAGTCAGGAACTGCTGTAAGAGGTTCCAGCGTTAAAAAATGACCGGGCGTAAGAACGTTCAAATCGTTGGGATCCGAGCTCAATGGACACAAAGGCCGCGAATTTAAAATTGATTCGATCTGAGCGAAGAGTGTGGTAAGCTCTTCAAACGTTAAGACCTGATCGCCAACAATACGGTACAAATGACTCTTTGCGGCTTTGATTTGGATTTCCCACACCCCTCCAAAGTGGGGAGCAGAAGGTACGTTACGTTTAAAATCTATTTTTTCCGCATGAGAGGCTTGTTCGATACATGACGCTAGTTGTGAACTTGCACCAACGAAATTCGTACCGCAGTCAGAGTGAATAACATTGCAGCGGCCGCGACGAGAAACGAAGCGACGCAATGCCGCGATGAAGCCGTCAGTCGATAAAGTAGAAACCACCTCAAGGTGCACTGCTTTTGTACTCAAGCATACGAATAAACACAAGTACGCTTTATCGATTTTAGCACCACGATGAAGCCCGAGCTTAATTCGAAAAGGCCCTCCTAGATCGACACCTACGACAGAGAAAGGTTTTGCCTGATTGACACGAAAGGCCGGAAGGTCGCTCATAAAAGGTTGCAAAGGTTTCGGTTTAAGACGGTAGCATCTTATGCATCTTGAAAGATGATGACGTACAGCAAGCTTTGCCGCAAGTATCCAAAACTGTTGTAAGATCAGATAGTTGGTTGTGTTCAGACCGGGATGAAAATTGTTTCGATGAATAGATTCGATTACAGCGGATGTAAGAACACTCTTTTTGGGCAATAATGCGGGATACTTCTGTTCGAAGTCAAGATCGGAGTGCGCTAGGCGCCCGCCTACTCTGAGTATACCCTGCTCGTCCAAAAACGGGTTTAGTTTACGAAAACTACGAGGTAACTGTATCTTTGATTGTAATTTGGATATGACATCCGAAAAACAACGTTGTTGGAAATGTTTCACGATAATTAGTAACGCACGATGACGCTCAGCGTCCGTTACGAAAAGATTATCTGATCGCGGAACAGTGTTACGCATGTTATTACAAAACCTGCGAACGTAAGCGATAATGCGACAGATTTTATCTAAAGAAGAATATTTTTCGAATAGTCGATCAATTATAGAAGTTTGGTTTACGCTTTCGATTTGATCCGAAACGAGAACTGTGGTGCGACGCTGCTCAGAGAGCACCGCATTGTCGTCGTTTGAACGATTTCTCGATGTATCGATTGGCCACTCAGACTGTGGTTGAGACAACCACTCTGGGCCCGCCCACCATAGGGCATTGTTCAGCAACTCGTGAGGCAATTGCCCACGCGAACAAACATCTGCAGGATTTGTGACAGATGGTACGTGCCTCCAGCACTCGGTCGGCACGATATCTTGAATGTGACTTACGCGGTTTGCAACGAATGTCACCCAGCGAGAAGAAGGAGCTCGCAACCAGGACAAGGTAACGGTGGAGTCACACCACACATAAGTGTCATGAACAGGAATCCGCAGCGTGCCCTTGACAAATTTGATAAGGTCTGCGAGCAAAAGTGCACCACACAGCTCTAGGCGAGGTAACGATTGACGTTTCAAAGGAGCTACACGAGCCTTAGCACAAACGAGAAAGACGCGAACGGAGCCGTCAGACTCGGTAACGCGCAGGTATATAACGGCGCCATATGCTGCTTCGGAGCTGTCACAAAATCCATGCAGTTGATATGATTGAGCGCTATCGGTAGCGTATTTACGTGGAATCTTAAGATTCCTAACTTGAGGAAGCTGTTCGGAGAACTTTTCCCATAGAGAGATAATTTCCGGTGGGGGCTTATCGTCCCATGAAAGACCTAGAATCCAAAGCTTTTGAATAAAGCATTTAGCTTGAATTGTTAAAGGAGATAGAAAACCCAGAGGATCGAAAATTCTGGCAACCTCACTCAGAATCGTTCGCTTGGTGCACGGTTGATTAGATGGATTTACGGTAAAGACGAACGAATCCGAAGCAGGCTCCCACTTAAGGCCCAGAACCTTGATAGTTGTGTCTTCAGTTTCGGTAAAAGTGATTGCTTCTGAAAGACACGCCTCCGCGGGAAGATCGCTAAGTAGCTCGGGTCGGTTACTCACCCATTTTCGGAGCTCAAACGAGCCAAGACCGAAAAGAGCGATGAGTTGAGTTTTGATTTCTCTGGCGTCCTTCAGCGATGAGCTTCCGGATATGACGTCATCAACGTATATGTCGGAAGTTAAAACGGTTTTGGCCTTTGGGTACTTGTGACCCTCATCGTTGGCCAGTTGCTGAATAGAGCGGCACGCCAGGAATGGAGCGGAAGACACTCCGTACGTTACGGTATTTAATACGTACTCTTGAAGAGGCTCATCTGGGTGAGCTCGCCAGAGAATACGTTGATAATCACGATGTTGAGGAGCTAGGTTGATTTGACGGTACATTTGGCGCACGTCTGCCATGAAGACAATTGCGTGCTCACGGAAATGAAGAAGGATCTCTACGATATTTGATTGTAGCTTCGGTCCCGTCAGCAGCGAGTCGTTTAGCGATTTGGAAGTTGCATCTTTAGCCGAGGCGTCGAATACAACGCGAAGCTTCGTTGTAGCGCTGTCGGGACGTAGCACACAATGGTGCGGTATATAATACTTGCCTTGACCCATTTGCTTGGCAGGTACCAGAGTCATGTGACCACTGTCGATGTAGTCAGTCATGAACTCCACGTATTGTTGGTATAAATTGTGATCGCGATACAGACGCCTTTCAATGGCATGAAAGCGTCGTAAGGCTATCTCTCGAGAACCTTCAAAGACTGGCTCCTCGTCGTTTTTGAAGGGGAGACAAACTACATATCTACCTGTCTCGTCACGGTAGTGATTACTGAGAAAACTATTTTCACAGCGTTGCTCTTCTGGGGTCAATCGGGAAGATTGTGGAACGTTATCGATTTCCCAGAAACGTTGAACAATTTTGTTTAAACTATCGTCTACGGTAGAAGGGGCTACTCCTAGTAGACTGGACGATGCGAGTCTGGACTTCCCAAGAAGAAGCCAGCCGAAGACTGAGTTGAAAGCTCGCGGTTGAGAGGCGTTACCCTTCAGACGTTGTTCGAGAAGTGACTCAGCAAAGACGTCGGCACCTAACAAGACGTCGATCGGACCGGGGATGTCAAAACCAGGATCAGCTAGCGGTAGTGTTTTGACCTCCTCCCATCCTTTCGTATTTAGCCTTGCTATCGGTTGATCTCCGCAAATGCTCGGTATGACGAGCATTCCCAGACGAAACTTTACGTTACAGTTGGTGCCAATGTCGCATGTAACAAAGCCACTGACTGAGGCAGGGCTGCCCCCTAACCCATAAACGTTGATATTACCAGTTATAGGTTTTAGATTTAATCGTTGAGCGGCGTGAGCCGTGAGAAAATTGTTTTGACTGCCGGTGTCAAATAACGCGCGAAATGTATGAAATTCACCAGAAGCATCACGAATCTGGACGAGAACTGTTGCCAGTAACACGGTTGTGGTTACGGTTGGATCAGACTGAGTTAACGAATCCTTAGCCACTAAGGTCGCCGAGCTTGCCGCCGGCTCCTTATGTAGCAAAGTGTGGTGTTTACGTCTACATTGTCGACATGAAAACATTGATGTGCACTCTCGCACTGAATGGGATGCGTTAAGACAATTGTAGCACCATTTCTTTTCAGTGGCCACAGCCATGCGCTCATCTATTGATTTTGCCAAAAAATCATTACAGGCCGAGATGTGATGTTCATTGCGACAGTAGGCACATTTACGAATCGGAGTGCTCGAATTGTGAGCAGGTTTCGCTTGTTGTTTATCACCAACATTTTTATGAGTAGTGACGGTGGGAGCGACAAGCGAATGCGTGACGTTATGTCGCTTGAACTTCTGTGAAGTTCCCGGTGTGTCCTTTGAAACGTTAGCGGTTTTATTGGTAACATTCGAAAAGTGCGTATCGCGAATTAATGCTTCACCTTTAGAGTGTAAGAATGCCCTTAAATGGTTATACTGTGGAAGCTCAATATCGGTATGTTTTTCCTCAAACTCGCGTCTTAATTTGGTATCGAGTTTGGCCAGAACATTATAACAAAGAACAAAATCCCATTTATCGGTAGGTAATTTTAAAGTTTTTAAAATTGTTAAGTTCTCATCGATCGTGTCTAAGGCGCGTCGAAAATCTTGAGCGTTCGAAGTCTTTAAACTAACGTCCAAGATATCACGCCAGCACGTAAACGCTAATTCGCGTTTATCTTCATAACGGGACTTGAGAGCTTCGTACGCACTTAAATAATGTTCACTTGCAACAGGAAAAGTTCTAATGAACGATAAAGCATCACCACTTAAAACTGACACGAGATAGTGAAATTTCTCAATATTACATAAGGAGGTAGAATCATGTATCAACGCGTTATAAGTTGCAATGAACTCAGGCCATTCCTTGATAGCACCGGAAAAAGTTGGCAACGAAATTTTTGGTAACCGCATATTTCCACTGTGCGAACCGGTCAATGAATTATGTTTCGAAGTGTCAGCTTGTTGAGATGAACGTTGTTCAAATTTTCGTTGAATTGCCAACACTTGAAAATACAATTCGTCAAATCGATCCTGAAGTTCATCGTCCTCCTCATCGGCATCATCCTTAAGAAGGTCCAAAATAATAAAATGGGAGTCATGAAAACTATCAGCAATCGTTTTTATTTCATGACAATATGAAAGAAATAACCCTACTTGTGATTCATCGGTATTGGCTAAGGTACCTACTTCCAAAGCCTTCGTTAAGCGATTATATGCTATAGTTCGTTTACGTCGCAAACTGGGCAAATTATTAATAGTGTACGTATTTTCGATACCCTTTTTAATAGTAGGTTTAGATTTACGCCTTGATAGTAAAGACATAATTAATATCAAAACAATAAAACCTGATAGCAACAAATATTCGGATTCGATAAAAAAGTTTAGTTGCGAACGTCTTCAGCGAGACCGCGTTCACAAGAATCGACGAGAATCACTGGGGCGGTATTACACGACAACAGGTAATATTGTCACCTCGGTCACCTGAGTTTTAAATTGAAATAAATTAAATTGATAAGGATGAATTAAATGAGCGTTAGGAACACTAAAAACGGTTTGCGATATTCGTTAATGTACGGTAAATAAAAAATAAAAATCAGTTTTTTTGTAAAAACAAAAAACTATGATTTTTAACCTAAAACGGTAATAATGAAAATGTGAACGCACCAAAATTCGTTGAAAATATGATACGATAAACGATACAACGTCACGATAAAAAATATTTCGTAATTTGAAACGAAATAAATTTTCGATAAATAAATATCAAGAGGAAACGTTGAACGGTTGGAAAAAAGTAGTCGAGTTATAACGAACTATCAACATAAAATTATGAGAAGGTGGATTTGCAATATTGTATTATTGCGAACGGTAAAACGGTAGATAATTTTATGCTAATAAGTATAAAACGACAAAAGAATTTATTTTCAACAAATATTCTAGAAACTGATGGAAGCCATCTTAAATCGATAATCGGTAGGTAAGGTACTCAACAAAACAAAATGGAACAAAGACTTGTTTTCCGATTAGTAATTGAAACAAAATGTTATGTTTATTCGTTTTAGCTGTACTAGTAAGTATAATAAGCGTGGAATACGGTAAATGAAGTAGCAATTACTAAATCGAATTGGTATTTGGCGGCAGACTGAAGGTAGGTATCCAAAGTTCCCGGGTTTCGGCACCAAAAAATGTGGCTAAATTGACTCGATAAATAGCAATTGTACACTGTCAATCACCACATTGGATCGAATGCTGGGAGCATTCGCCGTTAATATGCGTTACAGACGATTTAGACAATAGAAACAATGCACAGATCACTTACCACGTAGGCAGGTTTCGTGCACGATTCCTCACGAATTGTTCTTTCTTGGGACACCTGGCCGGCCAGCCACACACGATTATAAAGTTCCAAAAAACACTGTTGAGCACTTGAAGTTTGATTAGGATAATTGAGTAAAAAAGATGTAATGTTTGGTGCGCGCGCGCCTTCGATTCAACGTCCAGACTCAGAATAGTTTACTGGTTCTGCCACCAGCCTATGGCGCTGTATTCCAAGACGCCGGTAGGATAGTACATGCGCCGGCGGTAATCCGGGCGCTCCATTGGCTAAATCGCCTGCAGCACGACGAATCATGATGATTGACAAGTGCGTCGATAACGCGCGCGAAATTCGAATTGAAAAGTAAACGAAGTTTACGTTGAAAACGGAACAACGTCTGTGCTGGGATGCCATTATCTAAAATAATATTACATTTAAGTAGTTTATTTTTTATTCTTTGATGAAAGACTGGATTAATTAAGTAATTTTTTAGCATAATATGTTAGTTTTATGTATTAAGTACACTCATATCATTTCATATTTATATTTTTGAATGAAGAATTATGTATTTATTTTAATTTTTACTTAAGTAATTCAATATTGCATTTTCTTTACCTGGTAACACTCGATTCTTCAGCGCGGCTTTATTTTGACGTTGACATGTTGTCTTCGGTCGACATTGACACTTGGATACTTGTCAACAACTGTCAACGTCAAAATAAAGCCGCGCTCAAGAATCGAGTGTTACCAGGTAAAGAAAATGCAATATTGAATTAAGTATTTAAGTAAAAATTAAAATAAATAATTCATTCTTAAATATAAATATGAAATGATATGCATGTAATTAATATAAAACTAACATAATATGCTAAAAAAAAAACTTAATTAATCCAATCTTTCATCAAAGAATAAAAAATATACTACTTAAATGTGATATTATTTTAGATAATGGCATCCCAGAACAGACGTGAAGGCCGACATCTTTGATTTTAATAACGGAAACGCAAACAATACTTACTTAATGGTATATTTTAATTACAGATATTCATACTCCAAGATATATTCCGAAAATCTATTTGACATTAATTATGGTGAATGATAATACTAATATTTATTGAACGAACTGTCCGCAGTAAGCCAAGCTCCCATACATTTTGAACGAAGTCCTTTGAAGAATGATGTTAGTATAATTTTAGTACTTAACAGTACTAAAATTATACTAACATCATTCTTAAATGCCCCAATTATACTAAATTAGTACTGAAAATACCAAAAACGGTCACACTGTTTAATGGGTTTAATGAAAGACAGCGCTACCAACATACATGTCAAAGCTGTCAAAGTAGTCTATGGATTTTATAAAGAGTTCTATTCACTGTGTGTGAAGGCTCCAGTACACGTTGGCCCAACACTCGACGAATGGTTTCTATAATGAATGAGGGATTTTCCGAGACCCAAATTAAATAAAAAAAAATTGTTCCAGATGAATTCATAGATGGAGCTTAGTAAAAGGCGAGACCATTCAAAAAGAAAAAAGGCACGGTATTGGCATTAAAAAAAATAAAACCTAAAAAAGAACATCTAAAAAGTATCAATGTTGTGATTTGTGCAACTGTCAAACTGTTATGTGATTTGTTTTCTGTCTGTGGCTGACAATAAAAAACTCACAATATAAGTACAGCCTTTATTACGACTCGGCTTTCAATAAAACGCCATCTGTTGAGACTTTTTTACATTGTTTTTCTTAATTTAGATGTCAGAAAAATCGCTCATTTCTATTATAGTTTTTGCAGGCATTGTTTTTAAATAAAAAAAAAATGTGGGAGAAACGTGAATGTTTATCACTTTCATCTATAAAAATGGTAATTAATAGCGAGCAATGAAACTTAGACCTTATATTGAAGATTAAATAGTTAAATTAGAATAATCTAAGCTAGTAAAAAATGATTGCTATTATTATTCGTGCAGGCGTTGTCTTTTATATAGGTACGTTTCTACTCGGAAGTACCAACCTACCATAAAATCTCCAAATTAATTTTACTTATTTTAGTAGGTATCTGATTGAGTTTAGCTGGCAACCCTAAAAATGTCAGTCACCAAGTGATCATAGACATAATACTACTGTCATTTACCAGTTTGGAAATCACTGGAAATCAATCAGCTGTTATTGTTATTGTTTACTGCGCAAAAACCAAAAAAACATTATGGATATTAGTAAAACCATTAAAAATCTGTAAAAGACATCATATCCTCTATAGAACACCTAAAATATACATCCCAAAATGACACACGACGACGAAAAACTGTGCCATCTGTATTACTTGCCAACCGAACTACTTTTATATATTTTCACCCTTCTACCTGCTAAAGATCTAACTAGATGTCGTCAAGTGTGCTCCAGATGGAAGCTCATAGTAGACGGGCTAGCCAGAAGTGATAGTTTATGGCGAGAATACTGTAAAAAGGACTTCACGGATATTTACAAAACAGCGAGGTACAAATGTAAGCCTGGGCTGCTCTGGTACAATGTGTACCGTTCCCTCTCGCTCTGGCCGAAGCTCTCGCTTGCTCGTGAGTACAGTGATGAATTCGCTTCAGCATCACACGTAAGCGATGAGATCCGTAACTTCAAGATACTAAGAGATGGCGTCATAGGGGTCCATAAGCGTGGCTCAATTGTATACTACGACCTTCAAACTCTAGAGCTCTCCAAACGCGGATCTATAACCGGTGACTTCGCAACGTATACTGAAAATGATTACGTTATAGCTATAAAGAGCTACCACCTCCATCTGTATATTGTCCGCAAAGAATTACTTAATCCAAGAGCAGAGACAAATGTTACTTATGATAATGTGAAGTCCTTTATACTAATTGACCGAGAGATATACTATGTTACATTGGATGATGAAATTTATGTATGCAACTTGGACGACCTGACACAAAAGTTTATAAAGAGGACAGAAGACGGTGTAATGTCACTTGGCTTCACCAATCAACTACACATATTGACATTTCAACGTGACATTTTCACTTTAGTTAACAATGACCTGGTTTATAACTGTACGCTTGGTCCGACTTCGAACTTGCTGCATCAGCTTCAGGAGTATCGTTTTTTAGAGCAATTGGATTGGAGAGTCTACTTCCAGTGGATGTACGCGTTGAATCACACTGTACCTCAAGGACCATTAAGGGATATTGTGACAGTTCGATCGTATGGAGACATATTCTTCGTTGGATCTAATTGGGGAGTTTTACGAATCTATTATGCTCCGTATTCCTCTGGAGAATTTGATTTGTTTAATTCAGAACCTGTCAAGCAGTACAACTTCATGGAAAGACGCGATTGTCCTGTGCTGTCAATGTGTCCGATATTACAAATTGATGTTTTGGAAGTGGAAGATGGGCACTCAGTGATGGTGGCAATGCCAAAGAAGGTTGCTGTTCTTAACTTCACTCATAGCTTTAAAAGAACAGCATCTGTAGCAATGTTGCCGTATGAAGATGTACAGAAAGTGAAATTCCTTAAAATAGATGACGTTCATCAGTAAAACATGTACATTCATGGTAAAGCTACTATTGCTACCTCTTGCCTTTATGGAAAGAAGGAACACAATTTATCTTTTTAACCTGTTAACTGGCAAAAATTTTGTATCATTTTTGCCTTTATCACTTTCATTGGCAAAATGGACAGAAAAGTGTTTGTCCGATATATTCACTTGAGTCAAGTTTATGTAACTATATTTACATGCCAGTTTTTTGATGGCAATGCTTGAACTCTTCTAAATACAATTTTACCAGTAATTAAAAAAAAAAAAGTAAATGACTATGGTTGTACCTACTCAAAGAATCTAGAGTGGTTTCATAAATTATTAAAAAAAAAAATAGGAACATACTTATTTTTTTAATCTTCCTAATGCTATGTTTGGTTCCTAAAATTAATTATTATTTTAGTGCATAAAATGTGTGACCTACTTAACGCAAAATTAGATGTTTCTCAAAATTAACCACATAGTTTTGTATTGAAAATGTTTATTATGTAATATGTACTTTACGATTAAATACCTAATACTGTGCCAGATTTGACAATTATATAAGTAGGTATTGTAAATAGTATAATGTTTGGCAGGCATCCACTAAATATTTATGTTTCATGATGATGATATATTTTAAACATTATGGTTATTCATTAAAAAGTTAAGGAACAGTTGAAAACCGTAAGTTAAAATATGTTTTGTCTTGTACTTTTAATAAAAAATATTTGAAAAAGAAAGGGACAACATGATCGTTTTCAATCTTATAAAGATTTGATCGTCAAATATGGCATGGTAATCTAGCGTAAAAATGCTTGTGATATTATTTAAAAAAAAAAGTGCAACTTTTTAATTTTGTTCAAAACAAAGCCAAGCTGTTAATTTATTTTTGAATTTAAGTTGTAAACGGTTAAAGTGAATACAAATTATTAAATCGTGATTTAATGTATGTAATAGAGTAGTTTATGTTTTTGATAGGTTTGCAATTAGGTACCTATGAGAAAGCTTTTTAACAAAATTTTCAAAATCAAAGTTCACTGAAGAATGGCAAGCAAACTTCGCTACCTATTGTTTTTGTTAATTATATTTTAGCTTTAATAAATCAATTTCACTACGAAATTTATCTTTAAATCAAATCCCTAGTTCATATAGTATCGTTGAGTTAGTATCCCATAACACAAGTCTCGAACTTACTTTGGGGCTAACTCAATCTGTGTGATTTGTTCGTATATATTTATTTATTTATTATATATACATCCGTTAGTTATAGTTAGGCATTTTTACCTACTAATTTGATTACCTACCTTAAATATTCCGTCGCTGGATTGATTTTTATTGATATTATTTTATTTTTAGCTGTAATGTCAAAAGTTAGTAAAAAAAAACATAGAAAATAATTCTGTTCGCGGTCAAAGCCGCAGGCAACAGCTAGTTTTTTGTAATTCGTACGAAAATAATAAAAACTTAATAAGAAATACATTATTTTAATTCAATCAATGATTTATAAATGTGAAGATTATCTATCATCAAAAAAAGATGGTTCAATTGGACGTCATCTGTCGGTCGTCGTCAGCACCGGCCCTGCTAGCGACAGCCCTGAAGCCCTCACAGGCGGTTCCGGAGATCAGCTCTTGGACGTTGGCCCTGGAAAATGACGTCAACAACGTAATTGAAGGTTCAGATAAAATCATAGACAAAAAAATCATATTTTATTTTCTAGCTCTATGGATAAAAATAAAATAGACAAAACCATTCAAATTTGTTCTCGGCAGTGGCGTAGTAGTAACTATATCCTTGGGGCTAAAAGCAATAATGAAAATGGGCAAATGATGTTCTCAAAATGTATTAATTAAATGGCACATACAATAACGCATCGCACGTTTCAGTGGGGCCCGCGGCAAATTCCTGACGCCAATTAAAAGCTCATCAATCGGGCCCAAATTCTTGAAAACATCGTGAGGAAATCTGTAGGTACTGACTGTTTAGTTTACTAGTGTGTATACGGCTACTGCCACTAGATGGCGGTAGTATTAAAAGTCGTGTCAGATGCCTCTATTTAATAGAGGTGTTATATTAGTGTCTAATATCAGTATTCATGTTATCGAATATAACGTATAGTCGGTATTACGTTCCGTTAACGGTTACCAAGGAACCGTCAAGAACCGTCAGCGTATATGTAGCGCATTGCTGGCACGGATCGCTTTAAGAGGCTTGCTGGAGAACTTCCGAATACGATACGAGTTCGCCGCGTCTTGTTAGGCCGGACAACCGACTAATATATTTTATGCGAGTGATATGTACGTAGGTACCACCCAGCAAACCGTATGGACTGGACTGGACCGAATGGACTGATTGGGCTGGACTGAATGGACTGGACTGAATCGTGAGACACAAAAAGATGATTAGGTAGGTACCTACCTAGGTAGGTATATAGATCGCAACCGAATGGACTGATTGGGCTGGACGGAATGGACTGGACTGAATCGTGGGCTACAAAAGATGATTAGATCGCATTTCAAATTCTCTTTTTTGGAATTGAAATAGAAAGTAGTATATTTCAATTCCAAAAAAGAGTACCAGATCACAATCCACAAAAATAGGAACAGATCGCACTTCATATTTCGGAGACGACGACGCTGCAAAGTGCGTTTCCAATATCAAATATTCAGTGTTATCGGTATCATTCTGTATCATAGTAACTCTTATAACTAGGAACGGCTAGAGGTAACCGTTTGAGGTGCCTGATATATAACTGTTACCGGATAACCAATTACTCAGATAGCTAAGAACCTAATATATTCGTATTATGATATTATCACTAATATCATGTTCTCGATAACGGTTACGATATATTCATAACACCTCTACTATTTAATAAAATCTGACACCAGTGTTAGTTATAACACACTCGATAAGAAGAAGTATGGTCGGGTGCCCATCCCAACTGGAGCCTTCCTCCTAGAGCCTTCTGATGTCCCACATAAAAAGTTCATCAGCCTGCGAGAGGGGGCCCGTGGCATTTTGCCGCCCCTGCCACCCATGGTTACGCCACTGGTTCTTGGCCAAGATTGTGGTCCAGGGCAAACCCATCTTTGATTATAATCAAAGTGTGTGACCCACCCCTTTACCACATAATAGTTCTGGTCACTGTTTTTATCATGTTACCTGTAGACATAGAAGTTATATTCGTTGACGTCGAGCCGGGAGTAGCCAAACCTCGGCAGGGAGTTGGACATTACCCAAACTTCGTCCCCGCTCACGTGCAGATCTGAATCAAAATAATTAAATTACTACAAAAACACCCGACTTTACGTTGAAAAATGCTTATTAAACGGCTGCACCGATTTTGATGAATCGTGGTTAAGAAAAGAACGCTCGATTAAGTTACCATTAAAAAAACAAAAAACTAGATTAAAATCGGTTTATCGGTTTCTCAGTTACGCTGCCACAGACAGACATGTAAAAGTTATAACACCACTCTTTTTGGGTCGGGGTTAATGAAAGATAATTATAAAGTCACACAGTGCGTTAGTACATGATATCTCGATGGTCACACATAATATAGGTACGGACACACAAAGTTTGAGCTAGTTCAAGACTTTCTTCTACATTATTTTTTCTTTTTTTTCTTTACCTGACGGGTAGCTGAGCCGTTGGCTGTCCTGCGCCAGTATCGCAATGTTGGTAGGCCTGAGTGGGTTGCCGTTGTTCCAACACGACACCGCGTCCCGTCCAATCTCCGCAAAGAACACCACCCTAGTGCCAGCGTGGTAGCCGTGCATGGTGCTTTGACTATTTTCCCCACGATCACCGAGCACCTGAGGCAAGAGTCAGATTATACGGTACCATAGAATATATATACAGGGTTATTTTGTAACCAATGGCCAAATTCGCAGCAGATTTGGTTGATGAAATTGAGCAGGTTTCCAAAAAAATCTGTTAGAAAATGATATAATTTTTTTGCTTCCCATACAAATTATTCGATCAGCTGATGGGACTTGATGATGGGAAGTTGAAATTTTATGTCATTCTTTTACTATAAATTTCTTTCGGACGTAGTTGTATTCCAAGTACTGAGCATATTGTCAGGTTAAAAAATAACCCTGTATAGCCATAGTCGAAGTCAGGAAAGAGCACCGACTCGATGGACGGACATGATAAAATCTACTTCGCACAAGAAACTCCATCTGGCTCTTAAACGGGCAATGCCTGGAAGGGAAGGCCTTTAGTCACGAGAGCTATAGCTACTGGTGGCCACGACCCTCAGTCATGAGGGCACGACTAAGAAGAAGAAGAATAGAAAAAAATTGGATTTTAAAATAAGTCATTCTCGGGTATTATGGTTCCACATGTATCAGTAGCAGATTTAGGTGTTGTGTGTATCTACTGTGGAGAAAGATTCCATCACAGTACAGTACACACCAAATTAAACTCAAAGTTGGTAAAATAAACGAATAAAATAACAGAAAGAACATTAGTGTATCTTTTTTCTCATAGTTATTAGTTCTGATTAGTTTATTTCTAACAACTAAAAAAACAATTATTTAAAAAATCAATTATTTATTGTTGATTCTTTTAGCTTGTGCCCCATAGAAAAAATCTTTGATCTGCCCTTGTCTACATGAACCATGGAAGTAATAAGGTACAAAGTACTTATTACTTCCATGACATGAACCTACATTTTTCAGTGATTTTCACAGAAGTAAATTTTTTTTGAAGGTGATTTTATCAAATGAAACAAGTCTGCGCTCTTTTTGATCGTTTGTCACCTACTGTGTGAAAAAGAGACGGCAATAGATACTTTATTGACAAGAGAATACCTAGCTCTCAACACAAAGTTATAACATAGTGATTTTTTTCTCTCTGCACAAAGTGGTACAAAATGATCTGTAAACTAAACAGAAAACAGACAAGAATCTTAATGGGAGCTCTGACCAGATATTTCGAATGTCGTGGGCATCCTATTCAAGTTAAAACTTGTCGAAAGCCCTCTATGTCGGGTGTGTGCAGAAGTAGAGGAGTCTATGAAGCACATTATGTGTGAGTGTGACTCGCTGGCTAACAAGCGGCTGGCCCTCTGTGGAACTGCGTATCCGGAACTGGAGGACTACAGGCACTTCGCAGCCGGTGATATCCTGAAGCTTATGCAGTCCTTCTTCAGGAATCCCGCTGTGTGTGAGTAAGGCTTGGGGGTATGTACAAAAGGGTCCAAGACTCGACGTGCTAGATACGCGATAAGATAAGATACCTAGCTTTTAAATAGGAAGAAGAAGAATAGTATCTGAGAATAATTGGGCTATAGCTACTCACTGTGAACTGGTTCCAGAAGTTGGAATCCTGGCTAGCAGTCTTATTCTTCAGCACACAGGTGGACACGGAGAATTCGTTAGTGCTGATCAAAGGATGGAAGTACGCGGCCCGGCAGTTGCCGGAAGCGGAACCCAGGGTTATGCTGAACACTCCGTCGCTCCATTGGAATCTCTGTCCTGGGAAAAGAAGAATACTTTGGCGTTTACTTATTTACTATCCGGGCTCAGTGACCCAAAAAGAG
This sequence comes from Ephestia elutella, assembly GCA_018467065.1. Lineage (NCBI taxonomy): Eukaryota > Metazoa > Arthropoda > Insecta > Lepidoptera > Pyralidae > Ephestia > Ephestia elutella. The sequence continues at coordinate 10,135,021 of CM031574.1, forward strand.
TCTTGGCCTCCAACACTAAAACACGTCAGCGTCTTCGGTCCCGCGCCAGCTAACGCCAGTCGTCGCCAACTTTGGCAACTTTGGCATTTCAAAAATGATTTTAAACCTTGTTCAAATGAAGGATTAATAAGTTTTAATGTATAGCTCATAAAATTTTGGGATAATACCTTCGATCGATCACATGTTCATTTACTGACATCATGATAGCTACCACACATGGAAAAATAAGAACTTCGTCTACAGCTGTCATGATTTCAACGGTTTCTCACATTTCACCAGACACTGGCATGCAAAAATCGGGTGCATTATATGTTAATAAACATACCTTCGAGCAACAAGGACTTTCGCAGGCAGATACTCACCCCCTATATTCAGGTTCCCAGCAACCGGGTTGAAAGAGAAGTAGTTATGCGTCAGTCGCCAGCTGTCCCTCTCTCTCAATGAGAACACTATAACTCCGAAGGTGGTCAGCTCTGCGATGTACGCGTAAGCGTTGTCGCAGTCACCATCCGTGATGTCTACAGTTATGGAGGCCAGACCTGAGGGATTATGACTGGTGAGAAAAGGAATATATATGTCGCAGTCGGATTGTATAATCTGCCGTATTACATTACGGCTAGCCGTTTTACAAAACAGCGCCGGTTTGTGATACGGCGGTTCAACGATTAGCCGGATTGTCACTGCGATACGTTCTCCAATATGGCGGCCCATGTTAAGCCGCATCGTACAACTAAGTATTTAGAATGTAGGGTGACTATACTTTCAAAATATAACTATGTTTAAATGAAAATCTATTTTAATAAGAAAATGCTAACAGATTTTCTTTTTACGATATTCTTTAGCAACCAAGAATTATTATCATAGTTATTCGCCATCGTTGTTGTTACGTCAGGCAGCGCCACGAGTGTTAAAAATCGGAACCAAAAACTGTCAAAGTGGCGGCTAATGACTCGCTATATTACATTACAGCTAGCCGTATTGAAGAACGTATGGTGCCGAATATATTTAGGCGGATTTTCATTCAGCCGTATTCAATCCGGCTAATCGTTGAACCGCCGAATTACAAAACGGCGCTGTTTTGTAAAACTGCTAGCCGTAATGTAATACGGTGGATTATACCTTCCGACTGCGACATATATATTATATGTCGCAGGAATATGAGATAATCAGATGTTTCGCGAAATCTATAGGGATACCACAAAATCAAGAAAGATACCGAACATTCGTATTTTCACTGAAAATGTTTGAACATACAGGGTGTTTTGTAAATCATTAGCATCCTTCCTACTGGTGAAAGTACTCATGAATATGAGCAACTTTTTGTATGGGACCGACTCAATCCGTCCGAAAAAAAAATCTGCTGTTCCATACTATTTTACAATACTTAGAAACACAAAATGTATGAAACAGCTGATTTTTTTTTCGGTCGGATTGAGTCGGTCCCATACAAAAAGTTGCTCATATTCACGAGTTCTTTCACCAGTATAAAGGATGCCAATAATTTAAAAAACACCCTGTATACAAGCCGTGTATACATACATAGGTACTCTTCGTAGATATATGAACTTACTTAGAAAGAAGTTGTAACAAAGTAAATAAAAAAAAACTTTATACATCGCAAATGCAAGCCAACCTTTGGATGGAAAGAGATACAAGTGAAAAAGGGTGCATGCAGTATACAATAATAATATAGTAAGCAGAAATAAATGAATACTGTGACGATGTCCTCGTCACGTGAATTCTTCAATAAAAACACTCTATTAATACAATTTTTTTATTTCAAATCAACAGGCAAGCAGCTATAACGAGCTTGCAGCCCAGACTCCACTCGACTGCGTCAAAAATAACAAACATTCAATAATCTTTTTAATTTCTTATTCTTTATGGAATGCACTGAAAGAGGTCTAGAACTATTAACAGACCTGACATTACAATACCTATCTATCTATACAAATAACACTTATGGTACTTTTTATTCCGGAATTCTCGCAGGAGTGGAGCTCCGGAGCGTAGCTAGTATTTAGTATCCTACGGATCCTACCAGTGGGGGTGTTCTCAGCAGGGATGTCGGAGTCCTTGAGGGGGTATCGCAGGATCTGCCTGTTGGTGCTCAGGTCGAATATGACGATCGCCGGCCGCTGCACTTGTTGACGGTTGTCTGGGGAAATGAAAACCTTAGATAATAATCATGAAAACTGAATTATACAAAATGTGCATTCTTAGCAGACATAGAGTAGGTATCGAAGTAGTACCAATCTAACATACTACCTACTACCCTATACCTAATATTATAAATGCGAAAGTGAGTTCGTTTGTTTATTTATGTGTTTGTTACTTTTACGCTTTATCTACTGAACCAATCTTCCTGAAAACCTGACATTTTGCATACACATAGTTGGTTAGAACTGTTAGAAGTACTAAGAAGGACATTGGTTACCTTTCATCCCGGGAAAAAGCTAGTCCCAACAAACATTATAAATGCGAAAGTGAGTTTATTTACCTATTTATTTGTTACTTCTCCAAGCTTTATCTACTAAAGCAATCTTCCTGAAATTTTGCATACACATAGTTTGAAGTACCGTATGTATTATGTGGAAGTACTGAGGAAGGACATAGGGTATCTTTCACCTTTTCTTCTTTCATCAGTTCACGCTTGCGAAGCCGCGGGAAAAGCTATAGTAATCTATAAATCATCTATAGTCTCGAACTTACTTTAGGGCTAATTCAATCTGTGTGATTTGTCCGTATATATATACTTATTATTATTAATATTTATCTAAATAAATATTAATGGAACTTACTAGGAATCTCCAGCATGCCAGTGTCCACCATCCACAGCCGGCCGCAGCTGTCAGCGCGCGTCCTGTACACGGAGGTCAGTGACCTTGACCCCTCCAGCGAGGGGTATGGCATAAGCGCCGGGGACAGCGTCCCCAACTCCTGTGTCAGGTTTATGTAGTTCAGGGTTGAGGGGATTCCTGGAAATAATTATATCATCAATATAATCTATATATATATGCTTCCCTTCTTGCGCAGATTGTAAAAATCAATCGAGGGAAAGGGCTTTAAACTGGGGATTCCTCTACTCATAGGCGATGGGCTAGCAACCTGTCACTATACCTAAATCTCCATTCCATCAGAGAGCCCACTATTCAGCTAAGCGTGGCCTTCGAGTCTCATGACTCTTGGCTCTGTCTACCCCGTGAGGGATAAAGACGTGATTCTATGTATGTATCCTAACTAATATTATAAATGCGAAAGTGAGTTTGTTGGTTTGTTTATTTGTTTGTTTGTTTGTTACCTCTTCACGCTTCATCTACTGAACTAATCTTCCTGAAATTTCGCATACACATAGTTAGAAGTACGGAAAAGGACATAGGGTACCTTTCATCCCGGAAAAAGGCACGGTTCCCGTGGGAAATTCACGCGGGCGAAGCTGCGGGCGAAAGCTAGTGTATGTATATAACTCAAAGGTGACTGACTGACTGACTGACATAGTGATCTATCAACGCACAGCCCAAACCACTGGACGGATCGGGCTGAAATTAGGCATGCAGGTAGATGTTATGACGTAGGCATCCGCTAAGAAAGGATTAACGCGAGCGAAGCCGCGGGCGCTAGCTAGTTAATTATATAATTTTTTTTCGTTACTGAGTGACTGACAGACAACGCACAGCCAAAACTACCGGCCGTAGAAAGCTGAAATTTGGCATGTAGGTTCCTTAGGGAGCGTAGGGGAGTTCTAAGTGAGGATTTTCCAAAATTCCCACAGGAACAACGTTCCGGGCCCTGCTAGTTAAATATTTGTGCAATTCAAGTTAAAAAGAAGTAACTACAAATAATAAATTAACATGTCAATATCAAGTCATCGAGATATGTTTAAGCAAATACTATATAAATGAAACTTCATTGGAAAAAAAACATTAAAATATCAAATATCTCGAAAAAGTTCAACTTTTGGATTACCTACCCATTATAAGTTTAAATCAATCCAAATAACACTACCTTCAACCCCCTGAGAGATTTGCATCTAATTACCAGTAACCCTGTATAGTACCTATTTGGTTTGAGTTATTATTTCGGTAGGTACCTACCTATATAATGATTTTTTACGAATTTTAGTCCACCTCTTACCATATCTTCTCCTGGGCACCGTGATGAACACCCTGTCCCCCACTCTTTCCACTCCCATCGGCACGTTGTTGTATTGGACGAAGAAGCGGCCATTTTCATCTGGAGAAAATATACAAAGGGATGATGATTGGGTAAAAAATAAAAAAATGATGCTATTTAATTAATGAAACATAATAATTGAATGTCACTTTAATTGATAAATTTTGTTTATAACATGGTTTACTATTTTTTAGTTCTAATTAAAGTAAAATGGGAATGCTTTTTGACTCCATTAAAAGTGACGTCACTGTTGAGTACTGTCATACAAATCCCATATAAATTATTGTTTTTGACATTTAGTAAAAAGTATCTAATTTGACTTGTTGTCATCTACCCTATTCCGAATTTTCAAATAAACTTTTAGCAAAAGTACGCAGTACTTATATTATAATAATAATAATAATTCTTTATTTCACAACCAAAAAGCAAAATACACAGGGGTATAACAAATTTGCTCCATTTACCAGCCGGCAACAGTCCACCTCCGAACTAGACGTTAGTCTGTATCTCAGAGGCGGCTTGCTTTCGGTATGGTCCGGGGCCAGTCTTGTATACTTAGTATATACCTATATCTTTGATTATTTTAAATATTCAAAGACCTATATATATATTTTTTGAGGAAGTGAAGGAAAACATCGTGAGGAAACCTGCACTCTGTGTTGATGATTATCAACTAGTGTGTGAAATGGAGAAGGCAATGGCAAACCACTCCATTACAATTGCCAAGAGAGTCGTTGTGTGTGTTTCATGCCATATAATGACCACGACCCTCAGTCATGAGGAAATACGACTCTCTCTCTCTCTCTCAGCCTAAAGACGTCCACTGCTGGACAAAGGCCTCCCCCAAGGATTTTATCCGTGGGGGGTTTTGCCGTAATCGCCACGCTTGGCAGGCGGGTTGGCGATCGCAGTGTGATGGCACAGTACGCAGAAAGATGCTGCTGCCCATCCTCCGGTGTTTTTAATCCCTTAGTCGCCTCTTACGACACCCACGGGAAGAGATGGGTTGGTGCTATTCTAGGGCCACACCACAAGCCAGAAATACGACTAAAGGGATATATATTTTAATTTAAAAAGCTGTAACATGAAACAACATTGACCAAGATTTCCCAAACTAGAGTCATCTGTTTTTTTGGGAAATCTTCTATTAATAATTTAAAACGTAAACCAACAGCTAGGTTTATGTTTTAAATTATTAATAGAAGAATATTAATTATGTGGCATAAGCTAAAAGTTTATACTTTTAGTGGTTTCGCTTGCGTTGATATACGATAATCATCATATTGGACTCTTGACTGGTTGATTAGACAGCGTCCAATTTGATGATTTTGCGGGATCCTTTAGTCGTATTCTTCATGACTGAGGGTCGTGGTCATTATGTCGAACGAAATGCACTCAACGACTATCTTGGCAATGTTAATGGAGTGGTTTGCCATTGCCTTCTCCACTTCACACACTAGCTGATAACCATCTACAGAGTGCAGGTTTCCTCATGATGTTTTCCTTCACCGGAAGCAAGTGGTGGTCGATGAAAACTACTATACATGAGTCAGTTTGGTATACAAACTCATGTAGCACGGATAGGATTTAAACCTGGGATCTTTGCAGTCACAGGCGGGCGTCCTAACCACTCTGTCACAACCGCTTCAATGCTCCCTACTGGTGTTTTAATTATATGCTACCATTTAACCAATATGCTACCATTTGGACGTGAATATTTTTGTTTTGCATACTCTACCTATTGGACTGATTGTACTGGTAGATCCTCCGAAGTCTGGTGTATTGGTAGTGGTTGAGGTAGGTCCTGAAATTGTAGGAAGAGATCATCAATATATATAAAACTCCTCCATTACTGACAGACAACGTAAGCCAAAACTACTGGGCGTAGGAAGCTGACATTTGGCATGTAGATTCCTTATGGAGTGGAGGGGAGCACTAAGAGAGGATTTCCCGAAATTCCCACAGGAACAAAGTCCCGTGCCCATGCTAGTTTTATTTTGAATCCATTACTAAATACATCATAAGTGCAATGAGCTGCGAATACTTTCTACTATTATAGTAGCTTTTCGCAGGGGTGCCTCTCCACTTATTTTGGGACACAATTCTATAAGTGATTTCGGTCAGATACTTTTCACAAAAATAATGTAGACGATAAATCGATATTTTAGAAAACTGTTTTTCGCATACCATATAAAAAGTACCTACAATACACACAGATTTTGCTATTTGCGCACACTGCGACACTGTCTGACGCAAGGATTACCTATGAAACATTTTGCTGGGAGCTGGGATAACGCACACGCCAAATTGCAAAAAACAAACAGTTACAACAACAGGAAAATATATCGTAATAATTCATAAGAAACATTCGTGATTACTATGACCTCAGTTAGACAATTCGATGCACGATTAATTGTTTCTGTGGTAAATATAATTGCGATGTTATCACAGCACTAGCGTAAAGAGTAAACAGAGTATTTTGACATTGTCAGCAATCAAGTCTGAAAGCATGTTTACTGCATTTGCTGGTGTCGCCATCTGCGTCGAACTTTGCGTTCTATTCCATATTTATTTAACCAATACGCTAAAAGGCACTAAATATAGAACATATAGAACCCTAAAAGGCAACCAAAAATTATTTTTAATCGTAGGTATATGATGTTCAAAAATAATTTTTGGTGAATCTTCATCATAGTGATGTGCGGAAACTTTCTGGGTTTCTCGGAAATATTCTCGAGAACGGAATTTTTTTCTAAAAACCCGAGCTAGATTTCGAATAATTTTCGGAAATATTAAAAGGAATAAATTTTCGAGAATAAGGAAGTTCTCGGCGGCACATCGCTACATCGCTACTTATCACTGATACAAAGGTTCATTATTTGCTAGGAAACTAGGAATACCTACCACTCCCTTGCCACAGATTATCTAGTTGTGCACTTAGAAACAAAGGCTTCTCTCTCTCTCTTTAGCGTATTTCCTCATACATGACTGAGGGTCGTGGTCATCATATGGAATTAAACACACACAACGACTCTCTTGACAATTTTTAATGAAGTGGTTTGCCATTGCCTTCTCCATTTCACACACTAGCAGATATTCATCAACCAGAGTGCAGGTTTCCTCGCGATGTTTTCCTTCACCGAAAGCCAAAACTAACATTGGACATCAGATTGGTATACAAACTTGTGTAACACAGACAGGATTGGAACCTGGGACTTTGCAGCCACAGGCGGGCGCCCTACCACTGGGTCACCACCGCACCGCTAGGCTAACAAAGGCTTTGACAACTGAAAATACTAACTTCTAGTCCCGGGTCTCCTCGAAGGCCTGTTTGCTTGGGACCTGTTACGGTTAGTGGCAGATTCTAGAAGAGAAGAAAGGCATATTGTTATCTACAGCGTAGCAACGATCATAATGAGCGCGAGATCGCCACTAAAGCTATTTTCTCTATGTAGTCTATGCTGACGACGTTAGTTCCTTTTTTGGTCACATTCATTATGAACGTTGTCGCACTATACCAAAAAGCGAGAAGCACATAAAATGGCATTTAGTAAAAAGTAATTATGCAAGTAAGCAACTTTATAACGTTCCAAACAAGAATAGTTAATTTTTTTAAAGTTAGTTTTCGAACAAACTTGGGTTATTATTTTCATAAATCAATTACATCTTTAATTCTTAATTTTTATTGAAAATGCACTAAATTAAATGAGAAGTTATGTGTGTTAGAAATAGGTAAATGATTTAATTTGATATGACTTGGCCATGGAAGTAATAAGTACTTAAGTAGATACTTATTACTTCATGGGCTTGGCAGATTCAGAGAGTCAAAAGAAGAAAAAATATATAAAGACAGATAAAGATGTTATTTTTAACATAGATATGCGTGTTTATTTTTTATATCATTGTAGGTTAATGAGAACGAGCAAGATAAAGATTGGAACTTTAATCTATGGCCAAGTTTTTTTTAAACTCACGCTGGTTCCAATTTCTCTCCGTTTCAGCGTTGTTGTTGTCAAAGAAGAAGTCAGACTGTCTTTTGGCTCTGTCTCTCGTGTTCGAAATGCTCTTCTCCTCGAATTGATCTTGTTGATCTGAAAAAAAATGAATGATCATATTAATCTCTATGTTTACTGCACCCTACACTTTTTCACGTATATTTCCTTCCACCCAAAGGTTGGCTGGAAGAAATTGCATTTGCGATAAGCCCGCCTTTGCGCTCATTTATGTATTTACTAGAGATGCGCCGAATATTCGTTTGGTATTCGGTATTCGGCGTATTCGGCATCTTTTTTACTATTCGTATTCGGCCGAATTATTCGGTTTTGTTGCCGAATATTCGGCAACAAAACCGAATAATTTGGTTGCCGGTTCAAGTTTTTTTTATTTTATTTTATTTTTTAGCTTATAGCTATATGTGTCCCACTGCTGGGATATCGTATAATTTTTAATAAAAAAATGAAAATTCTGTTTGCTGGCTACATGTTTGACATGGGAGTAGAATTAAAAGACAACTTCATATGCAAGGGTATGATTTTTAGGGTTCCGATAGTTTCGTCTTGTCTGTCCGTCTGTCTGTCTGTCCTAGGCTTTGCTCAGAGACTATTGCTTCTAGAAAACAACAATTTGTTATAGATATACATATTAATTACGCGGAGCGAACTGTAGAATAAAACCAGGAAAAAAAATTCCCTAGAAAAAAATTGAAACACCTAAAGTGGGGATAATTTTTTTTTTCTCTCTCAATTATACCATCGTAATAAAGACCATTTTTTTATTTAGGGATCCGTTTGCGAAATATTTAACTTTAAAGTAATAATTTTTCACCCCCCTCGAACAGGAAAATGGTGGTTGATGTATACATGAAAAAAATTATAAAATAATCAATGTTTTTTTAAATCCCAAAATTATAGGTATTTATTTAAAAAATTTAAATTAACTTTTATTTTTTAACTTCAAATTAGCAGCGACACCGTAGCGTACATGATATAACCTGTTTAAGCGGCAAAACAAAGTAATGGTAAACCGAATAATTCGGCCGAATATTCGGTTCGGTGAAGGTTAAACCGAATAATATTCGGTATTCGGTTATTCGGCAAAATCACTATTCGGCGCATCTTTAGTATTTACTTTTGTCACTACATTGAATGTTCTTTTCTGTAAATGGTGCAATATCTAGTTGATCTATCTATCTATCACAAGTTGCGCCCCTAGTCTTTGTTCCCGTGGGAATTTTGAGATAAAAAGTACCCTATATGCTATTCCCAGTATTTTTCTACCCGTATGCCAAATTTCATCGAAATCCGTCCAGTAGATTTTGCGTAATTGAGTAAAAAACATCCAAACTCACATAGGTACTGACACAGTATTGTATGGAATTCTACCATTCTTCTATTCATAAATATAATGTATTCCTTGACCGATATTACTTCACTTGTATTAGTAGGTAAATAAATATATGTGGATATCATAGGTCAATAGAATTGATAACAGAAATATTTCTATTAGCAACAAAACTAACTTTAAACAGGCTATGAATTTCCGAACAGTTACGACGTTAGACCTTTAAAAATCGAGTCTATTTATACTTCAAAAGCCGGCAACACTCTTGTAATACCCCTGGTGTTGCAGTTGTCCATCGGCAGCGGTGATTACTTACCACCAAGCATAGGCTTAGAAAAAATAATAGATCCGGCATAACAATCTATATACAAACAGTAGTTATGCGGCCGGTCGCCATGTTTTGTCACTATTATTAGTATGGGCAGGCCGCCATCTTTGTGCCAAATCCTTTGTCGGTGCCGGTTTAGGTATGCACGATTTTTTCATTTCTTTTTTCATTCGTCTGAGCCACCAATTAAGCCACCTTGAACCCGCTATCGACAGGCCTTTATCTTCCCAGTCAAGTCTCTTAACGATATCTTCTAACACCAAGGTAAACAATTTAGGTGAGATGGTGTCTCCCCTCCCTGTCTGACCCCTCTTTTGATATCGAAGGGATTTGTGTGCTGAGGAACAACTACTTTCAGAGTAGCGTTTTTGATATATGCTATCTATAATATCGGTGTAGCGGTGGTGGTGGTGTATGTCTTTAATCTCTTTGGAAAAAAATCCAAATGTTTGGCGTAACCGATAACGAAAAAAACGAATATCCCAAAACTGGTTGTCGTTTATCAAATAATAGCTATGTCAATTAAGTTATCAATTAATCATTTATAGAAATAGCAATTGAGATGCTATGACCTATGTGATGTGGTCACAGTGGTCATAGCTCAAGGACGATGACTACATAACAAACAAACCACAGAACTAATCAAGGTAGGGTTGCCACCTGCCCCTTCTTTATTAAGGGGTAATGGTACCCCTTAATGGTGCCCCTTCTTTATTAAGGGGTAATTGTTTGTAATATATTGGGTAAAACTAAACGCAGGCGTTTCCTGTTATCGCCGCCAGGCGTTTTGGGGTTCTCACACTGCTAGCGTGGATGGCGTCGCGTGTGGTCCGCCATTGCATTGTCCAGGGCGATATCGGTTTGATTTTAATACGCGGAGCGGTCTCGCGTCTTTTGCTTGTTGTTTAGTTTGAGTGATAATTGTGAATTTCCTGTTTGTTAAATAACTATTGAATTTGTGTTTGTGAAAAACTCTGTTATTGTGACTTTTTCTTGTGAGAGGTGAAACGTGGCTGGCTGTTCACATCTGGCTGTTCCCGAGTGAAACTACGGGAAGAAATCTATTTAGTTGTTCTGGGGAATTGAGATCTCAAGGGTTAGGTAGGGTGATTAGGAATTCCCCCTTCCCGAAGACACTCAAGTTTGGATCCGAAGAGAAAGAAGATTTAATTTGGTAAGTGTTCAATTGTAGTTAATTTATAGGTTAGGTTATCATATAGGGCCCTGTAGCTCCCTTCATAAGCTACGGTGGTAGCAGACTGCGTTAAGTTAGTTAGGTTTTAGTCGGGCAAACGTGGTGCCGCGTGGAGATTTTTTCCCGGTACTTATTTTTACCGGTGGTTTTTTCCCGGTGAAGTTCCGGTACAGAATTCTTCCCGCCGCTTCGTTTGTCCGGATTCTCGCTGCCACATTTTCTGGCAGCAGAGCGTAGTTGCTCTGCACACTTTCTGGTAGCAGAGCGTAGTTTATCTACCCTCTATTTGTTCGTTTGTAAAAAATAATTAATTGTTTGTAAAAATTATTAGATTTTTCTTAGTTTGTATAAGAATATTTGTAACCTTTTTTGTATTTGTTTGCGGTTTGTACCGTGCGTTCCGGGTTTGTGCCATTCTCATACCTACCGCGGTTTTTCGTGTTGTTGCTTGATTTTGTTTTTTATTTACCTTTTTTATTTTTTTTTTCCTATTTGTTTTTTTGTTTGTGACTTGACGCGATGGCGAAGGTCTCCAATGCTAGGGCGACACTCGCCAACGAATTGAGATGGTTTGTGACGGCCGGAGGACTCCTGTCCCGGAAGGACAGGGAGGGCGCCATACTGCTAAGAGCGGATCACCTCCACTCACGATTGATTAGCGCGGAAGCGGCCATGGTGGTGCTTACCGAAGCCGAACTTGCCCCGGAGGTCTACGCAGGTCACATGGCGGACATGGACCAGATCCTGAGTCTGCACGATGATATCGCGGAGGCGGTGACCGCAATAAGGGCGAGACAGGCTGGCGGACCAGCCCCTCGCACACCTGTTAGACAGGAAGGACCAGCGGTTACTGGTCGGCTCCCCACCCTTCAGCTGTCCCACTTTGGGGGTAGGATGGAGGAGTGGGTGGCATATAAAAATATGTTTGAGTCCCTGGTCGTAGCACGACAGGATTTGTCGAAGGCCCAGAAGATGGCCTACCTCCTCTCCACTCTGGAGGATGAAGCGCGGTCGCTCATCCAGCACCTCCGGGTGGAGGACGACCAGTACGATACGGCTTGGGAGTTATTGAACTCCCGCTACCAAAACTTACGTTTGTTAGCGGATGCGCACGCCGCACAGTTGATGGCCCTGCCCAAGGTGGCCAACAGGGCACAGTTGCGCCTGCAGTTGCTCACGCCCGTTACAGTGGCCTGTAACGCGCTCCGCACACTGGGGCTGCCGGTGGACCAATGGTCCTTTTTGCTGGTGCACATTGTATTGGGCAAATTACCCAATGACATCCGCTCGCGATTTGAGCGCGAGAATGCGGAACGGGATAGCACCACCCTACCAACATTCACTGACTTGGTGAAGTTTTTGGAGTTTGAGGCACGGGCGGCTGAGAATACCATGACGGACTCAGCGCCATCCAGAGCGCCTGAACGTAGGCCCCAACAGGGACGGCAACCGCCACCGCGTGGAGCTGGTGTGCGGGTTGCACACACGGCAGCAGTCGCGGGGGACGCGGACTGCCTGCAATGTGGCCGGATGGGCCACAGCCTGCTGCACGCAGGGACTGGCAGAGACTGCCAGTACAAGATCGGCGCCGCATGGCAAGGCGGCATGAACTTTGCTTTTACTGTTTGGGCAGTCACTATGCACGTGACTGTCCCAGAGCCATACCATGCAGTGCATGCCGTGGGCTGCACCACGTGATGCTCTGCATGAACCGGAACGGGGATGGCCCCCGGTTGTTGAGGCAGGGGTCCCCTATGGGCGGGGGCGCTCCTGCGCGAAGCCCTCCACCATCGGACGGAGGACGCGGCTTCGCTCGTCGCACCCCCTCGGGAGGGGGTCGCGTACCTGCGCGGGTCTTGGCGGACCGGGACCACGCGCCCCAAGGTCATGGCCAGTATGTGGCTGGCCAGGCCCCGGATCGGGCCCCCATGGGCGGGGGCCCTAGATCGGACTTGAGAGTGGGGACACCCCTCCACGCGGGTTACCAATGCCCAACACATGCAGCCGCAGCGGTTTTCTCCACCGCTGCACGAGTACCCACGGCTGGAGTACCACCCGCCGTACCATAGGTATGGCCGGGCCGCGGGTTATGCCCCCTCAGATGGGGATGTGCACTCGCCCGACATATTATCCGGGTCAGTGGCGCCCCCTGGTTTGGAGAGAGTGGGGAGCCCGTAACTAGCTTGCTCCCTTGCTGGGACAGAGCCGCGGACGGTTCTGCTCCCTACCGCGGTGGTCCGCGTATGGGGTCGTGGGGGAAGCCATTAATTTGAGAGCTCTGTTGGACTCAGGGGCTCAAAGCAGTTTGGTTACCACTCGAGTGGCACGCCAGTTAGGTTTAGTCGTGGAAGACTCGCCTGTGCCACTTCTTGGAGTTGGTGGCATACAAGTGAAGTGTCTGACGGGCCAGACACTTGTCACCTTTTCTTCGCTGAAGTCCTCCACAATGAGGATCACGACTTCGGCTATGGTAATGGATACCATTGCGGGTTGGCACCCCTCGACAGACATACCGCCGGGTGTGTTGTCTTTGGTTTCGGGTCTGGATTTGGCCGACCCCTTTGTCTTTCATCCCGGCCCAGTGGACTTGCTCCTGGGCTCGGACGTATTGGGTTGGATTTTGTTGGGTACACAGAAGGCTCTGGGTTCGTCTTCACTGATGGCAGTGTCTACGATTTTTGGTTTTGCCCTGATGGGCCCTGTGTTTGATAATGGCACCGCGGAGGAGCCACCGGTTGTCGCATCTGCGTCCTTGGCCAAGACCATGCAAAGGTTTTGGGAGGTGGAGGAGCCACCTATGAGTTCCAGGATGGATCCGGAACACGCTGAGTGCGAAGCCCTTTTTCGATCGACCACGGAGAGGTTGCCCTCCGGTCGGTTTGTAACTAGGTTACCCTTTGTTGCCTCTCGTCCTAGCCTAGGGCAAAGTAGGGCGCTTGCGGAGAAACGACTGCTGTCCATGGAGCGACGCATGCAGCGTGACCACGTACTTCGCGATAAATATATTGAATTTATGCGCGAGTACGAGGATTTGGGTCACATGTCTCCGGCTCGAGTTGATTGGAGCTCAACTGAGCATTATTTTTTGCCCCACCACGCGGTGGTGAAGGCCTCAACGGGCAAGTTGCGGACTGTCTTTGATGGGTCCGCACCCACTTCGAACGGAGTTTCGTTGAATCTATGTTTGCATTCAGGTCCCAAATTGCATAGGGACATAATTGACATCATCTTGAACTTTAGAAGACATCAAGTGGTTTTTGGTGCGGACATCCGGATGATGTTCCGCCAGACAGTCATACATCCTGAGGACAGGCGATTCCAGTTGATACTCTGGCGTGAGCGCCCTGAGGATCCTGTGACGGTGTATGAACTCAACACAAACACGTATGGTTTGAAATCTAGTCCCTATATCGCCATCAGATCATTGCTTGAATTGGCAGAGCGGGAACGGATCCGCTTTCCCGTGGGGCTTCCGTGCTGTCACGTGACTTGTATGTTGATGACGTGTGCACCGGAGCCCAAAGTATTGAGGAGGCCCTCCTACTGCGGGATGAATTGATTGAAATATTGAAGACAGGTGGCTACGAGCTACGTAAGTGGTTGTCTAATGAGCCTAAAGTTCTAGAAGGGATCCCGGAGGATCACCAACAGAACCCTCACCTGTTTGAGGATGTGGATGATCCCAACAGGATAGCGGTGCTGGGCATGCAGTACCAGCCGCTAACCGATATTTTCACATTCCAAGTGGACTTGGAAATACCAAAAGTCTGGACTAAGAGAACGGTGTTGTCCGTAATAGCTCGTATGTTTGATCCAAGCGGTTGGATCAGTCCAGTGATATTCTCTGCGAAGTGTCTTCTTCAGAGACTTTGGACTTTGGGCGTCTCGTGGGACGAGCCGCTGTTTGGCTCTCCATTGGATGATTGGCTCGAGTTGTTTTCATCGATTAAGGAAGTCAATCGGATTGCCTTGCCTCGTCGAATATTGCCACCCGGGAAATATCGAGCCAGCCTGCATGGCTTTTGTGACGCGTCGGAGCGAGGCTACGCCGCGTCAGTCTATATGCGGACAGTTGACGCCGATGGCCGGGTCAATGTCTCGCTTTTGTTAGGGAAGAGCAAGGTCGCCCCCATCAGGACTAGGCTGACTATTCCCAAGCTTGAGTTGAGTGGAGCTCACCTTCTCTCTAAATTGTTGCATCACGTTGCATGTGAGCTGGCGGCCACGGTCGAGATACGGGACATCTTCGCCTGGTCGGATAGCCAGGTCGCGCTTGCATGGTTGCGCGCGGCCCCACATACCTTGGAGGTTTTTGTGGGAAATCGGGTTTCCCAAATCCAGAATATCGGAATTGATATAACATGGAGACATGTGCCGGGAGAGCTTAACCCAGCGGACTGTGCTTCCCGAGGTTGTACGGCACCAGAATTGGTGTCACACCCGCTCTGGTGGGGTCCAGAGTGGCTGATGGGATCAGAAACTTCTTGGCCTGTCTGTCAGACAGATGTTACTTCTTTGAGTTTGACTGGGCTCCGTGTACATGCTGTAGTCGCTGAGACGACGTCGGAGCCGGATTGGCTACTTGCTCGGTATAGTAGCTTGGATAAGCTTCTGGGTGTTACCAGTTGGATTAAGCGTTTCATACATAATTGTAGAAACCCACAGGCAAAGCGGTTGGAGCCGATTGCAGGTGCAGAAGAGCGCCGGAGCGCATTGTTGCATTGGGTCCGTGTCGTGCAGACCGGACGGTTTGAGTCAGAGCTTCGTATTTTGCGCGACGGACGCGCTAAGTTGAAGGGCGCGGTCGCTCGTTTGAACCCGTACATCGACTCGGATGGGCTTCTTCGGGTTGGAGGCAGGCTCCGGAAGGCGGATCTTCCATATGAGACTCGCCATCCTCTGTTGTTGCCCAAGGGCGGACCCTTGGTGCAGCTTTTGGTGTCTGATCGACACATTCGTAACGCCCATGCTGGGTGCAATGCTTTGTTGGCTATTTTGCAACGCGAGTTTTGGATTTTGTCTGCCCGAAGAGCAATCCGTAGTGTCCTGTTTCGATGTATTGCATGTTATAGGTTGAAGGCATCCACGATGCAACCACAGATGGGTGATTTGCCCGCTGATCGAATCCGACCTTCGAGACCGTTTGACGGCGTTGGAACCGATTTTGCCGGTCCCTTTTCGATCAAGGCTTCTCCCTTTCGTAATGCCCGTATTGTGAAGGGCTATTTGTGTGTATTTGTTTGTTTGGCCACCAAGGCTGTCCATTTGGAGGTGGTATCGGCTCTGACTACGGAGGCCTTCGTCGCCGCGTTGGATCGCTTTGTTTCGCGTCGAGGTCTACCTTCCCTTATTAGGTCTGACAATGGCACAAGCTATAAAGGAACTGTAAATTATCTTAAGGATGTTTCTGTGTTTATTGATAAAAATTGTACTAGTTTAAGTCAAATTGCTGCCCAAAGGGGAATAACCTGGAAGTTTAGTCCCCCAAGTTGCCCCCATTGGGGAGGGATTTTTGAAGCGGCTGTGAAATCCGCAAAGACCCACCTCCGCCGCATTATCGGAGAAACGGCTCTAACTTTTGAAGAGCTGGCCACAGTGTTTTGTAAAGTTGAGGCGGTCCTCAACTCTCGTCCTCTCTGTCCGCTATCTCCAGATCCAAATGACTTGGAAGCTCTCACCCCTGGTCATTTTTTGGTGGGAGGGCCGTTGAATGCCCTGCCCGAATACCCGTGGAAGGATGAACGCGTATATCGGTTGTCGCGTTTTCAAATGTTGCAGCAAATGAGCCAGGACTTTTGGCGTCGCTGGTCGCTTGAATATTTGCATTTGCTGCAGCAAAGAGTGAAGTGGACAGACAGGACTGAGCCTCCCAGGGAGGGTGATTTAGTATTGTTAAAAGAGGCAAATTTGCCCTCATTGCTTTGGCGACGAGCTCGCATATTACGTTTGATTCTTGGCGGAGATGGCACTCCGCGTGTGGCTGAGGTGTTGGTCGACGGTTCGATTTTAAGGAGAGCTGTGACCTCTCTCGCCCGCCTTCCCGTAGAGTAAGCTAGCGGTCTGCTTCTCAGACCGGGACGGGGGGATGTTTGTAATATATTGGGTAAAACTAAACGCAGGCGTTTCCTGTTATCGCCGCCAGGCGTTTTGGGGTTCTCACACTGCTAGCGTGGATGGCGTCGCGTGTGGTCCGCCATTGCATTGTCCAGGGCGATATCGGTTTGATTTTAATACGCGGAGCGGTCTCGCGTCTTTTGCTTGTTGTTTAGTTTGAGTGATAATTGTGAATTTCCTGTTTGTTAAATAACTATTGAATTTGTGTTTGTGAAAAACTCTGTTATTGTGACTTTTTCTTGTGAGAGGTGAAACGTGGCTGGCTGTTCACATCTGGCTGTTCCCGAGTGAAACTACGGGAAGAAATCTATTTAGTTGTTCTGGGGAATTGAGATCTCAAGGGTTAGGTAGGGTGATTAGGAATTCCCCCTTCCCGAAGACACTCAAGTTTGGATCCGAAGAGAAAGAAGATTTAATTTGGTAAGTGTTCAATTGTAGTTAATTTATAGGTTAGGTTATCATATAGGGCCCTGTAGCTCCCTTCATAAGCTACGGTGGTAGCAGACTGCGTTAAGTTAGTTAGGTTTTAGTCGGGCAAACGTGGTGCCGCGTGGAGATTTTTTCCCGGTACTTATTTTTACCGGTGGTTTTTTCCCGGTGAAGTTCCGGTACAGAATTCTTCCCGCCGCTTCGTTTGTCCGGATTCTCGCTGCCACATTTTCTGGCAGCAGAGCGTAGTTGCTCTGCACACCCCTGGTACCCCTTAATAAAGAAGGGGCAGGTGGTATCAAAAATAATAATAATAATAAACGTTTATTTCCTCACCATAACCAGTTATCACAATTTTAACTTATAACTATTTTGTAATCTAAATACAAAAGGGTTATGGTGGGCTGGCACCTGAACTAGGAGAGTTCCTGTGTCTCAGGTTACCAACCCTCCACCCAAATACGGGTTTTATGTTAGAATTTGTAAAAAATACGGGTTTAGGTTATAACCTAGTACGAAAAACTCCCGGAAAGTAGGAGGGACCAGTAATTTATATGAGAACTAGCTGCGCCTCGGGGCTTCGTTCCCGTGGGAATTTAGGATTAAAAAGTACCCTATGCGCTATTCACGGTATTTTTCTACAAGTGTACCAAATTTCATCAAAATCTGTCCAGTGGATTTTGCGTGATTGAGTAACAAACATCCTCACAAACTCACAAATTCACATCCAAACTTTCGCATTTATAATATTAGTAGGATATTAGGATTTGGTAACAACCGGTAACAAGCTATACCTCTATTCCCTGTATTTTCTACCCCTACACGTTTCAAAATCCGTCCAGAAGATTATGCGTGATTGAGTACTATATCCATATACCCCAGTTACACGTACCGAGTAAACCGGCGAGACAGTAAGTCGCCGAGTGAAATCCTAGTACTCGGTGCATCTGAACACTACGCCGAGTGCGCCGCCGAGCGTTTCGCCGAGCAAATGGGCGAGACAGTAGCTCGGACCCTGTTCTACTTACTAGGCCGAGTGAACGGCGAGTGACCTCCTCCCGCTTCCCCGCACTGTCTCGCGCGCTCACTCGGCGCGTGTAAACGGACTATCTCGCCACTCGCCACTCGGTCTGTTCGTCATAACGCCACTGCCCGCGCATTTTTTCACGTCCGCACTGTAGCCTCGCTCGATAAAACTGCACTGTCTGTCCTAAATGCTAGATGCGTGTAAACAGCTACTCGCTTATCTCACGCCGGGTCACTGTCTCGGCCGAGTAGCGTTCACTCGGCGATTTACTGTCTCGCCAATTTACTCGGTACGTGTAACTGAGCCTATACTAATATTATAAATGCGAATGTTTGGATGTGAGTTTGTGAGTTTGTGAATTTGTGAGTTTGTGAATTTGTGAGTTTGTGAGTTTGTGAGGATGTTTGTTACTCAATCACGCAAAATCTACTGGACGGATTTCGATGAAATTTGGTACAGAGGTAGATAATGACCTGGAATAGCACATAGGCTACTTTTTATCCCGGGAAAAAGCACTGTTCCCGTGGGAAATTCACGCGGGCGAAGCCGCGGGCAAAAGCTAGTACTTGCATATTTCAAAGTAGGATATTAGTAACCGGTGCTAATTGTGCTAAAAGATAGTAATTAGGTACTGATGAATAGAAATAATATGAATCGGTATACACATTTGACTGATTTCGCCTAAACGATTAAAAATGGCGGAAAAAGTATAAATAAAATCTGTTAATGTTGTTTTCGAAAAGTTGTCCCTATCTTCACACAAAAACTCGTTTTTTGACACACATCGAAAGGAATTCAAGAGTTTAATAAAAGCAAATCCGATTTCCTGATGACCATTTCTGAAGTCCCGTTGTACGATAAGTACGGTAAACATTACATTCTATATAGAGGTTCTTGTACGGTAATTTGACATAAAGTGTACTTAATCTTAAACTTAATGCTTTATATGAGCTTATTCTAAGCAAAAATCTCCCGCAGCAGTCTCCCCACCCGCCGGTGTATATACAGATGTAGGCTATACAGAAGCAGGCAATCTAGCACTAATGTAAGTTATAACTTGTGGGCTGTTTTTTTATGACATAGGGCAGCAACGAGCAAACGGGTCACCTAATGGTAAGCGATCAACGCTGCGCTGACACTTTTCAAATTTTTATTTAATTAACATTGGATACATTGCTAATTGATGTCAATAATTCACTCATATACTCGTAGTTAATCAATACCTCGCGTAGTCAAACCGGTCTGTAGACTGGGATTTACTACAAAGCATTGTTACTGTACTGTACTTACTTGTTAAGTTTTTACACAAAACATCAATGCTGTGAGCTGTTTCCAAGTAAACACCTCCCGCAGTCTTCCCACTCGCCGGTGTATAGCCGGGGCTATACAGGAGGCTACATATCTATGAACTTACACAGGACGCCATCAATGTTCTAAGTGAGCTGTTCCCAAGCACAGTCCAAACACAGTCTGCCCACTCGCCGGTGTATAGCCTGGGCTATACAGGAGGCTACATATCTATGAACTTACACAGGACGCCATCAATGTTCTAAGTGAGCTGTTCCCAAGCACAGTTCAAACACAGTCTGCCCACTCGCCGGTGTATAGCCTGGGCTATACAGGAGGCTACACAGCACTGTTACTACGTAGGTAAACTTACACAGGACGCCATCAATGTTTTAAAGTGAGCTGTTTCCAAGCAAACACAGTCCCCAGTCGTCGGTATATAGCCTGGGCTATACAGGAGGTTACATACACTGTTAGTTTAATAGTGTGTACACGGCTACTGCCACTGTGGGGAGACTGTGTTTGTTTCTAAGCAAACATAGTGTCCCCACTCGCAGGTGTATAGCCTAGGCTTTACATAGGAGGCTACATAGCACTATTACTGAAACTACATAAGAAATTTACACAGAACTCTATTACCCCAGTTATACCCCAGTTACACGTACCGAGTAAACGGGCGAGACAGTAAATCGCCGAGTGAATTCCTAGTACTCGGTGTGTCTGAACACTACGCCGAGTGCGCCGCCGAGCGTTTCGCCGAGCAAATGGGCGAGACAGTAGCTCGGACCCTGTTCTACTTACTAGGGCGAGTGACCTCCTCCCGCTTCCCCGCACTGTCTCGCGCGCTCACTCGGCGCGTGTAAACGGACTGTCTCGCCACTCGCCACTCGGTCATGCTCGCCATAACGCCGCTGCCGCGCATTTTTTCACGTCCGCACTGTAGCCTCGCTCGATAAAACTGCACTGTCTGTCCTAAATGCTAGATGCGTGTAAACAGCTACTCGCTCATCTCACGCCGGGTCACTGTCTCGGCCGAGTAGCGTTCACTCGGCGATTTACTGTCTCGCCGATTTACTCGGTACGTGTAACCGAGCCTTATCAATATTATAAGTGAGCTGTTTCCAAGCGAACACCTCGCGCAGTCTCCCCCACTCTTCTGTCTATAGCCTGCGGCTGTACCGGGCTATACAGGAACAGGCTACATAGTACTATTACTGTAACTAGGTAGGCAGTACTTAGGTACTTACACAGAACTCCATCAATATTGTAAGTGAGCTGTTTCCAAGCGAACACCTCGCGCAGTCTCCCCACTCTTCTGTCTATAGCCTGCGGCTGTACCGGGCTATACAGGAGCAAGCTACATAGTACTATTACTGTAACTAGGTAGGCAGTACTTAGGTACTTACACAGAACTCCATCAATATTGTAAGTGAGCTGTTTCCAAGCGAACACCTCGCGCAGTCTTCCCACTCGCCGGTCTATAGCCTGCGGCTGTACCGGGCTATACAGGAGCAGGCTACATAGCACTATCATAGCCTGCATTATCACCTGGAAATCAGAAAAATATCACTTGTATTAACTCTGTACGCTGTTAAAGTTTGAAGTGTCTGTGGATTTGTATGTATTGTATACTGTATGTGGCATCGTAGTCCCAAAGGGAGATTAGATCCAGAAAGGAGAGCTATGGAAAACTGTATACCTACAGGGCCTGTCTACACCAGTCTCCAGTCTTCTAATGATTGTTTACATTAAGATTGTATATCAATAAATACATTTTTATCTTTTGGGATGGACCAATTTCGATCTATAAATGAAAATAGGTACATAAAGAGGTTTATCTTTATTAAATGTCAGTTTTAGTTGTAATTTTTAATTTTACTTAACTGTTTAATTGATTTATATAAAGACGTTAAAAAAAATGTTTCGATCTATTTTTTTTCGTTTTTAAACTTTGACTTGATCGAAAATGTTGTTAGCCATGATTCATGGATATCGATTTAGCTGATTTACAGAATAAATATTCTATTAAAAAAGCTTTAAATATTTGTATTGACAGGGCTTTAAATAGAGTTTAAAAACTGTAGGTACTTAAGCTAAATAACTCAAGTATATTTTGAGTAATACAAAATAGCTTTAATGATTTCGGTATTCGTTTTGGAGCGAAAAATCGTATTTTTTAGCCTATTTCATACATAAAAACCGATCAAAACTTAGTAAGCCCCATAGAGCTAGCAAAAAATTAAAGAATGATTTTTTTTCCTATGTCTATGGTAAGCCCACGTATTTTATGAGACGTATCGACCTCATCCAAGGCCTGATCAATTATAGGTAAGTCTATTTTTACATTCTGTTGTTTTTGCCCAAGATATCTACTAATGCTTGTACATACTCGTACATAATAGTCATATAATCGTACACGGTCATTACCGATATACAAAAAATATCTACTACTAACGCAATACTTTAACCATCGATAAAATATTACTATTTTATCGATGCTTTAACTTACATTATTACGAAAACGAAGACTAAATTTATCCTTATACTAAAATCCAGATTTATTTTTTACTAGCTTTCGCCCGCGGCTTCGCTCGCGTGAATTTCCCTCGGGAACCGTGCCTTTTCCCGGGATGAAAGGCCCTATGTCCTTCTCCGTACTTCTAACTATGTGTATGCGAAATTTCAGGAAGATTGGTTCAGTAGATGAAGCGTGAAGAGGTAACAAACAAACAAACAAATAAACAAACCAACAAACAAACAAACATACTTCTACAAGTTAGGATAACATAGGTCGGCAAACGAGCAAGCGGGTCATCTGATGGTAAGCGATCACCGCTGCCCATGGACTACTGCAACACCAGGGGTATCACAAGAGTGAGTGTTGCCGGATTTTTGTTGTTTTTGATTGATATTGTGTTTGTTTGTTAACTTGTAACGCTTTACGCTTGATCTTTGGCATATGTTAGAAGATGGGTCAGCATAGGATGGATAAGCAAGTATTTTTGACTAAAATGGATAGAGGGACACTTAAAAAGAACAATAGAAAGCAAAAAAATTTTTTTGGCATTTCTTGTCTGTCTGTCTGTCTGTATGTCTGTATGTATGTACGCGTTTCACGCAAAAACTACTGGACGGATTTGAATGAAACTTTTTTGTTGTAAAGCTATTAAGTCTGGGCAACATATAGGCTATAATTGATTTTGAAAACTGGAACACCTGATGAAGAACCTTAACAGAACAGCTAAACTATAAGAAATATGGAAATGGTGCCTTAACAAAAGTAGTTCAACCTGATGAGCATTTTCTGCTGACGTATAAAAATTGAAGATCTGGAACATCTGATGAATAACTCCAAGAGACCAGCTACACTATAACGAATATGGAAATGGCGCCTTAGCAAAACTTGATAAATCTGATGAGCATTTTCTGTAGACGTATAAAAATCGAAGATCCGAAACATCTCAAACAGTTTGGAACACAAAAAGACTTCTAAGCGAAACTCACGCGGACGAAGCCGCGGGCAACAGCTAGAACTAACTAATATTATAAAGTAAGTTTGTTTGTAACCTCTTCACGCTATATCTACTGAACCAATCTCCCTGAAATTTCGCATCCACATAGTTAGAAGTACTGAGGAGGACATAGGGTACCTACCTTTCCTTTCAAATTAACACCCGATATAATCTCGTGACCCTGAATGTGGATCTAAAAAACTTTTTCTTTCTTGATTGTTACATTATAGTGAGTGAATGTGGTAAACGCCATACGAAAATAATAATCCCGGGAAAAAGTACTGTTCCCGGGGGAAATTCACGCGGGCGAAGCCGCGGTCAAAAGCTAGTAAGTTTATAAATTTATGTTTATTGATTGTTTTTGAAATCTCTCGTTTAGTTGTTATGTTGTTATGTTGGTGGGTATTATAAGGTACCAACCATATCCTCACAAACATCAAAACTTTCGCAATTATATACGTACGAGCCCCGGGGCTCCGCTATGCCCGGTATTTTTACTACACGTGTACCAAATTTCATCGAAATCCGTCCAGTAGATTTTGCGTGATTGAATAACAAACACTCACAGTAAAACTTTTGGATTTATAAAATTAGTAGGATTAGTGAAAAGTGGGATGGGATTAGTGATGTGCCGTTCCCGAAATTTTCAAAGAAACCGCGGAAAGTTTCTTGTAAATTTCATGGAAATAATTTTTCCTAAACACCTGAGAAACTTCTGACAATTTTCGGAAATTTTCAAAGGAAGAAATTTTTGGGAACAGGAAATTTCTCGTCGGCACATTGCTAGATGGGATTAGTGGGCAATTTCATCAAAATTGGTTGTAGATTTGAAGTATAAAAATAAAAATAATACATAAAAAGTTTGAAATAACATTCAAACATCCGTTTTGGTCTGAGTATGTGTATTGTATGTATGAATGCTAGATGCTAGGTATATTACATGTCTATGTCAGGGATGATGACTGGGTAAAAAATAAAATATATGATGCTATTTAAATAATGAAACATTATAATTGAATGTCACTTTAATTGATCAATTTTATTTATAACATGGTTTACTATTTTTTAGTTCTAATTAAAGTATATTGGGAATGCTTTTTGACTCCATTAAAAGTGACGTCACCGTTGAGTACTGTCATACAAGTCCCATATAAATTATTGTTTTTGACATTTAGAAAAAAGTAACTACTTTGACTTGTTGTTCTCTACCATCTGGATTTCTAAATGAGTAGGCAGTCCCTGTTTGATCCCGCTTTTGACGATCCCGTGGGATTTATTTTTGGATCTTTTGAGCATCTCAGATGCAATTAGTACTAAAGTACTCTCATATAGAAATTCGAAATGGTGAAACACATAACATGCATTTACATTTACATACAATTACAATATTATGCAAATAAAGAAATTTAAATTTGAATTTAAAAAAAAAAATCCTTGCGAGCAGGACTTAAACCCGCGACCAGGTCTTTATACGACCATTTCTAATTTCTATATGAGAGTATTCCGTGGGATTATTGGCGGAATGCAATATTTTTTACTATAAAAAGTACCAAGTACTATGTGCTATTTCCGGTGTTTTTCTACCCGTGTACCAAATTTCATCGTAATCCGTCCAGTAGATTTTTTTGCGTGATTGAGTAACAAACATCCTCAAAATCACATACAAACCTTCACATTTATAATATTAGTAGGATTAGGTACCTACCCGCATCTAAAAACATCCGTTCCAAGTTCTAAACTGATTCTTCGAAAACCACAGTTTTTATTTCCATAAAATAGGGAAACACCCATTTTATAATGAGTGACACGGAAATTGATTGAAAAAAAACATGTACCTACCTCAAGTTGTTTTAGACATTAGCGCGTTTAGATGAACAGATAAACAAATCCCTCAAATTTATATCTATACAAGCTTTTGCCCACGGCTTCGCCCGCGTTAATTTCCCACGGGAACAATGCTTTTTCCGGGGACGAAAGGTACCCTATGTCCTTGTCAGTACTTCTAACTATGTGTATGCAAAATTTCAGAAAAATTGGTCCAGTAGATAAAGCGTGAAGAGGTTACAAACAAACAAACTCACTTTCGCATTTATAATACTAGCTTTTGCCCGCGGCTTCGCCCGCGTGAATTTCCCACGGGAACACTGCTTTTTCCCGGGATAAAAGGTACCCTATGTCTTTCTCCGTACTTCTAACTATGTGTATGCAAAATTTCAGGAAGATTGGTTCAGTAGATAAAGCGTGAAAAGGTAACAAACAAACTCACTTTCGCATTTATAATATTAGTTAGGATTAAACTAGCGTGGGCTCGGGACTTTGTTCCCATGGGAATTTCGGGAAATCCTCTCTTAGTGCTCCCCTACACTCCCTAAGGAACCTACATGACAAATTTCAGCTTCTTACGCCCAGTAGTTTTGGTTGTGCGCTGTTTGTCAGTCACTCAGTCAGTAACGGAAGAATCCTACATCCTACTCATATTATAAATGCGAAAGTTTGAATGTGAGTTTGTGACTTTGTGAGTCTGTAAGTTTGTGAGGATGTTTGTTACTCAATCACGCATAATCTACTGGACGGATTTCGATGAAATTTGGTACACGGGTAGGATATACCGGGAATAGCACATAGGGTACTATTTATCCTGAAATTCCTACTGGAGCGAAACCCCGGGGCGTAGCTAGTTTTATATAAATTGATGTTATTTTATGTATATGAAACGCAAAGAGAACCTTTTTTGAAATAAAATTATCGGGTGTTTTTTCATAACTTAGAAGTTAAGTAAATACTTTATTCCAATGCGAAAATAAGGCAGAAAACTTTTTTTTTTAAAGAAATATAAATATTAAATTAAAATAATAATATTACATAATTACTTACTTATTTACAACTTAACTGATCACAAAACAACACAGTACGTGCACATATCTCAAGTTAAACACATGTTATGATGTCGGTACTTCGATAACGTTATTCGCTTCTGACCCTAATCGCACACACTTGCGACTGCGACTAAGTCGTGCGTATTTATTTACCAGGAATAAACTCAAATTAGAAGCATTCTTATTTCTGAACTGTCTAATGAGGTTATTCTGTCATTTCAATTAATTTATGAGTCAGGGAATTTCACAAATACTTTAAAAAATAATAATTACCAGCTGGTTCCCGCAGGTTTACTCCCGTGGAAATTTCTGAATTCTAAATAGCCTAGAAGCCTTCCTAACAAGTGTGGCTATCATATACAGAAATATTTTTTAAATTGGACCGGCGGTGTAGTAGTTTCAAAGATTAGCTCGTTCAAACAAACAAATAAACTCTTCAGCTTCATTATATTAGTACTGATTGTACCTATAGATTGATGTATGGAAATAAATCCTGGCAAGATGGCCATGTGAGGATAGACGACCTAATGATATACGAGTGTTGGCATTAGACTCCTTTATTCCACTCATTATGCCTTAGATGTGTACTTATATCTATCTTAGTCTACTCCTACACCACAGATCATTTTCCAGAATCATACTTACCATGGCGTAGAAATATGTACTTACTCCATTTTTTTTTTATATTTTTGTTTGTCAATTTCTACTTTCTAATGTAATAAGACATTTCAGGCAGATGCAGTGTCGAATCAAGTAAATAAGCTTCCAAAAACACTAAAGTGTGCGCAGTTTTTTTTTCCATTACAAATGTAGCATCCGTGATACTCTGACGACCGCGGAGTCGTGAGATTATCACGGATGCATCGATACATGTTGATTAGCGATTATAAAAAAGCTAGCCGTTCCACGGGGCTTCGCTCCTGTGGGAATTTCGGGATGAAATGTGCTATACCCGGTATTTTTCTACCCGTATTTGCTGTATACCAAATTTCATTGAAATTCGTGAATACCTGCCTGCCTGTACTGCCTGTATTCAATACCTGCTTCCGGTGAAGGAAAACATCGTAAGGAAACCTGCACATTGGCTGACTGTTTAGTTTACTAGATAGTATACGGCTACTGCTTCTAGATGGCGGTAGTCGTAAAAGTCATATCAGATGCCTTTAGGCGACTTGAATACAATCTGACCTGACACCAGTGTTTCGAAATCCGTCCAGTAGATTTTTCTGTGATTGAGTAACAATTATCCAAACAAACTCACATCCAAACTTTCGCATTTATAATATTAGTAGAATAGGATATTAGCGGATAGTAGCATGTATTTCGTCTGATGTGGAGAGCATATAAAGCTCAAGTGAGACTGAAATAGAAAATTGTGGATAAAACTTGACAGTGTCATCTTCTTTCCAAAATTTTCCACTCTATTTATTTCCTATTATGTAATATAAATGGTTATCAGTTTGTAGGCACGTGAAATCAACTAGTGACATGGTAACCATATTTTGTGTGTCATATAGTCCGTTTTAGGGTCAGCCGGAAAAACTAAACTATGGAACCAACTTTCTGCGGTGTTCCCGAACCAATGTCAAAGTCAAAGTCAAAGTCAATTATTTTTATTTATATTGGCTTAAAAATAGCACTTATAAATCGTCACTTTCTTGTTTTTAGTTAGTTGACGTCATAAACCACCGCCTCCAAAGCGCAAGTGGAGAAGAGGCGGCGCAACAAACTCCACTGCTGCATTTTCTCCAAAGACGTCACTTTACAACATATGTCTTACAATTAAATAACTGTATATGTGGACGAATATACATTGAAAATTTTCAATGTATATATATTAAATGTCAAATTTATAAATTAATAAAAATTATAAATTAATAAAATGTCATTGAAAAAGTAAAAGTACACAATGTACCTAGAGAGTAATATGACAGTCTTAGGAGGTCACTGTACCAGGCTCGGGCCACGCATTTTTGTCATTTACATAATCATCCGTCGTATAATATGCCTTCTTACCTTATTTAGTGTCTCCTTAATATAATGGTTAAATTTCTTGTCAGGCATATCAAGGACAGATTTTGGTATTTTATTATAATAGCGTATACAGTTTCCCACAAATGATTTCCTAACCCTAGCCAGTCTGTGCCCTGGAACGTACAAGTTATGTTTGTTTCGCAGGGATATATCTGTGACATCACAAACTTTTTTGAAAGACGAAATATTTTTCCTAACATGCATAATGTTATCAAAAATATATTGGGATGGTAAGGTTAAAATATCTATATCTTTGAAGAAATCTCTGAGTGAATCTCTTTTTCTTAATCTGTAAATAAAACGAATCGCTCTTTTTTGAAGTATATAAATACATTGGAACCTTCAAAAACAAGTCTTACATCTTCTTGAAAGGCCGGCAACACTACTGTGATATCTCTGGTGTTGCAGTAGTCCATGGACAGCAGTGATCGCTTACCAACAGATGAACCGCTTGCTCGTTTGCCGCCCTATGTTTAAAAAAAAACGAATAACTAAACTATAGTCCGGTTTAGGGTCAAGTAAAAAAAACAATAAGTAACGCTGAGGACCTCGGCGACGAACCGAGTCCGAGGAAGCAGATAGTGAAGAGGAAGGGGAAGATTTTACAGTTCAGGTCAATTGGAAATTCAAATAAAAGCAATGTAAAAAATTTAATGAAGTTTATTTATTTCGAGCAAGCATATCAAGAAAAAGTTTAAATATTAATACGTAGGTACGTAGTACTTATATTAATTCTGTGACGTAGGTAAGAAGTAGGTACTTAGGTATAAATTATATATTTCTTAAGAGTTAATTTTATATCACAAACATTATTATGTACATATAAATGGCTAAATGATTACTTATTACATAAATATTACCTGAATTGTTTGCATTGCATAACTAGGAAAAAGAACCTATACTTACATAAAAAAAAACATACATACATCGAAACATAACCTCCTCCTTTTTTGGGAAGCCGGTTGAAAATATCATAACTATAAACTTTTGACATGTTCAGTCATAGGTATTTAAATTTAAACTATTGTAATACTGCTCTGCATCACGTGTGTCGCAGGCTGTTCCGCGGATCAAATCTCGTATGTTACCTCTGAAAAAAAGTAAATTAAAAAAAATCCCGGCTATTCTAAGACAGACACTGAAAAGATGGAAATAAGACAGAAAGGGGTCAGATCAGAACTTTCTACTGGTGAAATTACTCCGAAATCCGAATACTGACTCTGATATCTCAGAAAAAAACCAGCTAAGTGCGAGTCAAGCTTGCCCACTGAGGGTTCCGTACACGCAAAGCATCTTACATTATAGCTCTAACTAAAAGACCAAATAATTTAAAAAATAAACTTTATTTTGCAGTTCGATCGCTAGGATTCATACTGCATCGAGCGCAAAAATAAGTTTGTAACACTTTTTTTTAGACTTCCAACAACATATTTACAACTTTAAGATTTATTCCTGTACAAGTACTGTTAGACCTTGCTTTTTGCCAATTTTCATAATTATAGGAGAAATATAATAACGGGAAGTACTCCATAGGTTTTGATTGTTGTCTGAAATCGCAAAATATGCGAAAATTCGCAACATTTACGGTAATATCTTCTGATCGCGTTGACGTATAATTTGAATTTTGATTATTTTTTTGCTGAAAGAGACCATGGATCCGAGTATTCGATATTAATTTCAACTTGATACCATTAGGCGTTCCTGAGAAAAAAAAGTTTGACAGACAGACCAGCGGTGTTCCCGAATAGGTTCGACATTGGAGCCTTCAAGAAAAGAGCCTATCGCTTACTCAAAAAGTCGGCAACGCATCAGTGACCTTCTTAGGGTCGTTGGTGTCTATGGGCTGCGGTGATTGCTTACCATCAGGCAACCCGCATGCTCGTTTGCCTATTATTCTATAAAAAAAAAATTAAGGGTTCCGTTTTTGCCTTTTGAGGTACGAAACCCTAAAAAAACAGAAGTTGCTCATATTTTCAAGTTATATGGCCACAAGTATATGGTCGTTCGAACGAAATGGCCGTTTAGGATGTAGCCATTCAAGGATGTGGCCGTTAGGGGAACTTGACGTTCAAACCCTAATTCTTCAAGAGTACTTTCATCAGTAGAGTAGAAATGCTAAAGTTTTTAAATTTCCTCTGTATAGTATTTAAGAAGTTTCCAAGTACTTCCATGCTGGTCTGGGAGCGAAGAAAAAACATAGAATGTGCCAGCTGCTTCTCTTCCCGCGCAGATTGTAAAAGCCAATCGAGAGAAATGGCTTTAAAATGGGGAAGCCTCCACTCATAGGCGATGGGCTAGCAACCTGTCACTATACCTTTAAGAAGTTAGTTTATTAGATACTAACCGACTAACGGTTGACATATCGACTTAAAGCCGAAACTTAAAGCTTTAAAGAAAGTTTATTTATATGATTACCTGTGAATATAGTAATTGTTTTCTAGTGGGTTGAGCGTCGAATACACGAACCGAGGTATTTGGTTAACGAGGACCCACACTTCATCACCGTTGACCTTCAGATCTGGAACAATAATCTTAAATCATATTTGTCGTCATATCAGCTAGATAGGAAGCCCACTTCTGGACATAGGTCCTCAAATACTTTATATTAGTATTACTTACTTCTTATTTTAGAGATACGTTCATAAATACAGTGTGAATTCTTCATAAGTCATCATCATCATCTAAAGCCTTCCTCGACCATTTTGGTGTAGGCCTCCTTCTCTCTCTTTAGTCGTATTTCCTCATGACTGAGGGTCGTGGTCATTATATGGAATGAAACACACACAACGACTCTCTTCGCAATGTTAATGGAGTGGTTTGCCATTGCCTTCTCCATTTCACACACTAGCTGATAATCATCAACCAGAGTGCAGGTTTCCTCACGATGTTCTCCTTCACCGGAAGCAAGTGGTGGTCGATGAAAACTTAACATAGGTACATGAGTCAGATTGGTATACAAACTCACGTAGCACGGGCAGGATTCGAACCTGGGACCTTTGCAGCCACAGGCGGGCGCCTTAACCACTCGGCCACCACCGCTTCAACCTCTTTCGGCCTCCTTCAACCTCCTCTAATTCACCAACAACATTCCTCTGTTCTGGGCAGTGTGTAGCCAGTTCTTTCCCGCTATCCTTTTGATGCCGTCTATCCACCGCATCTTAGATCTTCCAACAGGTCTTTTACGTCCCCACGTTCTCCACTCCAGCATGGCCTTGCCCAGCGGCGGATCCAGGATTTTTTTTGGGGGGGGGGGGGCACAAGGACCGTGGCGGACTACGCATGTTGGGGTGGGGGGGGGGGTGTGCAACAAATATATTATTTCTTCATTTGATATGCATTGTTATGGAGTTTTCTCTCCACAGTAGGTACACAAAAACGGGGGCACGTACTGGCCTTGCCCCATCAGTCCAATTTCCTGGTTATATGACCTGCCCATTGCCACTAACAAGTGAAAGTTCTCGTGATTTATTATGAGCAACTTTTTGTATGAGGCAGCGAAAAAAATTAGTTGTTCCATACACTTTGGCCGAATAGGAATTGTAAAATAGTATGTAATAGATTTTTTTTCGTTCGGATTGAGTTGGTCAAATAAAAAAAAATTTTTATATTCATGACTACTTTGATCAGTAGAAAGGATGTCAATGTTTTTGAATTAGGCGACCTTTAAAACATATGACTCCAATATCCATAAAACATTCGATAAGAAGGAAAGATCTATTTACCTGAAATATAAACCAATTTCTCATGGTCCTGCGCGATCACCACCACGTTTTCGGGCTTCAGCGGAGTTTCAACGTTCCAACACAAGATGGCGTCCTGAGCGACGTTCCCGAAAAGCAACGTTTTGGTGGGCGCGTGGTAGTCATGTGACCCGCTCTGGGTTAGAAACCCACGGTCGCCTAATGGCTGGAAAGAGGAATTTAGAAATAGAAAAAAATAGAGTTCTTATTTTTTCTAATCACCACAGATCACTGTACCTATACCTACCTATCTGTGCCACAAAAAATATTTCTGTAGTTATCACTCATCATGACATGACAAGAGGCAGGTGCAGCCAGTGAATTTTTCTCTCTGGGTGCAGCATAGTATATAAATATGGGTGCAAGTGAATTTTTTCATTGACGCAGGGCCTTGGCGCGCTGGTTTCAATTTAAAGAAGAAAAAAGCATTTTTTTTTCCACATAATAAATTTACACCGATGTTCTGTTTCTGAAAACTTTATTGTAACAAAATATAAAAATCAACAAATAAGCTTAGCTTTTGTTTAGCTTACTGTAACAAGTCCTTCAATATCTCTGGTCTTCTTCTTCAGATTCTCAGTGTTGATGGCGAACTCCTGCGTGGAGACCAGCGGGTGGTAGTAGGCTGTTCTGGTCCCGTCGGGCCTGGGCTCAGATAGCGCTAGGCTGAACAACCCGTCCTTCCAGTTTATTGTGTGACCTGGAATGACACACAAGTTTGTTTTACAAAAATAAAAAAACCGGCCAAGTGCGAGTCAACTCGCGCACCGAAGGTTCCGTACAAAGCATCTCACCTTACTTTGCAGTTTGATCCCTAGGATAGGATTCATACTGCATTTAGCGCAAAAATAAGTTTGTAACATCTTTTTTTAAACTTAAAACAACATATTTACAACTTTCAGATTTATTCTCTGTACACGAGTACTTGTACAGAGTACAAGAGTACTTGTAATAGTAATTAGACCTTGCTTCTTGCCTTTCATAATTGTAGGTCAACGGGAAGTACCCTGTCTGAATGTAATAACTTCTGATTGCGTTGACGTATAATTTTGATTGTTTTTTTGCTGAGACTTCGAATCCGAGTATTCGATATTAATGTCAACTTGATACCTTTATATTTAAGCGTTTCTGAGAAAAATAGTTTTTACAGACAGATGAACAGACGGTCACCAATGAATTAATGATAAGGGTTCCGTTTTTTGCCTTTTGAGGTACGGAACCCTAAAAACACCTTTGCCAAGTTGTATTAGACTGGTGGTAATGAGGCGGTGGAGGGTAAGAAGGATGGGCTATGACCCACCACGTGGGACCAATGCGGTTGGCGGATTTAAGGCGCTACCCAAGGCTAATCAGAGGGGGCAAGGGGCGGTACGAAAGTTCCGCCTTAAAGCAGAGACAATAAGGTTACTTTTAGAATTTTCTATAATTTGTGTTTTTGCTAGTGAGTTTTCGTTAGAGGTTTTCTTTTAATTATGATGAAATGAAACCCTAAATATATTTAAAAAAATAAGCCAGTAACGTTTTGAATAATTGAATTCTTTATTTTTTATTCTTTAAAAAATTCCACTGTTATCGGTGATTTTCGACGATATAGGAAAAAAAACAGGATTATGTTTTTTTTTATCTCTCTCTCTCAGCCGAAAGACGTCCACTGCTGGACAAAGGCCTCCTAATTTTAATTTTTTTTTATCTAGTCTTATTTATTTTATTTGTAATTTGATTCGGTATAATTTTAGTTTAGTATTTTTCTCTTTACGGGATATTTTTCCTGCTTCAGTACTTCTAACCTATTGTTCACACTTGACGTTTATGACAGTACGATTTCGGAAAATCCTGATTGGGAATAGCCTTAACGACTGCGAATACAACAGGGACCAACGGCTATAGTTGCCGTCACGTTAAAAGTCCGCTGGCGGTTAAGCTGCGCAGTAGGCGATATATCGGTCTATGCGGTAAGCGGGGGTCGGGCGGATCCCATCCGGCGCGCGCGATTGGTCCGTCAGTCGTACCCATGCGCAAGTTTCACCCCCTCCTCACCCTGACTTTTTACGTGATGGGAAGTTTACATACCTGCCACAGTGAAATTCAAAGCAGCCTCATCGTGAACAAAGCTTGTGTGGTCTATCCTCCAGCTGTCTCTTTCTTTCAATGAGAAGACGATAAGACCATTAGTGGCTAAATCGTTGATGTATGCGTATGCGTCGTTACATGATTGAGGGGACACGTCCACAGTGATTGATGTTAAACCTGAAAAATAATAGTTAAATATGGATTTATACTGAAATGATTATATTCAAGAAGATTTCAAGAAGTTAGGCTAGGAACATCATGATTCTGGAAGGGTAGAGAGAGACAACGAAGAGGAAGATCGTGAAGAAAGCCAAGTCCCACAAAGGAACACTGAAGGAATTAATATTATGGTAATTAGTGCTAAATCGTTGATGTATGCGTAAGCGTCGAACGATTGTGGGGACACGTCCACTGTGATTGATGTTAATCCTGAAAGATAAGTTTTTTTTTAAAGTTTTGACCTCACTCCCGTATTTTTAGGGTTCCGTAGAAAAATTTAAGAAACGGAACCCTTATAGGATAACTCATGCGTCAGACGGACGGACAGACAGACGCCTGAGTGATCCTCCTATAAGGGTTCCGTTTTTACATATTTGTACGAAACCCTAAAAGTAGCCTAAGTGTTATTCCAGGCCCTTGATTCTACTTAATTACAATCCTTAGTTGTGTATCAAAAGTCAAAGAGATTGCACTAAAACATACAGAGCTTACAGAGATCCTGGTCTGTTTAGTACAATTTCTTTGGCTTTACAGACACAATTGAGACACATCTACGTAATTAGTATAATCGGCCACCAGGTTTTATTTAAGTACCCGTGGAATAGAATAGAATAGAATAGAATAGAATAGAATAGAATAGAATAGAATAGAATAGAATAGAATAGAATAGAATAGAATAGAATAGAATAGAATAGAATAGAATAGAATAGAATAGAATAGAATAGAATAGAATAGAATAGAATAGAATAGAATAGAATAGAATAGAATAGAATAGAATAGAATAGAATAGAATAGAATAGAATAGAATAGAATAGAATAGAATAGAATAGAATAGAATAGAATAGAATAGAATAGAATAGAATAGAATAGAATAGAATAGAATAGAATAGAATAGAATAGAATAGAATAGAATAGAATAGAATAGAATAGAATAGAATAGAATAGAATAGAACAGAATAGAACAGAATAGAACAGAATAGAACAGAATAGAACAGAATAGAACAGAATAGAACAGAACAGAACAGAACAGAACAGAACAGAACAGAACAGAATATAACAGAACAGAACAGAACAGAACAGAACAGAACAGAACAGAACAGAACAGAACAGAACAGAACAGAACAGAACAGAACAGAACAGAACAGAACAGAACAGAACAGAACAGAACAGAACAGAACAGAACAGAACAGAACAGAACAGAACAGAACAGAACAGAACAGAACAGAACAGAACAGAACAGAACAGAACAGAACAGAACAGAACAGAACAGAACAGAACAGAACAGAACAGAACAGAACAGAACAGAACAGAACAGAACAGAACAGAACAGAACAGAACAGAACAGAACAGAACAGAACAGAACAGAACAGAACAGAACAGAACAGAACAGAACAGAACAGAACAGAACAGAACAGAACAGAACAGAACAGAACAGAACAGAACAGAACAGAACAGAACAGAACAGAACAGAACAGAACAGAACAGAACAGAACAGAACAGAACAGAACAGAACAGAACAGAACAGAATAGAATAGAATAGAATAGAATGATTTTATTTTGATAAATTCCATCCAAATCTGTCCTGTAGTTTTTGCCTGGAAAAGTAAGAAATATCCAAATATCTCATAAACTGTCACTTTTATACTATTTCTTTCTAGTTTGACAGCACACTCCTCTCACTCATACTGGAGAAATTAGTGCTGATGTTACTGGCACACGTATTCTTTACTATTACCATTATTAAGACACATTGTTACTAACAAAAATTGGATCTGTGTTATCTGAATAGAAACGTTATACATACCTTTTATTTACTAGCCTGTGCCCGCGAACTTCGTCCGCGTGTATTTACTATTGTTAATATCTCTGGTTCTAAGTGACGTATCAAGATGAAACCTACGCCAGATTTTAAGATAGACCTTCGAAAATACAACTGTGAAAACCGCATCAAATTTCGTCCAGTAGTTATTGCGTGATGCGCGTACAAACATAAATATAATCTTTTTGGCTTATAAAAAACACAAAAAAAACTCCATATTTTTTTTCTTAAATATCTCTTATGTACAGACACAGCCTAGTTACAGTTTTATTATATGTATTGATTGGTTAGTAGAATTTACCTGCCGAGGTCCTTTCATCCACCAAGTCAGTGGGTTTGAGCTCGTATCTCAGGATCTGCTTGTTCGTCCGCAAGTCGAAGACGAGGATGGCTGGCGGCTTCAACTGCTTTCTTTCATCTGGAACAGAATATGAAGTGTTTTCACAGTATTTATTTGGGGTCGTGTGGACCAGTTTTATGATCGTTAGAAGCGTCTTCGTTTAGAAAACTAGCTAAAAACTTTTATAAATCTTACAGTGCACTTTTTGTGACGATTGTGATGTGAATTATTAGCAATTTATAACAAACACTTAATTTCTTTTTCTAAGGACATCTTATAG
The DNA here is from genome assembly GCA_018467065.1 of Ephestia elutella. Lineage (NCBI taxonomy): Eukaryota > Metazoa > Arthropoda > Insecta > Lepidoptera > Pyralidae > Ephestia > Ephestia elutella. Next base: position 10,171,804 of record CM031574.1, read on the forward strand.
CTATAAATGTCATTGGCCTTGTCCTTAAAAAAGAACAATAGGGTATTTGACAAGGTGTAATTTTTCAACATATTTTTGAATAAATGGAAAGATCATATACAAGTTTTATAACAAACTGTTTTTATTTTTTTTATTTTCGATTTAATTACCTAGTTATTTCAAATTGAAAATTCATACCAACGGAATACGCCGAACAGTTACCGAACACTTCCGATTAGCCCGGTGACGTCACACAGGTGTTTTCCACTTCCCTACTCGGTGCGCCTCTCCCCGCCGGCGCTGGGCCCGCGCGGGTGTGGAGCTCGGGTTTGTTTCGTGAACTGACAAGAAGGTGATCGGATTTTTTCGGGGCATCGGATTTTTTGGTACTTTTATTTAGATATAACTTGATAATTAGGTCGAAATTTAAAAAAATAAAAACAGTTTGTTACTACACTTTTACATAATCTTTCCATAAATCAAATAAAAAAAACCTTGTCAAATACCCTATTTAATTCATAATGCCGATCTAAGATTGGCTGCAAGAGAAATGTGTGTAAAACAATAGGAAAATTAAAAAAACAAAAGAGCGTCAAATTTAGTTTAGAAGACTCATCTTTGTTCCCATCAGGCCAAACGCACTCAAATATTTAAATAAAAAAAAAACTTACTAGGGACTTCCAGTAAACCAGTGTCCACTATCCACAGCCGTTGACAGCAGTCCACGCGGGGTCTGTACACGGAGACTGGCCGGTCGCACTGGTGGTGGGGGTAGGGTCGCAGAGGGGGGGACGGGTTGCCATCCAGCTTCATGTAGTTCAGGGTTGATGGTATGCCTGGAACGGAGATGGGTAGCTTTTTACATTTCCAATTTGATGATCTGTTAATTCCGCACCTGGCAAAAGTGACTCCGCTGCGGAATATTCGCAATTAAAAAAAAAAAAAAATTGTAATCTTTGAGATTAAGAAGTTTATGCATTTTTTTTTGGAAAGCCAGATTTTAATTAAGTAGATAACTACTTTTTATTTTTGGATTTTTGAGCATCTCAGATGCAATTAGTACTGAAGTACTCTCATATAGAAATTAGATATGGTGAAAAAATTCCATGCGAGCAGGACTTGACCCCGCGACCAGGTCTTTATACGACCTTGCTCTTCCAACTGAGCTATCGCATTTCAATCCTGCACATCGAAAATCTTCACCATATCCAATTTCTATTGAAACGCATTAGGCATGCGTCACCTAACACCTATACCCACTATACGAGTACCTAAGGATTTAACCCATATTCGATGAAGTTGAAAATCAATTAAAGTGTAGGAAGCCATCAATATTTATTTTTGGATTTTTGAGCATCTCAGATGCAATTAGTACTAAAGTACTCTCATATAGAAATAAGATATGGTGAAAAAATTCCTAAGGTGACGCATGCCTAATGCGTTTCAATGGAAATTGGATATGGTGAAGATTTTCGATGTGCAGGATTGAAATGCGATAGCTCAGTTGGAAGAGCAAGGTCGTATAAAGACCCTGGTCGCGGGTTCAAAACCTGCTCGCATGGAATTTTTTCACCATATCTAATTTCTATATGAGAGTACTTTAAATAACAGACTTATTCAAATTCTAGACTTAATTTCATAATCTACGGCTATACAAGACGAGAAAGTAGATTATTAATTTATGATGCTTACATCATACTTATATAAAAAATTCTACAAGGAAATGGCGAATCACTCCAATAACATAGCAGTAAAACATGAAGTGACGGGTAGGGAAGTACACTATGCCACCTGTTACCTAGGTACAGGTCGCGTCCGCGTACTTATTACTTCCATGGTCACGTCATATAAAAAGAAAGCTGAATGAAAAAGGAGGGAGTGAAACTTGCGCATATGCACATGGGTACAACTGACGAACCAATCGCGTTTGCCGAACGAGACCCGCTCGCCCCGCGCTCACCGCATAGACCGATAAATCGCTTACTGCGCAAGTTTCACTCCCTCCTCTTTCATTCAGCATTATTTTTATACTTACTGTACTTACCATCCCTCCGCCTAGGCACGGTGATGAATAAATACCCTGTCGCCACAGACCTCGAACCCTATGCTCACGTTGTTGTACTGGATGAAGAACCGCTCAGAATCGCCCAGGTCCTGTGGGAAGTACACTTATGCCTAGGTACTTACCATGTCTCCGCCTAGGCACGGTGATGAATACCCTATCGCCACAGACCTCGAAGCCTATCGGCACGTTGTTGTACCTGTATGAAGAACCGCTCAGAATCGCCCAGCTCCTGTGGGAAGTACACTGATGTCTAGATGCTTACCATGTCTCCGCCTAGGCACGGTGATGAATATCCTGTTGCCACAGACCTCGAAGCCTATCGGCACGTTGTTGTACTGGATGAAGAACCTGTTAGAACCGCCTAGGTCCTGTAGAAAGTACACTGATGTCTAGATACTTACCATGTCTCCACCTAGGCACGATGATGAATACCCTGAGGCACAGACCTCGAAGCCTATCGGCACGTTGTTGTACTGGATGAAGAATCGCTCAAAATCGCCCAGGTCCTGTGGGAAGTACACTGATGCCTAGATACTTACCATGTCTCCGCCTAGGCACGGTAACGAATACCCTGTCGCCGCAGACCTCGAACCCTATGGGCACGTTGTTGTACTGTATGAAGAACCGCTCAGAATCAGCTAGGTCCTGCGGGAAGAACACGCTGTTGTTGGTCCGTCTGGTGTCTGCGTCCCGATCATCTGAGGAAATATATTGATTTAAGGTGTGGGCGTAAATAAGAAAGGATTAGCTGGACTGAAAAAATAAGTAATGAAGAGGTTCTAATAAATAGGAGAAAAAAAAGAAGCATTCTAAAAAGTATTAAAAATAGAAGATATAAAATGTTAGGTCACTTAATACGACATGATGAATTAAGAAACATCAGGAAAGAATAAAGGAAGAACCAAGACCAAGACAGAGTTATATGAAGCAAATAAAGGAGAAAGTTAACGTCGTGTCGTATAGAGAAGTGAAAGAGTTGGCAATGAAAAGAGAAAGGTGGAAGGAACTTCACCGACAAGAGCTCCGCTCTTAAATTATATGATGATGAATGTGCGCTATGCTCGGAGTTTCCCTGCGTGATCGAATCAGAAATTAGGAGATCCGTAGGAAAACTAAAGTAACCGACATAGCCCGCAGAATCGGCAAACATAAGTGGCAGTGGGCGGGGCACATAGCTCGTAGAACAGATAGCCGTTGGGGCGAAAATTCTCGAGTGGCGACCACGAACCGAAAACGTAGTGTTGGCATGCCTCCCACTCGGTGAACCGACGACCTGGTAAAGGTCGCGAGACGCGCATGGATGCGGGCAGCGCAGGACCGGTCGTTGTGGAAATCCTTGGGGAAGGCCTTTGTCCAGCAGTGGACGTCTTTCGGCTGAGAGAGAGAGAGAGAGAATGTACATTTCCAACGGGTATTCCATGATATACGTTATTTGATAGCAGTTTAAGCTTATCGCGTTGGTTTGAGTGGTGGATTAGAAAGTGGTTTGGGTGGTAGACTGCCTCCTTCTGGAGTGCCATGGCGTTGCATCTACATGAGAAGAGTTCCTGGGGAATCCTGAGACCATGAGCGAAGCCTGCTGTACACCGTCGGCGGTTCTTCACTTCTTAAAGGAGCTGGGCTGGTTCAAGTGAAGTGTCGGCTCAATCTTCTCACGCAAAAAGGGACCAAATTGGAGGCCTGATAGCGGAAAACAGTCCTCGGAAGAAGTAAGTAAAGGGTGGTGGACTACCATGAACGAAGCGGTGGTAGCCGAGTGGTTTAGACATCCGCCTTAGGTCGAAAAGACCCAGGTTCAAATCCTAATAGTGCCACAAGTGTTTGCATACCAATCTGACTTATGAATGGCAGTTTTCATTCATAGACCACCTATGCTTCCGGTGATGGAAAACATCGAGAGGAAACCTGCACGCTAGATGTTATATCAAACATACAAGCTTTCGCTCGCAGCTTCGCCCGCGTGAGTTTCCCACGGGAGCCGTGCCTTTTCCCGGGATGAAAGGTACCCTATGTCCTTCTCCGTACTTCTAACTATGTGTATGCGAAATTTCAGAAAGATTGATTCAGTAGATGAAGCGTGAAGAGGTAACAAACAAACTCATTTTCACATTTATAATATTAGTTAGGATTAGTTAGGATTAAGATAATATCAGGTTTCCTACATGCATGTCAAAGATTTAAAAAACCGGCCAAGTGCGAGTCAAACTCGCTCGCCGAGGGTTCCGTACACATAAAGCATCTCACATTATAGCTCTAACTAAAAGACCAACTAGTTTTAAAAACAAACTTAACTTTGCAGTTCAATCCCTAATATTCTTACTGAATCCAGCGCAAAAATAAGTTTGTAACACTTTTTTTAGAATTCCAACAACATATTTATAATTTTCAGATTTATTCCTGAATAATCGTTTTCTAGATGTGAGGACCTGTAAATGACTATATGTTTTTGAAGTTGTTATCTATAGAACCTATAAGAAAGTTGTTGGTCTTCCATGTAAATAAAAATAAAATAAATAAAATAAAATAAATAAAATAAGTATTGGTAGAATTTCATAATTTTAGATCAACGGGAAGTACCCCATAGGTTTTGACTGCTGCCTGAAATCGTAAAATATATGAAAATTCGCAACATTTACGGTAATAATACCTCTTGATTGCGTTGACGTATAATTTTGATATTTTTTTTGCTGAAAGAGACCATGGATCTGAGTATACGATATTAATTTCAACTTGATACCTTTAAGCGTTACTGAGAAAAAAAAGTTTGACAGACAGACGGACAATAAAGTGATCTTCTAAGGGTTCCGTTTTTGCCTTTTGAGGTACGGAACCCTAAAAACAGGTATGCACCCTAGGGTTCCGCTCCCTTGAGAAGTTACTTTACCCTTGACCTGGTTATATTTTCAAATTTCATCAAAATCCGTCCAGTAGATTTTGCGAGATTGAGTACCAAAAATAATCACAAACTGAAATCCGACTTTCGCACTTTTATAATATGAGGTTTATGCATGAGGAAGGCTATAAATATTCTACGAATCTTTGAGTTATGTGTCCAATAAACAAAATACAAGACTAACGAGTTCAATCAATTCTATCATCAATCAATCATCATCCATCAAATATAAATAAAGTTCTTCAGTTACTGACTGAATGTGACTGACGGACAACGCACAGCCAAAACTACTGGGCGTAGGAAGCTGAAATTTGGCATGAAGGTTCCTTAGGGAGTGTAGGGGAGCACTAAGAGGGGATTTCCCGAAATTCTTACGGGAACAAAGTCCTAGGCCCATGCTAGTCCTAACTAATATTATAAATGCGAAAGTGTGTTTATTCGTTTGTTTGTTACCTCTTCACGCTTTATCTACTGAACCAATCTTCCTGTAATTTCGCATACACATAGTTAGAAGTATTAAGAAGGACATAGGGTACCTTTCATCCCGGGAAATGGCACTGATCCATAGGAAATTCAGGCGGGCAAAGCCGCGGGCAAAAGCTAGCTTTTTACAAAATAGTTAAAAATTAGGGAACCATAAATACTTACATAGAACACCGTAAATATTATAGCTGATCTGCTTCCAAGACGCCACCTCGGTTAGTTTCCGAGTATTCACGTTGTGACAGACACACACTCCGAAGACAACAAACAATACTGGTGGCCACATCTTGTTGGGGCGCGGGATCATCGTGGACTGAGGTGGCTTTTGTTAATCATTATCACAGAATATAGATGGGACAGAAATAAAGCTACCTACAGGGGGTTAAATCGGCCACTAATGAATCGGAATTTGATGTATTTCTCATGAACCTTATGAACGGTTAAATAAGGTTCATTTTTAAATATTTAGGTAATGAGAAAGTGAAAAATAAGTGCCACTTTTAACCCCCCAGAGCTATGCACAATGCACGCTTCGGAAGAAAAACGTGGGTAATAGCAATACCTACAAAAGGGGTAAAGTTTAAAGATCTCTTCTCTAGTTGTGTTTCTCATCGCCATTACGTGGAATAAAACACACACAACGACTTTTATGGCCACGTTAAAAACAGCCCGGGTCATGTCTGGGCCTCGGTCAAGCATGATATGCTTCATACAAAATGTCTTCGCTCCCGTGGGAATTTCAGGATAAAAAGTACCATGTGTGCAATTCCCTGTGTTGTTCTACCGTTGTATTAAATTTCATTGAAATCCGTACAGTAGATATTGCGTGATTGAGTAACAAACATCCTTACAAAGTCACATCCAAACTTTCGCATCCATACTAATATTATAAATGCGAAAGTTTGGATGTGAGTTTGTGAGTTTGTGAGTTTGTGAATTTGTGAGTTTGTGAGTTTGTGAGGATGTTTGTTACTCAATCACGCAAAATCTACTGGACGGATTTCGATGAAATTTGGTACAGAGGTAGATAATGACCTGGAATAGCACATAGGCTACTTTTTATCCCGGGAAAAAGCACTGTTCCCGTGGGAAATTCACGCGGGCGAAGCCGCGGGCAAAAGCTAGTTTATAATATTAGTAGGAAGTAAGATTGTGAATCATAGTTAGTTGGTTACCGTTCTGTGGCAAAGCCCTAAGCCACGGGGTTCCTAGTTCGATCTCGAGTACAAGATAGATAGTCTTTTTCAGATTGGCGTGGGTCTTGGATGTTTGTATTTATACATATTAGGGAACTTAGTTTTGGGCTAGCTCAATCTTTGTAATTTGTCTGTATTTATTTATTTTATCTTTAAGAGAGGTACAGTTCTAAGATTACCCACTCAATCTTCTCCCCAAGCTATATAGAGTAAGACACCAGACGATTTACCTACTCTATAGGTGGTACCTATGTGATCAAACTTGTTTCCATTTATGTCAATAGAGCTTTATTTCTTCTTCTTCTAAGATTGCCTCTTCAACTAGTGAAGGTTATCGATTAAAATGCTCAAGTGCTTCTTGTCCTTGCCTCTGCGAAACAGCTCAGCAGCATTGCTGAGCTGTTTCGCAGAGGTTTCGCTATCCCGGTCCACTCTCGGATGTTTCGCAACCAAGAATTTTTCCGTCTTCCGACCTTTCTCTTTCCAGCGACTTTGCCCATCATTATCAGCTGCAGGAGGTCGAATCGCTGATGTCTGAGAAGACCCAAATATGAGATTTTCGGCCACTTAACAACGCTCATGCCTACCAGCGTGCGTTTTTGGCCGATTTATTTCTGTAATCGTCTTTATTTTGTGAAATACGACCCTGATTAACATTTTAAATAAGATGACCTGTAACAAACTGTCACATTTATAGATGGTTACATTTGTAAAATGTCACTTTCGCAAAAGGTCACTTTATATAAGGAAACTTACGCAAAATGTCACTTTCGAAAACGATCACTGTGGATGCGAATGTGACATTTTGCAAAAGAGACATTTTGTGAAAGTGGACCTTTTGCGCAAGTGACTTCACGCGAAGGTGTCTTTTTGCGAAAGTGTCATTTTGCGAAGGTGTCCTTTTGCAAAAGTGACATTCTGAAAATGGCATAATCAAAATCGAATCGGTGAATGTTCGTCAGTGTGGGCATATTGTAATGTAATGCGCACAATCGAATCTTGAAACGTTCAAAAGCAGCCTGGCAGCAACTTTAAATGGCAAAACAATGGTTAGTAATGGTAAAATGTTGGATAGTATTTATCTAAGCAAAACTCACGCGGGCGAAGTCGCGGGCAAACGCTAGTTATCCTATAAAGTCAATTCCAGCTTTGCAAGGAACGTTCCCAGAAACACGGGAATGTTCCCCAAAAATTGGAAACATTCCCGGGAATATTCCCCGTTCCCGTTTCCGGGAATATTCCCGGGAACGGAAATTTGGGAACGGCACATCACTAGTTATGACGTAGGCATCCGCTAAGAAAGGATTAACGCGAGTGAAGCCGCGGGCAAAAGCTAGTCAAATGTCATCAGGTTTCCTAGATGCATGTCATAAAGATTAGGTATGCAATGCATGCATGCTCCCTAGGGCTCCAGTACCTTGAGAAGTTACTTTACCCTTTACCTACTATTCCTGGTTATATTCTATGCCTGTACAAAATTTCATCAAAATGCGTCGAGTAGATTTTGCGAGATTGAGTACCAAAAATAATCACAAACTGAAATCCGACTTTCGCACTTTTATAATATTAGGTTTATGCATGAGGAAGGCTATAAATATTCTACGAATCTTTGAGTTATGTGTCCAATAAACAAAATACAAGACTAACGAGTTCAATCAATTCTATCATCAATCAATCATCATCCATCAAATATAAATAAAGTTCTTCAGTTACTGACTGAATGTGACTGACGGACAACGCACAGCCAAAACTACTGGGCGTAGGAAGCTGAAATTTGTCATGTAGGTTCCTTAGGGAGTGTAGGGGAGCACTAAGAGGGGATTTCCCGAAATTCCCACGGGGACAAAGTCCTAGGCCCATGCTAGTCCTAACTAATATTATAAATGCGAAAGTGTGTTTATTCGTTTGTTTGTTACCTCTTCACGCTTTATCTACCGAACCAATCTTCCTGTAATTTCGCATACACATAGTTAGAAGTATTAAGAAGGACATAGAGTACCTTTCATCCCGGGAAAAGGCACTGATCCATGGGAAATTCAGGCGGGCAAAGCCGCGGGCAAAAGCTAGCTTTTTACTAGTTAAATAATTAGAGAACCATAAATACTTACATAGAACACCGTAAATATTATAGCTGATCTGCTTCCAAGACGCCACCTCGGTTAGTTTCCGAGTATTCGCGTTGTGACAGACACACACTCCGAAGACAACAAACAATACTGGTGGCCACATCTTGTTGGGGCGCGGGATCATCGTGGACTGAGGTGTGAATCATTACCACAGAATATAGATGGGACAGAAATTAAGCTACATACAGGGGGGTTAAATCGGCCACTGATGAATCGGAATTTAAGGGCCCGTACTAGGTCAGTTTGCTTCACATGATCGTCTGTAATATCTATATTAATGTAAAACTGAATGTAAAATTAAGATATAGCAAACTTCAAGACTAGCACGAGGGATTATGTTACTCAGAAACACGATTGCATAAAATTTTCTCGATAGAAAAAAATTGCGAAGTTGCCTCCATATCACCTATAATTAATACTTTAAACTGCTATTATTCAAGTAATACATTAAAATTAAGATTGAAAATTTTTGTATAAATTACTCTATAGATAAGGCAGGGATTATGTTACTTACTTTTTTAAATTATTTTTATAAAGCTTTTTAAAAAATAATTCGTATAATTGCCCGCATGCATCGACCATTCACCTCTGAGCCGCCGCGCCGCCCGCGGCCCCGCGAGCATTTGTCTAGAACGCGGATTGGATGCGTGCGGGCGAGCTGGGTAACGGGTAGCGGGGGAAAATCTTAGTTTTCGCTGGCCTAGAGCGGGTCCTTAATGAGAGAGATTTTCCGGGAGAATTTTATTTGACATTCTCTTTGAATGATAAATTCTATTCAAAGATAATGTCAAACAAAGAATGTCCGATACAAATGTCAAAACGGAGGTACCGATAGAGATGCACATATGCGAGGAACTACAGGTATTAATGAGTTGGAAATAGTCGGCCATCAAAACGCTACCCTGTTTCATAGATCGTTTTTTCCTTTGGAGTTGTGCGACCACCTGGATGCATTACTCATTTCCTAAATATTTAAAAATGAAGCTTATCTGTAGTTGAATAAGGTGCATTTTTAAATTTATTTTAAGATCTTAGTTTTGGGCTAGCTCAATCTGTATAATTTATCCGTATATATTTATTTTATCTTTAAGAAAGGTACAGATACCTACCTAAGATAACCTACTCGATCTTCTCCCTAAGCTAGTGCAAGACACCAGACGATTTACCTGCTCTATAGGTGCCACTACCTTTCTTTATTATCGAGTGTGTTATTATATTACTAACACTGATGTCAGATTTTATTCAAGTCGCCTAAATGCATGTGACATGACTTTTACGACTACCGCCATCTAGTGGCAGCAGCCATATAGACACTAGTAAACAAAATAGTTAGCCAATGTGCAGGTTTCCTCATGATGTTTTCCTTCACCGGAAGCAGGTGGTGGTCTATGAGAAAACTACCATACATGAGTCAGATTATTTTACAAACTCATGTCACAGGTAGGATTTGAACCCAGATCCTATATCTCAGGCGGGTGTCATTACCATTTGGCCACCACCGCTTCATGCCACTACCTATGTGATCAAACTTGTTTTCATTGTCAATAGAGCTTTGTTTCTGTAATCGTCTGTATTTTGTGAAATACGACCCTGATTAACATTTTTTAAATAAGATGACCTGCAAACTTGTTTGCGGAAAAAGTTGCATAAAATGTAGTTATGAACTGTAATTCTGCCAATTTAATAAACCGGTATTTTGAGGAAGTATTTTACTAACTTCCGACAGAAAAAGAAAAAATCGAATATCGATAGATATTAACTTTTTACATAACCGTTTAGGAGTTATTGGCGGGTGTTTTTGTAATAGTAGATTTAAGTTAGTACCTTGCAGTTAATGCATGTTCCCGAGCCTTTGTTCTTTGTATTTCGGGAAATTATCTCTTATTGCTACCCTACACTCTCTTAGGAAACTACATGCCAAATTTCAGCTTCCTACGCACAGTAGTTTTGGCTGTGCGTTGTCTGTCAGTCACGCAGTCAATAACGGAATAATCCTATCCTATATACTTACTAATCTTATAAATGCGAAAGTTTGGATGTGAGTTTGTGAATTTGTGAGTTTGTGAGGATGTTTGCCACTCAATCACGCAAAATCTAGGATGGATTTCGATGAAATTTGGTATACGGGAAGAAATATACCGGGAATAGCACATAGTACTACTACAGTGTATAGTAGTAGTAGTATGTGGTAGTAGTGGTACTTTTTATCTCGAAATTCCCACGTGAACGAAGCCCCGGGGCACAGAATTAATATAAGTACTACGTACCCGGGGCGCGGCTAGTCCTAACTAATATTATAAATGCGAAAGTGAGTTTGTTTGTTTGTTACCTCTTCACGCTTTATCTACTGAACCAATCTTCCTGAAATTTCGCATACACATAGCTGGAAGTACGGAGAAGGACATAGGGTACCTTTCATCTCGGGAAAAAGCACAGTTCCCGTGGGAAATTCACGCGGGTGAAGCCGTGGGCAAAAGCTAGGAAGTAATAAATTGATGAATGAAATCATAAAAAGGGGAAAATAAAGTTAAATCACTTGAGTACTTGCAGAACAATGGCGTGTGCAACTTTGTTCAATAACTGGTCAGTTACCTTGAGATGTTTTCCTCATTTCCCACTTAATTTGATAATGTTGTAAGAATTTGTAAACAGTAAGAAGTAGATTGCAGACAGACAGGAACAGGAAAAGAAAAACTAAAATTAAAAAAATTATAAAAAAGCGCCCCGTGGCTTTGCTCCCGTGGAAATTTTGGGATACTACAAAGTACCCTATGTGCTATTCCCGGTATTTGTCTACCCGTGAACCGAATTTCATAGAAATCCGTCCAGTAGATTTTGCGTGATTGAGTAACAAACATCCTCACAAATTCACAGACTGACATCCAAACTTTCGCAATTATAATAATGTAGGATTATTGTAACTCTTAATAGCGTGTTATTCGTAAACTCCATTTATTCTTACCAGTGTTCTATAATGTAAACAATCTTCACAATACTTTTTATTGAATTTTGTTTAAAATAAATCAAATATTAGTTCAAACCTAAACTTTCTAAAGTAAAACATTTATTAACCACGAAAGTAATTTCCTAAAAAGTTTATTTTAATTTATATTGTTGTAAAATCATAAAAAGCCATGGTAAGATTGTTTACATTATAGGACTGGTAAGAATAAATGGAGTTTAGTGTTCAACTTTCGTTTTCTTTCTCGTTTCGTTTCGTTTTTCGTTTTCGTTCTGTATTTTATCTGTGAGGACCTTTAAGTGGCTCCTTTGCTAACTATTCTATTAATACAATTTAAGACTAAAATTGTAGCTGTTGGTCTTCCTATAAAATAAAATAAATAAATAAATAAGACTGAATAAAACTACAGAATACATAATAGTACAACATAAAACTTAGGTATGTTTATTTATTTGTCATGGTCATGATCATAATAATGCTTTCGTATTTGTTACATTTTACACTTTGTTTTTATATTTTCTTACACATTTAATTATATTACTGCTGATTCAACATAATTTCTTGAGTATTTTTTTTCGATTCGATTGTAGGATAATCTGAAAAAAAGCAATGACATTAGCAAACACAGTGGTAAAATACACAAACATTGCTGAACTTATAAGATCTATAAAAACCTTAACTAAAACTTATAAAAAACTAATTATTAAAAATAAAAAACACGACTGACAAGTTTATACTCAAAAAGTACATTTAAGTTATATACATTTTTGAAATTGCCTTTTAAAGCCCTTCAATTTGATACCCCACTCGATAAGATTGATCAAATTTTATTTTTTTGGTCTGCTATTTATCGCATATATAATCCGCCATTTTGTTTTTATGATGACGTCATATAGCCTATGTCACTCGGAGGAATGCAAGGAATCTAAAAATACCTCTCACATCAAAATCTGTTAGGCCGTTCAGGACTTATGGTGAATAAAGAAACTTACATACATACATACTTACATACATACTTACATACATACATACATGAACCCTGAAAACATAACACTCCTTTTTTGGTCAGTCGTGTAAAAAACTAGGTTTTGTCCGGCAACTTCGTCCGCGCGTAATTTACCATTGTCAATATCTCAAGTTCTAAGTGACGGATCAAGAGGAACCTACGCCAGATTTTAAGTTAGACCTTCAACAATACAAAAGTGAAAACCGCATCAAATTTAGCCCAGTAGTTTTTGCATGATGAGCGTATAAACATACAGACAGACAAAATTTAGACTGACGACCGACGTGATTTAGAGCAGCCCAAAGTCAAAGTCAATTTTTTTTATTGAAACCTAGCCTCCAAAGAAGGCTCTTTTTCACGTCGAAAACTAATTATTTATCATAATATATTATGTCTCAATGCTACAAACTACTAGCATTTCGGAACGACCACTGCTGAGAAGAAATGCCGAAAGAAACTCATGAAACAGTCTAGTGACAGCCCTATGTCAATGCCATACATTTTATCGTTTTCGAATATCGTTTACGTTTTTTACTTGGAACTTTGGCTAAGGCCCTTATTAAGTTTGTAACTCACTCTCTCTTAAATAACTCTGTTGTGCTGCATGGCGTTGTCTCTCCACGTGAAGAAGTATTGTTTGAACACTGCGGGTTCCGTGCCTTGCAGTACTTTGGTCACTTTTACCTGTCATGAGAACGTAGTATGTTAGTTTAAAAAAAATCATATTGCGGCAAACGAGCAAGCAGGTAACCTGATGGTAAGCGATCACCGCTGCCCATGGACTCCCGGGAATATATTATTCTTAGAATATAAGAGAATTATAGAACACATCATATAAAGAAAAAATAAACAAAAAAATTAGATAAAGAATAAGTGAAAAAATGGTCAAGAAGATACGCACCCAAGACGGATAATTCTTTGATGTGAAGATCTGCTGTGCTTTGTTCATAGCCTCTGTCTTTTCCTAAAAAGAAATCGATTATTGAATTAAAATGGTTTCTTTTACAGTCCGCGAGGCCTAAGCTGAGCTTTGCATAATATGTGTAAGTAATTCCGAATAGTAAAAGGGGTATTAGACCTTCCTGAATTTAGGCTCCGATAAAAAGTGTCCGATATCGGCCTCTGAATTCAGTGGCCGATGCGCCTGATCACACATTCACTGATTCAGAGAGCTCTGAATTAGTTGCTAAGGACGAGCGCTTCGAGACAGACGTGTCGCGTCGCGCCGCGCATTTAAAACAAAATGGCTCCAACTTAATCGAAATATTTTTAAGGTTTTTAATGTTGCATTTTGATAAAAAAAATTATATACCTACACCTAATAATACATTGAATCCTTCATCCTAATCCTAACCTAACTATAATTATAAATGCAAAAGTGAGTTTGTTTATTTGTTTGTTACCTCTTCACGATTTATCTACTGAATGAAATTTCGCATAGGTACACATAGTTAGGAAATTCACGCGGGCGAAACCGCGGGCAAAAGCTAGTTTCTAATATTTATGTTCATATAATTTTGGTCACGCTTGTCCCAAAGGTATGTCCTTGTATAAAACTAAAATATCATTAAGAATCTCTCTTCTGCCATTTTGAGTACGTAAACACACACGCTGCTAACCAACAAAACGTGCGTGCGCGACGGCAGACGAACGGTGACTGATTTAGGATCCGATACGTCGGAAGGCGTTCTTTCCTGAGAACGGAGGCTAAATCGGATGCTAGCTTCCTAAATGCGATTAGACTTCTCTGAATTTAGAAGCCACTGAATATCGGGCCCTAAATTCAGGAAGGTCTAATATGCCTTTAAGTGTGCAGCAGATCGCGCAGAACAAGTCTCACACATCACGCTGGTTGTCAAAATGTTGTAAAAACCATGGAAGTAATATTGTACAAAGTATGTACTTATTACTTTCATGGTAAAAACACTGCCTTTTTACACTAACTGTGTGCACTTACACAAATACAAAGCTCAGCTTAGGCCTCGCGGACTGTAATACAGTTGGTTTACAGATTAGACGGAAAAATAAACATAAACGTAAAGGTCGTTTTTGCGTTTCTTTGTAATTCGTTTGTCAAATGATGTTTTATATAACGAGTTATTGTCAAATGATCGTTTAGGGAATTGTGTGTTTAGTAGAATATGATATTTTAAACATTTATTTTCCCAAATGTTTCAAAACTCACGACTGTATCATCTCGGGGTAAAGGTATATATAAAATGATCATTTGTAAAACGTTATTTGTCAAACATTGTGAACCAACGTAAATATATTCACATCGAGATTTTTCATGTTTATTTTTATTTTATTTTTTATTTTTACCAATAACAATCATTTTTGATATGAGTGAAAGAGAAATTGATTTGTTTCACCTTTTCCGTCGCTTGCATTCCCACCCACACGTAAATGCTGCCGCTGACTGTAACCAGAATATAGCAGTCCTGAAAAAAACACAGAAATTTAAATACAAGAGAAATGATGATTTTTTAGCTTTGAAGTGAGTACAAATAATAAAAAGTTATACAGAAAGACTGAGAAAAATTATATAGAAATACCAATTTGGCTTTAGCTATTAGTCTTATAATGACATAGACAAGTTTTTTTAATTATTTGTACAGAAGATTGATTGACTGACTGATTGACTCACTTGAGGTTTGAGCTGCTCCTGCTTCAGCGGCTTGGGCAGCGCTGTGACCTGCACCCTGCCAGAGCTGTCTGACACTTCAGAGAGGACTACGTTTTGTTCCTCACTCCTCTCAAAAGCCTGTAACGAGATACACATATACAGATGACGTCTTTATCCCTTTTAGTTAGAAAGTTTCTAACTAAATATCTACTTGATTTAATTAAATAAAATATAACATTTGTAACGTGAGTATTTGTCAAATCATATTTTATGACATGATGGATTTGCAGAATGAGACATTTTTCAAATATTAGGTTTTCAAAACGTTATTTTTAAAACGATCGTTTGTGAAATATTAGCGAACCGTTCACAATTACTTTTCAATACTTATATACGGAGTATTGCTGGCAAGAACTGGATTGGGATGGCCCAGAATAGAGAAGCTTGGCGTAGATAGAGGGAGGCTTATATCCAGTAGTGGGTAGCAGAAAGCTGACGATGATGATTGTGTTGTGTGATGAAATTGACTTTGACTTTAATTGACTTTGATGATGACGCGAACTATACCTGGTCATCTCCTCCCGCGCTCTCCTCAGGCACGGTGTTCCTCGCGCCGGATCCGAGCGCTGTGAAGAACTTTTCCACGTCCACCTCGCTCGAGTACTGGTCTGGGAACCAAGGAATTAACATTAAGTAGCTATATCGATGTCACCTTATACCTTCGCAACTCTCTAATTAATTGGTACGTGGCACCTACTCTATATAAACTCCTTATATTTCATGAAGTTAATCGGATGTCCTCGCCTGTGGTCGTCGTTAGAATCTGATCATTTATTTCTCTAAAGGAACCTCCTTAAGAGCCTGAGAGCTGACAACTGACGAGAGCTGGTGCAAGACCGCAAAAAATCGCGTCATCTCGTGTCGGAGGCCACGATCCACTTCGGGTCGCTGCGCCGCAGTAGTAAGAAAGTAAGGTATATCAACTGTGCACCTGTGAAGCGATGGTGGCCGAGTGGTAGGGCGCCTGTCTATGGCCGCAAAGGTCCCGGGTTGGAATCCTGCCCGTGCTATATAGTTTGTATAGCAATCTGACTCAGATGTTAGTTTTCATCGACCACCACTTGCTTCCGGTGAAGGAAAACATCGTGAGGAAACCTGCACTCTCAATTCTCTTCTACTTGGCTTTACTGGAGTATTCCGTCGACTGACCCCGCTTAAGCTAGTCCCGCGGGATCAGTTGACGACTGGTTTCCACTTACACACGATCGCCACTCTCCATCTGCCGTTATAGTCCTAGTCCCAAATCTGCACCAGCTTCTCCACATTCCTGGGTTTCTCTTCTACCAGGCTTCCGTCAACAGATACCACTAGCTAGACCCGTGGGACAGAATTAATGTAAGTATTACGAAAGGAAGCTCCCTGCCCCTCCAAAAATACGGCGTAAACCGCACTTCTCCCCCGTTCGTTTGCGGATTCGGACGCTATGACTATGAAAACGCACACATTGACGTGTAACTGACGTGTTCACGGATGTACAGTTTCATTTGTAGTAGTAGTAGGCAGGGCTTGCTAACCTGGTTAAAATTCTAAACCAGCTCACTCGATGCGCCATACATTTAAAAAAAGAGCGTTTTAAATCAGTTACGGTTGAGCAAAACCATATATTATTTCTGGTTATGTTCAAAGCGCGATATAATTTCAGTTCCTGTTCAAAATACCGGAAAGACCCAAAACATTTCGCTCTTTTCGACGATCGTGTTCTATCTCGCTCTAACTATGATTATTTCTCACTCTCGCTCGATATAAATCTAACCAATCTACACGTTGAGACTTGCAAATGCGTAAGTGAGATAAAACGCTGAGCGATATACCCGTCCTTGTCACTCGCCCGCGTGGGATTAACCAGGTAATTTCCGCTCGCGAGACCGATTCAAAAGGGTTTTCACTCCGATCGTAATGGCCCGAGCGTTACTGCGTAACCAGGACAAAACACTTATTTTTTAGGTTTTTTATTAACCGGTTTCAAGCCCTGGTAGTAGGTATATATGACGCCCCGTTTCTATGAAGCGTCCTCCCTGTGCTCGTGGGACCAGTTGACGACTGATTTCCACTCACCCACGATCTCAACTCTGCCCCTGCCGTTATGGTCCTGGTCCCTGATCTGGTTGGCCACAGAGGTAGCCTTCAGCTTCTCCACATTCCTCGCCTTCTCCCCGACGTACACGTAGATGTCGTGGTCCACGTCCAGGATGAACACGTCGCCTTTGTTCATGGACGAGATGAGGGGATCCACCTTGGAAACATATTGAGATTATATACGGGAATTACCACGGGCTTTGTTCCTGTGGGAATTTTGGGAATTCCTCTCTTAGTGCTCCCCTACACTCCCTAAGGAACCTACATGCCAAATTCCAGCTTCCTACGCCCAGTAGTTTTGGCTGTGCGTTGTCTGTCAGTCACTTAGTAACGGAGGAATTTTATATTTCGGGAAATCCTCTCTTAGTGCTCACTAAGTGAGGATTCCTCGTAATTCCCACGGGAAGTTCCGGGCTCTTGCTAGTTACTTAAATTCTACATCTCTCTCTCTTTAGTCGTATTTCCTCATGACTGAGGGTCGTGGTCATTATATGGAATGAAACGCACACAACGACTATCTTGGCAATATTAATGGAGTGGTTTGCCATTGCCTTCTCCATTTCACACACTAGCTGATAATCATCAACCAGAGTGCAGGTTTCCTCACGATGTTTTCCTTCACCGGAAGCAAGTGGTGGTCGATGAAAACTAACATGAGTCAGATTGGTATACAAACTCGTGTAGCCCGGGCAGGATTCGAACCTGGGATTTTGCATCCACAGGCGGGCGCCCTACCACTCGGCCACCACCGCTTCAATTCTACATACATACATAGAATCACGTCTTTATCCCTTACGGGTTAGACAGAGCCAAGAGTCGTGATAAAAAATTCTGCCTCTTTCATTTAATTTAATACATACCTGTCTCACTCGCACATTCCTCTTCCCTTTCACCTGGATCAAGCGCTTCTCAGCGCCCGCGTTGGTGGTCACGTGCTTGAAGCCTGTGGCGTAGCCCCCGCTCTGGTACTGGAGCCCTGGATCAAAATTAGATATAGGGCATTACCATTTACCATCAATCCATCATCATATCAAAACTGTCACGACGACCTTTGTGGCCGACTGATTATCACGCCAACCGGACGCCACACCGGAGGTCCCGGGTTCGATCCCCGGTCGGGTCAAGATGGAAAATGTTTTTTTTCAAATTGACCTGGGTCTCGAAGTATATCTATATATGTATATATATAACTCAAAGATGACTGACTGACATAGTGATCTATTAACGCACAGCCCAAACCACTGGACGGATCGGGCTGAAATTTGACATGCAGGTAGATGTTATGACGTAGGCATCCGCTAAGAAAGGATTAACGCGAGCGAAGCCGCGGGCGCCAGCTAGTTTGTTATAAATATAGTATCACAAGCTTTCGCCCGCGGCTTCGTCCGCGTGAATTTCCCACAAGAACAGTGCTTTTTGCCGGGATGAAAGACACCCTATGTCCTTCTCAGTACTTCTAACTATGTGTATGCGAAATTTCAGGAAGATTGGTTTAGTAGGTACATAAAGCGTAAAGAGGTAACAAACAAACAAATAAATAAACAAAGTCACTTTCGCATTTATAAAGACTTTATTTACCACGAAAGTAATTTCCTAAAAAGTCTATTTTAATTTATATTGTTGTAAAATCATAAATAGACTTGGTAAGATTGTTTACTTTAGGACAATTATGAATAAACGGACTTTATTTATATCTGTGTTTGCCTGGTTACTAAACTCTAGTAAACTATATCTTAACTCTTATTGGGAATGTTTTTGATTTTTTTTGTCTATCTTTTATGCTTTTAGGGGCTGGCCAGTTTTGATAAAATTTTGTATAAATATGGTTAAAACCCGGGGTCTTTTAGGTCGAGGTCATAGGCTAACATCTTTTTAAAAAGAAAGGCTGCATACACTACGAGTTAAATAGTATAAGTTGGACAACACGACAACACTTTATCCAGAAAATATTTATTTCTGAGAAATACACAGAATCACAAGTAAAACATCAAGTAAGTATCAAAATAAACAAAATTCTTTGGAATAGGTATATTGTTAGCGATGCTCCATTTTCCTTGTACAACAAAGGTTATCATTGTGCAGGAAATAAACAAGCCATTAGTACAATTACGATCAAGTGGCTAATTGCTAAGTCCTAATAGGTATAGCAGTTGAATCACTTTGTGAATCATAGAAAAATATATTAGTGTTTAAAAGACAAAACGGGAATAGACGGTTTAGATAAGCTAAAGAATTGTAAGGTTTCAAATTTGATTATTGCGCCTCGTAATTTTGTAGACAAATTCAACTTGGATGGATAGCTAACTGATAATTTTACTTTACCCGTCCGGTAGCTAGAATATCCAGGGTATCTACTTAGACTACTCAACCAATCTACAGTAAATGAAAATACAATTGAGCAATCTACATTATCAGATCTACGTTTATGGCGAGATTTTGGGAGTGGCCTCTTTTGTACAATTTTATTTATTTTATTTTATTTTATTTTGAACACACTAGCAGCTTACTAAGCTGATGCGTGTGTATCTTGAAGTTTGGAGATTTTGTCTAAACTGTTCTTAAAACTGTTGACAGAAGGTGCAGTGACGACATTTTTGTTTAAATTGTTCCAGTCTCTAACCACTTGGATTGATAGAATTTTTTTCTTCTGTTTTCTCTTTGCCGGTGTGCAATACAGTTTCAAGGAATAGCCTCTTAAGTAATTGTTTTCAGAGAGTTTAAACAATTTCTTCAGCTCAGGTACATCATAATACCCTGTTAATATTTTATAGGTCTCGATCAGTCGTCCTCTTTGTCTGCAACATTCAAGTGTAGTGAGATTTAGTTCCTTTAGCCTATGTTCGTAGGTTTTATTTAGCAGAGTGACAATACTAGTTTTATTGCTCTCCGCTGGACATTCTCTATTAGGGTGATGTCTTTTTTAAAGTAAGGGTCCCAGATAACATACGCAAACTCCAGCAGTGGTCTTATGTATGTTTTATAAAGTTTAATAAACGTATTTGGTGTTAATCTCATAAAGGATTTCGAAAAAAGATGGAATAAAACTATCATAAATGGATAAAAGTACCTTATGGCAGGAGATCCTTGAACTGCTGACTCTCCTGGCTTAGCACGTCTCAGTGCTGGAAGCTAGAAAAGAGATGAACATAACCAATCAGACAAAAAAAAATCTAAAGTCCTTACCTGAAGGGAACAGATCTTTGAACTGCTGAGTCTCCTGGCCCAGCACTTCCCTGTGCTGCACGGCGGCGCCATTGAACTTGTCGTCGAGTCCCACAGTCAAGATGGCGGCCGCTCCGGACTCGTCCTGCGTGGACTCGCTGCCGATCCAGTAGTAGATGTCCCAGGACAGCTTGTTGCGTTTGTCGGCTGTTGTCTGTGGATTAGGTTGTTTTAGAATTCTCAATGGAGTGTGATAATATCAGGGTGCATGGTGCATAATAAAAGCTGTGCGTGGGCTCTGCTTCCGATAAAATTTAGGGAATGCTACTGTAAAATATTACAAAATTTGGAATGAAAGTTTCTTTGTATACATCTTGGGGCACCCGCCAAGAAGAGTTTAAATTGCCCATATATTTTATAATCTAAATTAAATCAATTTCGAATGAAGGAAGAGTAATATCTTTTGTATTATTTTTTCTATAAATGGTGCAATAAAGAGTTGATCTATATAATTATCATTGCCATGACCTAGACCCCGGTAGACATGTATGAGGACCATAAAGTCCGAATATCAGACTCAAAGCACACCTTGAACATGTCAAGGCTTTAACGAAACAATGTTACGGATTGATTTACCTTGAGCACTATGTAGGAGTCTCCTTTGTGTAGTTTTCCAAAATCTTTCTGTGACACTGCCTCGGGATTGAAATCCTGGAATTAAAAAACGAACATTAGTAGGGATAAAGGTGCCTGTGTCACGACGCTAAATTGATGCAGTAGCCCGGAATTTCTGGGGCTAAAACGCGTAGCAATAATAAACAACTCCTAAGAGGTTTTCTCACTTGTTGTCATTTTGAGTTCTCTGAGTGCGTATGTAAACGACGACAGTTTTGTTGCTACTTTGCTAACATGCGCTTTCCAGCTCACACTTGTGTCCAACATTAAACCGAGCAATGGAACGTAACGGTTTCAAGGATTTTTCCCTCATATTCATAGTTTATACAAAGGGAGGATTTTTGATATGGTCTAAATTCAAATATACCTCTCCAAAATATTTATTTATTTATTTAAACTTTATTGCACATAAACATATGTTACAGTACAATGGGCGGACTCAATGCTACAGCATTTTCTACCAGTCTACCTTAGGGTTATTCAGAAATATTACTATCGTCTACCTCTCTCTCATCCATTGCAATGCCTGAAGTACAAGTATGATTGTTTATAGTAAGAATTAAGGTACATACGTATATACATATATGTAATGCAATGGAAAATAAATTAATATGAATATTATATATCACCTTAATTCTCCAGACTTCCACTCCTGCTTGTCTCCCAGCGTTTGCGAAGGCGGGATGAGTGGACGCTTTGGTTCTTGCATCCTGGAATTTAAAGTTAATATTTTAAGTATTAATTAACTTTAAATAGTGCCTAGAATATCAGAAAGACTTAAATTGTTACCGTAGTAGGTATCTCTAGTTGACATTCAAACGCTCCAATTCCCAGGGGCTTCTAAAATTGGGCAAGGCTAGGTCATACCATAATCTGGCAGGTATCGTCAACAATTTGTGTTGATCTTACAAAATTTAAGCGAATTTGGTACATGGAAGAACTTTCTGAAAATGTTTATTACAAATTTTTTTGCTGCTGGACATGTCTCGAGATACTGTTCTATTAATATAGTCTCTGAAATAGGAAAAAGTAAAATAAAAATTGGAAAATATATAGGTACCACTTTTTAAACATAAACAACTTGTATTCTTTAATTGATCCTTTGTGCCTGATAAGTGATAACGATACATATGATTCTGTAGATTCAAGCTAGCAGACCACATTGTATCAGACGGATAGGGCAACTAGGTTTTTCAGTAAAAATTAAGTTTTTATTTTTAAGCACGGACGCAACAGTATGTTGTTTACCCCTGACCACTACCATAACAAGTATATTGGTCGATAACGGAAAGGTCGCCCCAACCTTGACTCGCCCGGTTTATTGTAACTGTGTCATCCTATTATGAAATAGTGGGAACGGTCAATGTTCTTTATATATTTTATCACTCTTCAAGCCTCTTGAAACTCGATTTAGTGGTTAAAAGTAAGACGCCCGCGTGAGCTACAAAATTCTTAGGTTCAAATCCTACTCATGTATGCAAGTTTTCATGGACCACCACTTGCTTCCGGGGCAAGAAAACATCATTGTGAAGAAACCTGCATGCTAGTTGACTGTTTAGACCATGTAACCTTGAGAATCCGAGACGCACGGGTTAGAGTCAAAGCCGCGTTCCCCGCTCACCGCGCTTGCCCCTTAACGCTGCGCTGATATCAACGATACAAGTGACCATTCTCAATGTTTTTCATAAAATTATGTGTCTGAGGCCAGAGAACGCATACTTGCGTCTTGCGTCGTGATCTCAAGACCTTCACAGTAAGGACTCGGAATTTGAAGTTGTGTCCGAATTTTTGACATAAGTCGAGCGTCTGCATGATGATGGTAGTTGACATACCTTATCTGTGAGGGAGGTGATGGCAGGGGAGATAGGCTGTGTGTTGAAGGTTGTCCTGGCACCGACCACGGCCGCTAGGGCTGCCACACACAACAAATGTAGGAGCTTCATTCTGGGAAAGAAAGTTTGAGATGAATCATCATTCACATACTTCACATACGACTTTTGATACTAATACTAGTAACTTTATCTTACTTACTTTAATTGCTGGTTGTACAACTATCTACATGTTTAATTAAGTTTTTTTTTAGCATTATCTTCTGTACAATAGGGGACCGGCCAAGGTATGAGAATTGTTAAAAATATGAAATTTTATGATAGAATACATATAATTAAACACATTTTGCGACTTTTCAGTACGAGTTTATTCTCCTGAGCCAATTTATTAGAGTTCAAACTTTTTGGGAAAGTCCATTTTCTGCGCGTGACGTCATATGAATGCACGTTTAGTTAGGGGCGTTTTGGTATCGCCCAAAAATCGCTTAAAAATGTGAATTGTTTTTTGCTATATCTTGGGTAATACTTTGGTTATGGATGTAATTCTTTTAAGGATAATTCTATTATTGTGAGATATTTCAAAGGATCATCAAAAAAAAAAGTTGTCCGGTCCCCTATTGTCTATTGTCCTAAATAAATAAAATAAAAATAAAATAAAATTGTTACTTAATATTGAGTTATTACAAAGTAGGTACCTTTTTACTTAACTATTTTGAAATAATATAGAGAATAGACACCTATAAGTTTGTGGACAAAAAATGTTAAAGTAAACTATCTTAAAATGACTTTTTATGTGTCAGATTTTTCCCAAGTCGCAATAAGTACCTACCGTTTAATATTTACTGTAACTTCGGTAAATAAATCTATAGGTAGTAAAAGTGTAGTAAGCATTGTAGGACTGATGAAAACGACATGTTTAAGAAGAGTAATCCTCAAGACATGTACTGTACTGCACATGTATTGTGATCTTCAAGTGACTGAAAGTATTATTATTCTTATATGGTCTTGGGGATCGAGTAAGTCATGCTCACGAAAATGTTCAAACTGGTGACGGCGTCGTGGGCCGGGTCGTGAGGCTCCCTCTATTATGGTTGAGCTTTGCGATGGCTGACCCTCGCGTCAACTCGTGAACGGGTGTTGCCAGGGGGAACTGGTCTGCTCGATTCTGATTCGACTTTTATTTTTTGTTCTTAACCATTTCATTGTGGTTACTCGATCACAAACATAACATGCTTTATCATATTTATACTTATTTGTTTCTTATATTTTATTTTGTTTTTGACCGTACACAATCTAGTGTATGTATAGAGTTGACAAATAGCTAGGCATGCTAGGCGACCAAGACTGTTTCATGAGTTTCTTTCGGCATTTCTTCTTAGCAGTGGTCGTTCCGAAATGTTAGTAGTTTGTAGCTTTGAGACATAAATATTATGATAAATAATTAGTTTTAAACGTGAAAAAGAGCCTTCCTTGAAGGCCAAGTTTCAATATAAAATTTTGACTTTGACTTTGACGGTTTATTCCCATCCTTACCCGAATCCTAACCCAGTCGCGGGTTAGGTTAGGACTTACCTTCGTATCGTTCCACGTCACCATGTCATATTAAGCTTTGAGATTATATATTTTATGTTAAATTTTGTATGTATAAAGGAAAAACAAATAATAACATTAAACTACAGTTCATAGCCAAGGTCGGGTTAGTCAGCGTGTGACTAACTTACCTTGCGATCGTGAATTTATGACTAAGGTAAAGGTGTTGACTGACTTACGCATTACGCATCTTATAAAATCACATTCCTCGTTACTTCGAGTGACAACTATTAGATTTAAAGGTAGATACGTACATGCCAAATAGCAGCTAAAAATAAAGATAAACTAAAAAATAGATATTATTATCCAGTGCCTGCTATATTACTAAAGTACTTAGTTAATACTTATTGCAGGACCCGAAGAAAGCCTCATTAAGGACCGTGAAGATTATCTTATTACGTTGCATTTTTACAGGGTGGACAGAGCCAAGAGTCAGGAAACTCGAAGGTCATAGTACCTATATATATTCGTATAGATAGTTCCTTAATTATAAGACACATATGTTGTAAAGTGACATCTTTGGAGAAAATGCAGCAGTGGAGTTTGTTGCGCCGCCTCTTCTCCACTTGCGCTTTGGAGGCGGTAGACGGTAGTAATTACTGACGTCAACTAACTAATCTATTTTATTAGTATATGACGATTAAAAAAAAAATAATTTAAATTAATTTATTTCAGTTTATAATAATTTATTTCAGGTTTCTTAAATGGATTTGGATTTAAATGTGCTATTTTTAAGCCAATAAAAAAAAATTGACTTTGACTTTAGTTGGTATATGCATCGATCAAATATTACTTGTAATATTTGTAAATAATTCAAATATTACTTGTAATACTTGATCGATGGTTTATGGTACACTGTAAGTAAAAAAAAAAAAAACTATCTGTCTGTCTGTGCTAACCTTTATGTTTAGTATTCAAGAGGGCATTGTTCCTCATTGTTTTCCGTGAAGTTTTTGCGAGTTGGTGCTAATTTCATAAATATTACGTGTGTATTCAGATATAGATGATAGATCAACACTTCATTGCACCATTTATAAAAGTACATACAAAGTTGTCAGATCATTTTCACCGATTTTACGAATGCAGATTTTTTTATATGGTTTTTAAATTGAATTCATGTTATTAATTTGGTAGGTAACTAGAATTGTGCTATTTCTATCAAAGTCAAGTCACTTTACTATTTATTTAAATTGGCTTAAAAATACCACTTTTTAATCATCATATACTAATTAACTAGATAAGATAGTTGACGTTAGAAAATGATTTAAAGCTAAGTTTACCACCGCCTTCAAAGCGCAAGTGGAGAAGAGGCGGCGCGACAAACTCAATCCACTGCTGCATTTACTTTACAACATATATTTCATTTTCAATGTTGTCTAATTTTTCTACCTTTATGATATTGAAGAAGGATGTTTGTTTGTTTGAAATAACTTTGTTGCACAAATCACATAAACAGAAAAGATACAACGGGGAGTCTGATTTTGCGAAAACTATTTTCACACGAGAGAAGCCGCGTGTTAATTGAATTGCTTTCCAGTAGGTAAGTTGAAAGTGGGTATGTATAAAAACAAATATAAATCCTAACTAATATTATAAATACGAAAGTGAGTTTGTTCGTTTATTTGTTTGTTTGTTACCTCTTCACGCTTCATGTACTGAACTAATCTTCCTCAAATTTTGCATACACATAGCTGGAAGTACGGAGAAGGACATAGGGTACCTTTCATCCCGGGAAAAACACTGTTCCCGTGGGAAATTCACGCGGGCAAAGCCGCGGGCGAAAGCTAGTAAGTAATATGTGGATTTAAAATGTAAATCTTAGAACCTCATCTACATGAAGTGGGTTAAGAATAGACAGACTTTCGCTCCCGTGTCTGATAAACTATTGCCGTTTTGATAACTTTAGTTATTAGTTATATTGATAACAATTAACTCGCCTCTGACTTGACGGATTGTATTTTAGATTCCGATTCTTCAATTATTTATTTAAGTAGATAAATAAAGCTATTTGAAATGTCACGTAGCCTTATTTTGATGGCAAATTGACTTTGATGGCAAACTTACAGTAATAAAAAAATGTCATATCACGGTAAAGATTTAGATAATAGATTATGTACATATTATTACTTCCATGATTAGGTGTCCCGGCTAGGTATTAGGTATAGTATCTGTTCCCGAGGAAATTAATTTAATCAAAGGCTGGATTACCTACACCAAAATTGAAGTTATTATAAAAGTTAGTGTCAACTTTTGACATATATACCTAGCCTTGAATTTGAAACTATTTTCAACTGGTGCAACTAATATTTTGCCTAACCGGTACTTATTTTAACTGGATTTTCGGTTTAGTTAATGGTACTGTCGAAGTAAGATGGTGCAATCCAGCCTCCTCCTTGACCTTTAATAATCGTATTCCTCATGACAGAGGGTCGTGGAATGAAACACACACAACGACTTATCTTGGCAATGTTAATGGAGTGGTTTGCATTACCTTCTCCATTTTACACAATAGCTGATAATCATCAACCGTGCAGTCTTCTGGTACAGTCGGAGGCAAGAGGTGATCGATGAAAACTCTATAGATACAGAAATCGGTCCATTAGTTTTTGCTTAAAGGAGTAACAAACATCAAAACAAACGAACATTCTTTTTCACAATATTTCTAGTTTATAATATTAGTATAATAAGAAGCAGAATAGTGGGAAAATGTAAAACAACCACCGTTTTTGTTTCATCTTGTTTTTCGTGAATAATGACTTCATTATAATGTCAGTTGTACAAAAAAATTGGCTTTGTTATGTGATCGTTTCATCGCACTGTTGTTATTTTGTTACATAATCTTAACTATAACAGCGAGCAAGTTATTTATAGGTTATTTACAATTCACTTTTAATTATCTTTATTTTTATTCAAAAAATTAGAGTTATTTACCTGAATATGTATGTTGGAATATCACGAATTTTACCTATTTATTCTAACAAAAATAATGTGAAATTTGAAAGTTAAGGCAACCTTCTCGTAAAAAAGCTTTTCCTTTAAATATAACATTATACAAGTAGAAGGTTAGAAAATTATTAAGTTAGATTACTAAAATAATGGTTTTCCAAAGACTTATGAATTCGGTTCTAAATCTTACCTTAGTTTACTTACAATTTGTATTTATTAATTTACAAATTAATGATTTTAACACTTTAATTTTGCACACTTAATTGTGGGTAAACTTATTTTTGGAAATATAATCGAGAGCAGATACAATTTTAAATAATTTACTTTTGCTTATTTGACTTGTAACTTAGTAAGTTAGGTGAACTTAAATTACTTTAACTTCGGTAAAGTCAAAGATTTAAGGGTCGTCGTGTTAAAAATTAACTAACTTTAACAAATGAGTTATATATCAAAATTGTAACAACAAAATTAGAAATTTCAAACTAGTACGTATTTTATCTTAGACTACTTATAACTATAATCTCCCAGGCACAATTACATAGATTACCTAACTGATTAAATTAAAAAACATAACTGGTCACTGGACATCAACCTAGCCTAGAATCAGTAAAATAAAATATTCTACAACATTGTACTTTTAAGTAAATTTCACGCTAATATTGAACAAAAAGGTTGAATAAATTTAAATCTAAGTTACTTATTACGCGGATTTGTAATGTTACCAAAAGAAATGATAAAATCATACTCACGTAAACACGACCACACTGCACGACTGTGGATTACAACTGGCGGTGGCTGGGTCAAGTTTTATAACTTGATCTACGGTCAAGTGTCAATCGTGCGCGGACGCAGATTGTGAACGCTAGTGACGCGCCGCGTCTTTGCTTGTTATGAATAATAGAAACTAGCTGCGCTCCGGAGCTTCGCTCCCGTGGGAATTTTAGGATAAAAAGTACCCTATGTGCTATTCCTGGTATTTTTCTACCCGCGGCCTCGCCCGCGTAATTTTCCCACGGGACCAGTGCTTTTTCCCGGGATGAAAGGTACCCTATATCCTTCTCAATACTTCTAACTATGTGTATGCGAAATTTCAGCAAGATTGGTGCAGTAGATAAAGCGTGAAGAGGTATCAAACAAACAAACTCACTTTCGCATTTATAATATTAGTTAGGATTTCAGTTCTAATTGGATAAGAGGTCTATTCTGTACTTAATTACTCTCTTCTCTCTATATGCGTATTCCATACTAGCCTGTGCCCGCGACTTCGTCCGCGCGTAATTTACTATTGTTTATATCTCCGGTTCCAAGCGGCGCATAAAGATGAAATCTACGCCAGATTTTAAGTTAGACCTTCAACAATACAACAGTGAAAACCGCATCACATTTGGTCCAGTAGATTTTGCGTGATGCGTGACAAACAAACAGAAAGACAGACAAAAATTCTACAAAAAATGGTTCTGACTTCTATTGGCCCTATGAACCCTTCATAGTATTTTTCTTAAATATCTTCAGACACCAGTTACAGCTCATTATATGTATTAATTGATGATGATGGTAGGTCGTGGTCGTGGCACAGAATTAATATTAGTACTACGTACAGAAAGGAAACTCCCTGCCCCTCCCGCAATATGGCACCCCCCCGCTCCTTCCGCACTTCTCCCCCGTTCTTGTGTAACTGTGGGACGTTCGATTATGAAAACGCACACATTGACGTGTTACTGACGTGTTCACGGATATACAGTTTCATTTGTAGTAGTAGTAGGCAAAGTAGTAGGCATATTTGACGCGCCGTTTCTATGAAGCGCCCGCCCTGTGGTCGTGGTCAGTATCTACATGGAATGAAACACTCACACGACTGTATCGGCAATGTTAATGGCGTAGTTTGCCATTGCCTTCTCCATTTCACAAACGAGCTGATAAATCATCAACTAGAGCACAGGTTTCCTCACGATGTTTTCCTCCACCGGAAGCAAATGGTGAATGAAAATTACCATACTTGGTGAAGGAGGAACCTGGAACTCCCTACCTGCGTCTGTATTCCCGAGCACATACAACCTGACTCTCTTCAAAACCAGAGTGAATAGGCTGCTTCTGTTACCATTCTTATGTTGCTATTTTTTAGTTCTTTATTGTTTAATCTTTAATATACATACATACATTATCATACGCCTTTTTCCCGTGGGGGTAGGCGGAGACTGACGATTTCCACCTGCTACGATCCTTACAGATCTCTCTTGCTTCCTCTACACTCATCACTCTCTTCATTTCCAATATCTTTCCATGTAAATCCTTATAATCCTGTTCAAGTATTGTATGTTCTGTTCTATAAAGGTGAGAGGGAGTCTGGTGACTTGTAATACAGGAGGTGTACACCTACCTAGCTCAAGCACCAGTTCTCCCCACTAAAAGGTACACAACATCCTCTTTTGTACAATTACTATCATCTATACATATAATAAAACAGTAAAAATATTTTGTCTGTACATTTAGTATTTTTGACTGAAATGGATAGAGGGAGACCTAAAAAGAACAATAGAAAGCAAAAAAATTTTTTTGGAATTTCTTGTCTGTCTGTCTGTCTGTCTGTCTGTCTGTATGTATGTACGCGTTTCACGCAAAAACTACTGGACGGATTTGAATGAAACTTTTTTTGTTGTATAGCTATTAAGCCTGGGCAACATATAGGCTATAATTCATTTTGAAAACTGGAACACCTGATGAAGAACCATAACAGAACAGCTAAACTATAAGTAATATGGAAATGGTGCCTTAACAAAAATCGTTCAACCTGATGAGCATTTTCTGCTGACGTATAAAAATTGAAGATCTGGAACATCTGATGAAAAGCTCCAAGAGACCAGCTACACTATAACATATATGGAAATGGCGCCTTAGCAAAAATCGTTCAACCTGATGAGCATTTTCTGCTGACGTATAAAAATTGAAGATCTGGAACATCTGATAAATAACTTCAAGAGACCAGCTACACTATAACATTTACGGAAATGGCGCCTTAGCAAAACTTGGGTAAATCTGATGAGCATTTTCTGTAGACGTATAAAAATCGAAGATTGGAACACAGGAAACAGTTTGGAACACAAAAAGAATTTTCATTCAAGCCAAAGTCACGCGGGCGAAGCCGTGGGCAACAGCTAGTTTTTTATATGTGGAGAGAAAATAAACGATTTTTTTTCTGGGTAAGCTCGCTACACCGTAGACCTCCTCTGTCTTCGGGCTTGTGGTCAAGGCCAACTTTTATATAAAAAAACAAATACTTATATGGTTCAGATTGGAACATTTCGAGACAATGCATTTTTATTACCACTTAGTAGCATTTCCCGAGACTTTGTTCCCGTGGGAATTCCGGGAAATCCTCTCTCAGTGCTCCCCTACACTCCCTAAGGAACCTACATGCCAAATTTCAGCTTCCTACGCCCAGTAGTTTTGGCTGTGCGTTGTCTGTCAGTCACTCAGTCAGTAACGGAAGATTTTTATATATATTGATTTTCTCGATACTATTTCAGAATGACCCATCGCGGACAAAACTAAATAAACATTGATATCTCTCTGATACATTACAGAGAATTATACTAACTAATAACATTTCGAAGAACTTTATAACTTGTTTATTGTTATTTTTACCTTTTATTTATTTTCCTTCACAAATAAACAGGCATAGGAAAGTATTCGGTATTCTATTACCGAAGTATCAGGGGTTAGAAGAAATCATTAAAAAAAAAATTACATAGGTACTTTTTAGGACCTCATCCCTCCAGCGGCCGGCCGACAGGTCGTTTCCCGCTTGGTCCGAGATCTGGTGGCCCTCCATAGATCCGACTGGCAGGCAGTAGCGCAGAACAGGAAGGAGTGGAAGCTTCTAGTATCGGAGGCCAAGATCCTCTTTGGGTCGTCGAGCCATCGAAGTAAGTAAGTACTGTTAGACGAGAAAATCGGAAGATTTCGTTCAAGAAGTACATCACTAGCTTCGCTGTGATTGGTCCAGCGGACGGACGATCTGGCATGACGGTCGCCGGCTATAATAGTTAACGATGAGACATGTTTTGTTTAGAGAATATCTTTTGTTTTGTGTTAATGTTTAAAGTAGAATAATATATGATAAATGTACACAAGTGTCATCCTAGGCTTTTAATTTCAGCGTATCTAATAGTACATAGGTACTTACTTACCTACGTTTTTGAGAAAATCCTACTGATATTATAAATGCGTTTGGATGTGAGGATGTTTGTTACTTAATTACGCAAAATCTACTGCACGGATTTCGATAAAATTTGTAACCTATACTGGTAGAAAAATACCGGGAATAGCACATAGGGTATTTCTTATCCCGAAATTCCCACGGGAGCGAAACCCCGGGGCGCAACTAGTTTTATATATATTGACTAGCTTTTGCCCGCGGCTTCGCCCGCGTGAATTTCCCACGGGAACAGTGCTTTTTCCCGGGATAAAAAGTAGCCTATGTGCTATTCCAGGTCATTATCTACCTCTGTACCAAATTTCATCGAAATCCGTCCAGTAGACTTTGCGTGATTGAGTAACAAACATCCTCACAAACTCACAAATTCACAAACTCACATCCAAACTTTCACATTTATAATATTAGTATGGATAAACCCAACCTTTACTGTATTTGGGCGCCGCGTCTGCATGTATTGATTTTGTGGGTGGCGTGACATCATCAAGTAATGTCTCTCATGACGTCAAAACAGTCTAATTCATAGCCGCGCCCCGTGGCTTCGCTCCCATGGAAATTTCGGGATAAAAAGTACCCTATGTGCTATTACCGGTATTTTTCAGCCGTATAACAAATTTCATCGAAATCCGTGGAGTAGATTTTGCGTAATTTGAGTAACATCATCACAAATTCACATCCAAACTTTCGCATTCATAACACGTATTAACAATACTTCTGTGATACCCCCTGGTGTTGCAGTTGTCCATGGGCAGCGGTGATCACTTGCCATCAGGTGACTCGCTTGCTTGTTTGCCGCCATGTTATAATAAATGTAGTGTAATATTTTTGAAATTTGTATATGCAATACATACATATTATCACGCCTTTTTCCCGTGGGTAGGCAGAGACTATCGATGTCCACTTGCTACGATCCTTACAGATCTCTCTCGCTTCATCTACACTCATCACTCTCTTTATACATGCTCTCCGGTTATGGGTGCTCCTAATATCTCCCTTCCTTTGAAATTTGTGTTTACGGCGTATGTGAAAATAAAATAAAGTGACTACCTATATCTTATATTGTTTATTAATAAATTATAACAAGTTAAATAATAAAACAAAGTGACCTTTAATAGATTATTTATTAATAAATTATAACAAATTGACTTACATTAATAGTGTACACTGTACACTTTAAAATTTTAAAATATTGTAGACATGACTTAGCCGAAATAAAACTATGTTATTTAATTTTTTAGAAAGATATTGAATACTGTAAAAAATTACAATAAAGTTGTCATTTGTGCGTTTATAATAAATCTATTAACTCAACATTTATATTAAAATCAACACACGAGAAAGCGTTAATGGCGTAGTATTTAATTAACAATTAAATAATAATATAATTAACAAATATAACTTGTACACATTAGAAATATACAGATCTTTAAAAAAATAATGTGGATAGTTTCCTAAAATAAGAAATAATGATAATATTTCGAAAATATTTTAAAGATTTTAATTGATAAATTTTTTTTTAGTAAAAATTAAGTTTATCTAAAAATGCTTTTTCTAATATCAATGCTAAAAAGTAAAAAAAATATATAATTCAAATAAAAATACACTTATTGAGTTTCTTATAAAATAAAATAAATATCTTCTAGTAGGTACCTAGTATACAAAAACATTTATTTGTAGGTATTCGGATTTAAAAATTAAAACATAACCTAAATCATTCAGAATTCAACATTTAAAAATATAAAATAAATGCAAGTACTTTGTACTCAATTCCAATTTTCGAAATACTGTTTGAAGGCGGTGGGTTCCAAACTTTCGGGCACTTTTGACACGTGTACCTAAAAAAAGAAAAAATATATATTTATTTAAAATAGACCTTTAATTTTGTACCGAAAATTATTTATGTAATTATTATAATTAATAAATAATGTAGTATCGTAAGGTCATTAATTTTCAGGGTTCCGTACCTCAAAAGGCAAAACGGAACCCTTATAAGTTCACTTTGTTGTCCGTCTGTCCGTCGGTCTGTCAAACTTTTTTTTCTCAGGAACGCTTAAAGGTATCAACTTGAAATTAATATCGAATACGAATATCGAATATTTTTTTTTGCTGAAAGAGACCGTGGATCCGAGTTACGGTCTCTTTCAGCAAAAAAATAATCAAAATTATACGTCAACGCGATCAAGAGATATTACCGTAAATGTTGCGAATTTTTGCATATTCTGCGATTTCAAACAGCTTCTATGGGGTACTATAGAGATATACCCATTGACCTAAAATTATGAAATTTGGCAAAAAGCAAGGTCTAACAGTACAGGAATAAATCTGAAAGTTGTAAATATTTAGTTAAAAGTCTAAAAAAAGTGTTACAAACTTATTTTTGCGCTAGATGCAGTATGAATCCTTAGGATCGAACTGCAAAGTTAAGTTTGTTTTTGAAACTAGTTGGTCTTTTAGTTAGAGCTATAATGTAAGACGCTTTGTGAGTACGGAACCCTCGGTGCGCGAGCTTGACTCGCACTTGGCCGGTTTTTTTATTAGGTTTTAATTTAAAAGAATGCCAATCCCATGCATTTTTGCTTTTTGTATGGACTCGCCTTTTACTAAGCGCCATCTATAAAGTCATCTGGAACAATTTTTTTTTATTTGGGTCTCGGAAAATCCTCCTTTAATAAAATAATGTAGTAGGTATCGTAAGGTCATTATTTTTTTTGGAGGGGATTTGAAATTAAAGAAAAGTGTGTACAATCAATAATTAGGCAATTTAATTTTAATACTATTTAATTTCTATTATTATTATTGTAAAATTTTCTATCAAATTGTTAATTATATATTATTTAATTTTTTATTTTATTTTTTTATTTATTTTTTTACCAAAGTGTTTTTTGTTTTGACGAAGCTTATTGCGGATGTTTTCTGTAAACTTTTTGACGAAGCGTGTTGCGGATATATTTCTATGAAGTTTTTGACGAAGCATGTTGCTGATAATTATTTGTGAAGATTTTTGACGAAGCGTGTTGCTGATAATCTTTTGTAATCAAGTTTATATGTCTAATAAATTTTAATTTAATTTAATGTATATGAATAATGAATAAATAACTATGAACTATGTACAAAAGAATTTTTTTCTTACCCAGGGAGGTAAATTGTGCGCTTTCAAATACTGTTGCGCTCTGTTCATCGCTTCAGCTTTCTCCTGGAATGTTCAATTAACTCATTTATTATTTTTATAAAGACGAAAAATATATTACTTTTTGTATCTATCTTTTAATCTTTAATTTTATCTTTTTTTTTTATAAATAATCCTAACTAATATTATAAATGCGAAAGTGAGTTTGTTTGTTTGTTACCTCTTCACGCTTCATCTACTGAACCAATCTTCCTGAAATTTCGCATACACATAGTTAGAAGTACGGAGAAGGACATAGGGTACCTTTCATCTCGGGAAAAAGCACTGTTCTCGTGGGAAATTCACGCGAGCGAAGCCGCGGGCGAAAGCTAGTAATAAAATAAATCTTAATAATTATCTATCTTAATTATTCATTGATTTTAATTGTGAAAGTGGTGTTAGTGGCGAAGGTGTTACCTTTTCATTGGACTGCCTGCCGACCCAAACGTAAATGCCGCTACTTCCGGTGTCCAAGATGTAGCATTCCTGAAAAAGAATATAACGATTTTACATTATTAGTTATACAAATACAAATATCTTTATTTTCTCTACAATCTTTAGCAGGTAAGTACAAGTATTTATATAGAAAATCAATGTAAAGATTGTGAGAGACTGGCGTCTGAACTAAGCAGAGCTTGTATCTCAGAACGCCAGCCTCTCCCCATATAATTTAACTCTCTCTCTCTCTCAGCCCAAAGACGTCCACTGCTGGACAAAGGCCTCCCCCAAGGATTTTATCCGTGGGGGGTTTTGCCGTAATCGCCACGCTTGGCAGGCGGGTTGGCGATCGCAGTGTGATGGCATAGTACGCGGAAAGATGCTGCTGCCCATCCTCCGGTGTTTTAGATCCCTTAGTCGCCTCTTACGACACCCACGGGAAGAGATGGGTTGGTGCTATTCTAGGGCCACACCACAGGCCAATAATTAGGTTAGGTGTTAGGTTGACTGGTAGGTGGTGCAGTGAGTTTAACCTTTTTTTATTTATTCTTTATTTCTTTTTTACTTATATAACTATATTTATTGAATCTATTTATTTATATAAATGTCTGATAGTGATTCATATCATACTGCTGATGATGAATATCTTTCGTGTAATGATAGTGCCAATTCCTCAATATTATCTCTTGGAGAATATGTTAGAAGCAGTTTCCAGAGGCATGCTTCTCATTTTAATGTTTGCCATATTAACGCTCAAAGCCTTTCAGCTCATTACTCTGATTTTCTGGATACGTTCATGGATACCAATGTCCATGCAATTCTGATATCGGAGACATTTCTGAAACCCGAACTCCCGTCAACTTCGTACCCGCTGCCAGGTTTCGTTTTAATACGGAACGACCGAATAGGCAAAGGTTGCGGGGGCGTAGCTATATATCTTCGCTCTGATATCAAATATAAAATTTTAGCAGTTTCCCCTTCTCAATACTCAGCTTCAGCTGAATACATTTTTCTAGAAATCTTAGTCAGTGGTGTCAAGGCGCTCCTTGGAGTGGTTTATTGTCCTCCTGGGACGAGCTACTTCTCGGATCTGGAAATAGCTCTTGATTCTTTTAGCCATGAGTACGCACATCAGCTGATTCTAGGTGACTTTAATACCAACTTGATTGTAGGTGGTCCTGGAGACCCTGCTCGTGCTAGGAAATTACATGATATCCTTGAATCAGTAAATCTCCACATATTGCCCCTAAATGCAACTCATTGTAATACTGAGGTTGATGATACGTGGCTTGATCTTATATTGACTTTATCAACTGACAATGTTCTTTCCTACGGACAACATTCGGCACCGTGTTTTTCTCGACATGATCTTATTAATTGTTCTTATAACATTAAGCCTCCTAAATTAGTCCCCAAAGTGTTACACTTACGTAGTTTTGCGCGACTAGATCACGATAAACTAAGAGTTGATGCTGCAAACATGGACTGGGATAGGGTTTTTTCGGCTGCTAACATTGATGAAAAAGTTGAAGTTTTCAATTCCCTTCTCATATCCTTATATGACAAGCATGCCCCGATACGTAAGGTAAAAATTAAGCGACCTCCAGCACCGTGGTTAACACGTGGGGTGCGGATGGCCATGAGGAGGAGGGACCGGGCTTTTCGGAGATTTAGGAGAGATCGGACAGATGAAAACTGGTCTCTGTTTAAAGCTGCAAGGAATCGGTGTAACAGGATGATTCGAGATGCTAAGCGCCGTTTAATTCACAATACTATTTCCTCTTCCTCCTCTGCTGATATTTGGAAATTTCTAGGTACTCTTGGTATTGGTAAATCAGTCAACTCAGATACGGCTTCTTTCCCCATTTCGTTGGATGATATTAATCGCCATTTCTCCACTTCTAATCCGTTAGATCATCAAACGAAATTGGATACTATTTCCTATATTTCATCGCTTTCTACCACTGCTAAATCTGAGTTTAATTTCACTTCTGTAAGCCAGGAAGAAGTTAAAAAGCTTTTTTTAGCTATCAAATCTAGGGCTGTGGGTTGCGATCAATTGAATCGTCGAATGATTGAATTTATACTTGACATACTTATTCCAGTTATAACCCACATAGTCAATCACTCGTTAACTACGTCTCAATTTCCAACCCTTTGGTGTAAAGCATTTATTCGGCCTCTCCCGAAAGTCTCCAATCCCTCCCTCCCTAATCATTTTCGTCCCATCTCCATTCTCCCGTTATTGTCCAAGATTCTCGAAGCTTGCGTTCATAGGCAACTCACCTCATTTTTTCTGTGTAACGATCTTCTGAATCCATTACAGTCTGGTTTTCGTCCTGGGCATAGCACTGTATCTGCTCTCTTAAAGGTAACCGATGATATTAGGTCTGGTATGGAAGACACTAAAGTTACTGCATTGGCCTTGGTGGATTTTTCTAATGCTTTTAATACCGTTGATCACGATATTCTTTTGGCGATTCTCTCCCATCATTCGTTTTCTCCGGCGGCAGTGAGGTGGTTTTCTAGTTACCTTCGGGGGAGACAGCAGTCAGTGCGCCACGGCGACTCTGCTTCCAATTGGTGTATTATTGACTCAGGTGTACCTCAAGGAGGAATTTTATCCCCACTGCTTTTTTCAATTTTCATCGATTTCATTACCCTAGAACTTCAGTGCTCGTATCACCTATATGCCGACGACTTGCAGCTTTATGCGCAGACAGAGGTGGATAACCTGTACCTTGCTATTGATAAAATTAATACTGACTTAAGGAGTATAAGTGATTGGTCCAGAAGATTTGGAGTATCCGTTAACCCAAATAAATGTCAGGCTATTCTAGTGGGTAGCTCTCAACTATTGAGCCGAATCGATTACGACTCCCTTCCGGATATTAGTTATAATAATGTTACTATACCTCTTGAAACCAGCGTGAAAGATCTTGGACTAATTATAGACAATACCTTATCTTGGGTTAGACAAATTACTGAAATTGCTAGAAAAATTACAGGTGCTCTCCGCGCTCTTTATAAATTGAAGAATTTTCTTCCTATTAATATAAAAACCTTATTAGTACAAACTTTAATACTCCCTATACTGGATTATGCCGATGTGTGTTACTCTGACTTAAATTGCGATCTTCTAAACAAATTGGATCGACTTCAAAATAATTGTATCCGTTTTATATTTAATCTTCGAAAGTACGACCATGTGTCAGCTTATCGCAGCCAATTGAAATGGTTACCCGTACGTCAACGTCGCCAGTTGCATATTCTCAGTACGCTCTTTTCTATTCTTTTCGACCCTAAGACTCCATGGTATCTCAAATCCAAATTTACTTTTTAAGCAATACTCACGCTAGAAATCTTCGTTCTTCTGATAACCTTCTGCTTTACGCGCCTCTTCATCGGAGTGTGTTCTTTGCACATTCATACACAGTTCAGAGTGTGGCGCTTTGGAATGCCCTACCCGTTAGTATCCGTAAGGCTCAAACACGTTTAGCTTTCAAAAATGCGGTACGTGCACACTATCTTCATGAACTGTCAGACAATATAAATTGATATATATATGTAGTATATGTATAATTATCATAGTATCAGTATGTATATATGTAATGTTTTAAGTAAGTTTATTGATATTTATGTTGTAAGTAATTGTACTTATTTCGGTCTTCTTAAGTATTTCTTGTCTTTTCTTTTTAAGTGTTTTTGTGCCATTTGCTCATTTGCACTCACCCCAAAATGATATCTTTTCTCTCTGCATCACCTCTTGGTTGACTGGTAGAAAAAGCCTCTGGCTTTAAGTCCGCCATTTACATGTTTTTTGTAAAGAAGTTAAATAAATAAAAAAATAAATAAATAAATAAATAATTTAACTATTATTCAAATATTGCACGTTCTGCTAAGGACAGGTCACAGTGAAACTTTAATAGACCTTTGTACCTGTGTTTCCACAATAAAGATGATTGGTTGGTTGGTTGATTAAAAAAAAATTGTATGGCTAATATCTGTCATGAAAAATATTATTATTAAAGGCTTTCTCTCCCCGTAAGAGCAAAAGAAGTGACTCACCTTGGAGTTGAGTTGTTCTCATTTAAGCATCGCAGGCAATTTGGTACATACATACATATAATCACGTCTGTATCCCTTACGGGGTAGACAGGGCCAAGAATCGTGAGACTAAGGCCACGCTTAGCTGAATAGTGGGCTCTCTGATGGAATGGCGATTCAGATATAGTGACAGGTTGCTAGCCCATCGCCTATGAGTGGAGGAATCCCCAGTTTAAAGCCCTTTCCCTCGATTGACTTTTACAATCTGCGCGGGAAGAGAAGCAGCTGGCAGATTCTATGTTTTTTCTTCGCTCCCAGACCAGCATGGAAACAATTTGGTGATTTTCAAAAGAGATATATTGAGATTCTGTCCATACTTGGCTCTGTCTTCCTGTAATTGTAGAAGAAGTGACTCACCTTGGAGTTGAGTAGTTCCCGTGTAAGAGGAGCGGGCAGTTTAGTGATCTTCATAGAACCAGAATTGTCTGATATTTCGCTGAGAGAAACTTCTTTTACATCGCCGCGTTCGAACTCCTGATACAGAAATAGAAAGAAACATTCTTTAGTCGACAAATTTTACACTAAATTAACATATTTACTAAATTAACACTAAATTTAACTAAATTCGTCGAAATGGCGACCAACTCAGCATGGTGCCAAAAGCCAAAGCGCTGATTTTCAGCTGGTACCAAAAGAGGAGGCAAGGTGGCTAAAATATAAAACAAATTGTACCTTGTTACCAAAAACAAAACAAAAAAATACATAATTGAAGATTTAAAAGCCGTATGATACATATTGTAAGAAAAGAAGAATTGATACAAATATTAAAGGGTAAAAATGTTAATCCTAGAAAAAGATATATGAGTAAATAATATATGGAGTACTAGCTTTTGCCCGCGGCTTCGCCCGCGTAAATTTCCCACGGGAACAGTGCTTTTTCCCGGGATAAAAAGTAGCCTATGTGCTATTCCAGGTCATTATCTACCTCTGTACCAAATTTCATCGAAATCCGTCCAGTAGATTTTGCGTGATTGAGTAACAAACATCCTCACAAACTCACAAACTCACATCCAAACATTCGCATTTATAATATTAGTATGGATTTAGTCCCTGAGCCCGTCCATGAATTACCTACGTGACATGACACCACGATGAAATGCATGGCAACAGGAGGCCAATTCTCGCGTTTGCGATATTTTATCGAATTTGATAATATATCAAACTTCTTTTATCGAACAAAATTATCACAAAATCCTCCAAAATGGTATTCTCGAACCTATTCGACATAAAACTCGATATTATATCGAAAACTAGGGCTTCTCTAATTGAAAACACGTTCCTTTTTCTCGATTATACTGAACTACAATCGAGAAATTTATGTTTTACTTGTTTCATTAAATATTTTATATAAAACCAATGTTTTAATAGTGAATTTATGTAAAAATAGTTATAATACTTTATTTTATGTAACTTAATAAGCTCCAATGCAAATTTATAAAATGCAAAGAAAATGAAATATTTTAGAGTTGATGGAGAGAACGGAACGTGAGGATACTTGTCATTGTTTGTTTATTGTGTGTGTGAGGTTATGTGATATTTGTTATCGGAGTATCAATTATATTCTTATGTATGATATTGTTTCTTTACGAAATTGAATCGAGAAACAAATAAGGTATGGTACTCGAGGCAGAAAAAAGCAAAGTATGTATCTATCCAAACCTCTATATTAGGCTTCAATAAAATAATTTTATGTAAATAAACAACGATTTCCAATAAAATTGAATACAAAATCATCAGCATTCATATTTTACTAAACCATAGCTGAAGAAAAATACAAAGCGTCTTGTAAAGTACGAATATTATGTTATTCAATAGCTTTGAAGCAACAAATATCACACACGATATGGTTTTCGGCCACGCTCGACCACTCGATGCGTATCGAGGGCTGACGCTGGATAAATGTCACATTTGAAATCACGAGAATACGCACTTTCGATATTTATCGATATCCGCCATGTTTTTTCGATAAATGTCGAAATTGATATTATATCGCAGATCCCAGAATTGCCTCCCAGATCAGAAAAGTTACGGTGACCAAGGCTGCAAAAAAAAATTTCGTGACGGCAAGCATGGACGGGCTCAGGGACTAATTCATAATAAAATTCTTTAATGGCATTACCATCAATTTGCCGCAGTAATGTTATTTCTTTTATCTACACTCAAATGTCGAAATATTCGAATTACGAATTTGAAGATGGTTTTATAAGACGTAGGTACTTTATAAACGCACAACATAAAATTAAAAAATAAAAGTCAGTATAGTACTGCTAGCTGTGTCATAAAATAACTTTTTAGTACACTTTTACTTTTTAATTTATTAAATTAGGCTATGGTTTTAGGCTGAATGTAAAAAAGAGGCGCACGCATGCGCAGTTTGAACTTGTTAAGAAACTGGCGCACGCATTCGTAATTTGAACTTAATTTCCCGCTATAATTTTTTTCTTTGTTAGCTACTTTGTTTAATTTTAATTGTTCCTATGAGTGAAGATAAAGTAGTGTATGCAATTGTACATAATTAGGCATTAAAACACTATTGTGATGTTATGTTATATAACCACACTCATGTTTTAATGCCCCTCATTATGTATCAGTTGCATAAACTACTATTATATGAAATACTCGTAATAAGATCTTGTTTTGGAACTACGTAGATGAAGCGATGGTAGCCAAGTGGTAATGACACCCGCCTGACGTCGCGTCGGGTAGGACCCGGGTTCAAATCCAACCTGTGTTACATGAGAAGGCCCATCTGACTCATATATGGTAGTTTTCCCATAGACCACCACCTGCTTTCGGTGAAGGAAGACATCTTGAGGAAACCTGCACATTGGCTGACTGTTAAGTTTACTAGTGTATATACGGCTACTGCCACTAGATGGCGGTAAGTGCCAGCTGCTTCTCTTCCCGCGCAAATTGTAAAAGTCTGGGTATTCCTCCACTCATAGGTCGGAGGAAACAAAACGACAAAGACATTAAATGATTTAAATATATAAATTAGCATACATAAAATCAAAGACCCGCTTGCCGCTCCCCTCTTGTTACTATTGCGCACCCGACAGGGTTCATATTGTACCTAAATGATAACAGATATAACTTATTATAAGAGAACTGTTGTATAATATGAATTGCAATAAATGTTTTGAATTGAATTGAATTGGAGGTTCAGGTATAGTGACCGATGGGTCACTATACCTGAACCTCCATGCCATCAGAGAGCCCACTATTCAGCTAAGCGTGGCCTTCGAGTCTCAGACTCTTGGCTCTGTCTACCTCGTAAGGGATAAAGACGAGATCCTATGTATGTAAGTGTGATTGAGTGAAATCTAAGCATAACCAACCTCATCGTCGCCACCTTCGGCAGCTTCGGCCACGGCGTCCAGGTCTCCTGAACCCAGCGCGGTGAAAAACTTCGCTGTGTCATTACCGTCCGAGAACGGATCTAAAAAGGATTAATAAATATAAGGACGAAGAAGATCTGAGGAAAGTCGACGACCGATAACGTAACAAACTTCACAGCAGCCTTTTCTG
Source organism: Ephestia elutella (assembly GCA_018467065.1). NCBI lineage: Eukaryota > Metazoa > Arthropoda > Insecta > Lepidoptera > Pyralidae > Ephestia > Ephestia elutella. The sequence continues at coordinate 10,214,930 of CM031574.1, forward strand.
TGAAGGTGTCAACTTTGTATCTTGCTAATCAATGAATAACTATGAGACTGATTAGTATAAGAAGCTTATTATTAAAAAATTAAAAAACACGACTGATAACCCACATAGCCTATGTCACTCGGAGGAATGCAACGAATCTAAAAATACCTCTCACATCAAAATCTGTTAAGCCGTTTAGGACTTATGGTGGAATAAAGAAACTTACATACATACTTACTACATACATGAACCCTGAAAACATAACACTCCTTTTTTGGTCAGTCGTGTGAAAACGCAGACACGAAGCCACTGAACGAAGAAACTTGAAATTTTGAAGAGAAGTACTCTAAAGCGTAAGTAAGAAAAAAATACATTTTAGAAATTTCTCCAATTCCCCCCGAATTGGATGAAAACAAAAAGCTAGGAGGTATGAATATACGAACAGTCGTTCACATAATAAATATGAGTAATACATGTAATTTAGTATACATTATAATGAATATACAGATATTAGCAGAGGTAAAAAACATACATACATCGAAACATATAACCTCCTCCTTTTTTGGGAAGTCGGTTGAAAAGAGGTTAAATTACATGTACAGTCAGCTGTAGAGAAACCTGACCCCCTGAGATTAGGATTCGATGAGATAGGGTTTCTTTCTTTGCAACTGACTGTACATACTACACTACGATTACTAGATAATCTATAATGCTATACCAAAGGACATAAAATTATTACCAAACATTCAATTTAAAAGAAAATTAAGTGATTGGCTTAAGGAAAAAAACTTCTACTCTGTATCAGAATTATTTGCGAAATATTGACATTAATTAGAATATTAAAACTTGACATGTATTAAATTGTATTGTAATTGTATTGTATTAAATTTGATAATTATTATTTAAAATTTGCATGCTAATTTGTAGTGATAACTACAGAATTATTTTGAACTTCTAACTGGTCAACTTTGCATGTCATATTTTAGGTGAAATAGTTGATATATTGGGATACTATTCCTGTGGCGTATTACCTGCATGATAGGCTCTCGACTCACCACAATAGCAGGCATTCAAATCCATTAGTCTCCAGACAAATTGAATTAGAAAGTGACACACCGGTACACAAATCTCATATGTTGTTTTTACAATACTTATTAAGAAGCCAGGGAGACCCGCACATCAAAACGTTCTTTGAGTCACGCCGAAACCATTGGTAGCAATAACTCGACGCGATTTTGTGTACTTACGGAATTATATTGAAAACTAAACATTCATAACAAAACATTCCATGATTAAATTAGACTGTCAACTGAGATCTACAGAGTTGGACGTCTGACATTGACAGCTGGTGACACACGTTCCGTCTTGGGTCCTAACAAACCTTTCTTATCATAAAAAAATAAGAAATCATGGTAGGATTGTTGTAGAATTTTAATTATTCTCCTTTAATATCGTCGACTTAGATTATTATAATATTCAACGAATAAATACCTTATTTAAACATTAGTTCTTTTAAAGAATATTTAAAAGTTGGTTTGATGTGCGTTCGAATTAAGCGAAACGGAGCGCGACAAAATGGAATGTCAAATCGAGTCGAGTCGATTCTCTCTCTTCCTGGGTGGCCGCCACGACACGTAACATGGCTTGAGCAATTATTAATTTTTTGGGGTTTTTTTCACTTTCGCCGCCCTCGGCTCCCCGTTATGGGACTATAGTTTAACCTTTAGCTTTAAAATCCGCGATACGCGCAAGGACACAGGGGATATTCGCCGCCACGAAGTTGTCGGGAACATGAGCTGTTGAGGTCCACGTGCCCGCCCGGCCATATGAATTGACGCTTCCTGGAGTGTCCCCCCATAGCCAGAGGGTGCGGTTTTCCCGGACCGTGGACCGCATGCCACGGCGCAGGCCCCGTCGTCGGCGACCCCAAGGCGCAACACACGGATCCTAACCTTATTTCCAAAGGCCGCATCGCCGCCTCCGATCCGATGTCCCTGTAGTGGCTCAGCGCAAACCTCGGAAGGTCCAGCCAGCGTCTACTATCTCGCATACAACGGAGCGTTGCAGGAGCACCGCGCCGCTTTGATGACGCGACCAGCACCAGTGCTCGAACCCAACGGATCATAATGGGGAACGGAACAACGTTATAAGTGCGCACAGACGTTTGTGTACGGACCTGGCCAGGTACCTTATATTTGGTTTATGTTAATTTTAACTTTTAATTGCGGCAAAGACTTATCAGATTTTGGTATTAGTATAACATGTGCCCGCCCTCAGCAGCTAGTGTGTTTATGGAATAAAATGCTATATTCTATCCCAACCATATTGTATTAATGATATCACCCTGCCCATGACTCCCAGGACCTAAGGCTTACTAGACAAGAGGTCCTTGTACTTCAAAAGTACGAGGCTCTATCCTGAGCACTACATCCGGCTCTCTCTAAAGTAATTGTTCGTGTATAATCGCACTGCGCAGGGATATTGCCCGTCTTCGCTTCAAATAGTTGGGGACCCCTGCGCACACCGCCCAACATACACCTTTTTATTTTTTTTTATTTTTTATACACGACAAATTATAGTTAAATAGGTATAAGGACTAGTGTATAGAACCGGGAAATCCCGGTACTGAAAAAACCGGGATTTCCCGGTTTTTTGTGGCGGTAAAAGAACCGGGAATTAAAATACAAGAACCGGGATTTTCGGTACTTTCGGGATTTTTTTATTTTTATTTATTTGGTTCGTCAAGTGGCTGTGCAACACACAAGTTCATAAAGATATATGTGAGAGCATCCAAGTTGTCAGTCTTCTTATATTATTATTCAAATCGTAAATTGACATAATAAAAATCCGCCTAGAACTCATTGTTTGGTTTTGTAATCAGCTAAAATTTATACGCTCATAGTTAATACGGACAAATCCGTTTAAATATATGGCAATTGACAACACTGACGATATGCGCGGTGAACGGTGTAGGAGCAGAACTCTGTGGTGATTCAGAAGGATGTTAGATCGACGCAGAATGACGACTTCGAAACAAATGTAAAAATCGAGGTGGCTCTTTTCGAGAATGGAGGCAATCGTTGGCGACATTTATGCAGAAAGGATTTTTTCTTCTGCTGGCCTGCGCTACAGTGTAATAAAAGTAGATCGCGTTTAGGTGATGTAACTTTGGACGTGTTGATCTTTTTGAGGACATTACAATTTGAGGATATAGAGAGATAGAGTATATATATATCTTTATATAGGAATTACCATTTTTACCCTTCAATATTTGTATCAATTCTTCTTCCTTTCTTGCAACATGTGTCATACTGCTTTTATATTTTCAATTATGTTTTTTTTGCTTTATTTTTGGCAACAAGTTTCAATTTGTTTTATATTTTAGCCACCTAGCCTCCTCTTTTGGTACTAGCTGAAAATCAGCGCTTTGGCTTCTGCCATAGCACCATGCTAAGCTGGTCGCCATTTCGACGAATTTAGTTAAATTTTGTGTAAATTTAGTGTTAAATTTGTCGTAAAGAATTTTTCTTTCTTTCTTTCTTACAAAGAAAAAAAAAGCTTTTAAAAAGACCAAATAGTTTATCTATGATCGCTAGATTTTATTTGATTTTTTTATCTATTTGATTTCAATTTTTATAAGGGGCCTATTGTTTTCACGGTGTTAATTATTATTAAGAGTACTTTCAATTATAGTTTGGTTTTACCTGGATAATTAATGAATACTAAGTTTTACTATTGCTTGAGGCTGATTGTTAATTAGTCATTAATTATAATTAAAAATAAATTATTTATAGTTGAAAAAAAAAATTAAGTACCGAAAATCCCGGGAATCCCGGTTCCAGCATACTTAGTCCAGTACCGAAAATCCCGGTTCCTTGAAACATATCCGGTTCTCTATACACTAATAAGGACAATCTATCTGTAACACCTTTATAACCCTATTTATTGCAAATAAATGATTTGATTTGATTTGATTTGATTTGATAGAGACGAGTGGAAGAAAAGGGGGAAGGCCCATTGGGACACAACACCTATAATTATTATTATTTTATAACATACGGCGGCATATGAGCAAGCGGGTCACCTGATGGTAAGCGATCACCGCTGCCCATGGACTACTGCAACACCAGGGGTATTATAAGAGTGCTGGCCTTTCAAGATGACGTTGACTCGTTTTAATGACTTACCAATAATCTCAACATTTCCCCTCCCATTATGGTCCTGGTCCCTGATCTGGTTAGCCACAGAGATGGCCTTGATCCGCTCCTTGTTTTTAGAGTTCTGGCCGACGAACACGAAGATGTCGTGGTCCACGTCCAAGATGAAGCAGTCTCCTTTGTTCATCGAGGCTACTGATGCTTCCACCTAGATTGCGAAGATTATTAATTTATAGCTATTGAATACTGAGATGTAGGTAATTGATGTGATTGTAGATGTATTCAATACCAAATTAAGATGCTTTGTAGACATTTGAATTCATTATCTGTCTATTTATTATTGTATTTTTAGCTCACTGCACGCTTTGGACAACTGTAAGTGCAGTGAAATAAAGAAATGTACTCGTATCTTCATTAGATCAGCCATCTCGCAAACAAGAGAAAAAAGGTATCCTGTGACCAAAGGGCTGGCAGACTCTTTGGCCAAAGGCTACGTATTGCCATACAGCTTGACAATGCAGCCAGCCTTTTGGGCACGTTGCCGTGGGGCTACGCTCTCGAGAGGATTTACAACTTGTAATTTTTGTTTTTTTTTCTGTTCCTTAGTTTTTGATTATTGTATTGTGAACAAGAAAAAAATGTATTATTTGCGCCCACCGTAAGGGCAGTGTCATTATATCTGAATCTCCATTCCACCATTCAGCTAAGCGTGATCTTGCCTACCCCGTACGAGATAAAGACGAGATACTGTGTGTGTGTGTGAACACAGTGGCAATCAAAGTGTTAATAATATTAGGAGACTTGCGGGATAACAACTACAAAAAGTGGACCTAGCGTAGATCCCTGAAGTGTACCTAAATGCATAGCTGAGCAAACAATATTTTTTTTAATTGTACCAGTATTCAGGGTTGAATTGAGAATTTGTTGAATAGTACTAAATATTCAAACAAATTCGCGAACTACCCATCGATATGCCAATTGATTTAAATTATCTTTTGAATGTTTGTGATCTACACAGTCGAATGCTTTTGATGAATAATTTCTTATTTTTTTCATCATACTTCCTACTAATCCTACTAATAAAAAGAGGCAGTGTTTGTAAGTTTGCGAGTATGTCTGTAGGGGGTAATATAGAAATCTACATTATACCTGAGTGTCATAGGCTACAATTTATGTGTGTACCTCCTGTGCGAAATCGGGCAGGGCGCTAGTGAACAATAAAACAGTTCTTACCTGTCGAACCCTGACATTCCTGCTGCCCTTGATCTGGAAGAGTCTCTTCTCGGAGCCAGCGTTGATGGTCACGTGGCTGAAGCCGGAGGCATGGCCGCCGTCCAAGTAGCGGATAGCTAGGTCACATTAAAGAATAAATCAATTACTCATGTTTGTGTGTGACATGTTTCAGTGATTACTCTTTTCCTTCTGTTTCTTTAATCTGCGTGAGGAAATGCAGTACTTAGACATTACATTCTTTAATGGAAACCTTTGACAAAAACTACTAGATACTACGGTGAAGGAAAATATCGTGAGTAAACCTGCACATCAGCTGGTTGCTTAGTAGGTGGCGGAAGTTGTCAAGTTATCAGATGCTTTTAGGCGACTTGTGAAAAAGCTGACACTAGTGTTATCACATACTTGATAAGAAAAAAAAAGTTCTTACCAGGAAGGAAGTAGTTCTAGAACTGCTTAACCCAGTGCTACATAGACTCGTAGTCTGTCTGTCTGTGCTGTACTGTACCGCGGCTCCGTTGGATTGTCTTTCGTCAAGGTTGACAGTAAACATGACCACCACCACCACCACAATAGTCTCATCTGACGAGATGCTTGTGCAATAATTGATTGCCCGAGCAGCCGGCGCACCGCAGCGTCGACTGGCAAGATCGCCATGTGAGGAGGATATACTATATCTTATATGTATACTACATTTCTTACCAGGAGGGAAATAGTCCAAGAACTGCTTAGACTCGTATCCCTGCGTTTCCCTGTGCTGTATCGCGGCTCCGTTGAACTGGTTATCGTCAAGGTTCACAGTCAAGATAGCGGCGGTGCCGGCCTCGTCCTGGGAGGTGTTGTTCCCGAGCCAGAAGTGGATGTCCCAGTTGAAGTTCGGGCTGTCTCCTGTTGTCTGAGGGCATAGAATAAGTAACAATAACGCCAAACAAACAAGGGAATCTGAATTTATACTAGTAAACCCGAAGAGGTTTTTAACGCGCTAATCCTTAGAACTACACGATCAACGATCACCAGATTAGTGTGTCTTGTGACAATCAGAAAACAAAAAAACCCTTCACAAAAAGACCAAGGCCGTTGGATCATGGCGTTTGTCGAGTCCTTGCAAGTGTACTCTAAAGATTTTACTAAAAACTATCCGGAAAAAAGAAAGTTAGGAAGATTTCAACTTACATTAAGTACAATGTAGGAGTCTCCAGAGTAAAAGTTTCCATATTGCTGTTTAGGCACTGGGACTGGCTCGAAATCCTGGAACAATATGGTCAGTACAAGATTTGGACAAGCTGGAATAGGGCATCTAAACAACAGGATATGCCACTTACAGACATCCACCTCTGCTAAATTTCATAAGATCTGCTCATACTGTTTGTGGTTGTATACGTAGTTATTTAAGCTAGTGGTCGGCATTATCTTTGTGTGCGTCATTGAATTAGAATATTTATTTCTTATTCAATGGTTTGCGTCTATAAATTTTGTTGTAACACGGACCCGGTGCATTATTAGTGAGCGCGTTTTTCCCTCACCAAAAATGGCAGAATTTGCACTTGCATCGTTTCCTGTTGGATAAAGTTGCACCAATATATTTATATTTATTTTTTCAGGAAAAACAAATGGGTAAATAAAGTAATGTTTAGGATTATTTTTTAATTGTGTGTGTGCAATCTGTACAAATTAGATCAAAATTAGTATATTGTAACTTCAACAACATTGCAAAATTGGCAATTCACACACATTGCCAAGGCCAACAAGACTCTTCCGTGACATAACAGGCAGGGTTGGCAGCAGATGATTTTTTTCCTGATAAGCTTCGACCAACAGAAGAACAGAAGAGCTGACCCCAAATAAATTGGGACCAAAGCAAGGAAGAAGAAGAAGAAGCTTCGACCAATAATACACATAGATTAAAGGTGACAGCTCTAAAAACGGCCACTGTATCCTCTTATTTCTGACAGGACGGTCAATTACGATGATATTTATTGCTTAGACTTAAAGGTATTTTTGATCGAAGGTATATTCAATCAACACGGACTGTTTTTCGCTTTCATTTTGTATAAGACCTCTTAGTGTATTATTGTTGATATCAATATTTCAGTATTTTTAGATAAATCTAATTCATCTCTTCATTGATTAAAATCATAAATAAATGGTCGTCGTGCTCGTAGGCCTTCTAAAATCGGGTTATTCCCAAAGTACCCCAAAAAATGTTCCCAAACTACTCCATGAAAAAACTAACATTTTAAATTAAGTTTCATTCTACTCCACGTAATATCAAAATGTTCTCAAAGTACTCCACGCGATTTTAATATCAAAATATGACTACACTCGCTTAAATGTACTCGTACGTTTCAATTTTTAAATTGATGGTACCCTGTTTAAATTTAACTGCAATGTAGACTACCAAGTTTATGCTGTCAGAATTCCTGATTGACTGTTCCATCTACGTTTATCCTAAATCTAGAAACCTACCAAGTCTTAGACGCTCTGACATTTAGAATCGGGCTTTTCAACGTAAGCAAACATTCGCTGTGAAATATCCAGAAATAGGTATCCATGAGAGCTGATTTCCTAGGCTATTTGAATTTTTGAATTGATGGCAAAAAGAATAGGTAAATGGTAATCCTACTTCCAATAAATATTCCACTAATCCTACTTCTTCTTCTTCTTCTCTCAGCCGAAAGACGTCCACTGCTGGACAAAGGCCTCCCCCAAGGATTTCCACAACGACCGGTCCTGCGCTGCCCGCATCCATGCGCATCCCGCGACCTTCACCAGGTCGTCGGTCCACCGAGTGGGAGGCCTGCCAACACTACGTTTTCCGGTTCGTGGTCGCCACTCGAGAACTTTTCTGCCCCAACGGCTATCTGTTCTACGAGCTATGTGCCCCGCCCACTGCCACTTAAGTTTCGCGATTTTGCGGGCTATGTCGGTTACTTTAGTTCTCCTACGGATCTCCTCATTTCTGATTCGATCACTAATCCTACTATCCTACTAATATTATAAATGCGAAATGTGCAGAGCAACTACGCTCTGCTGCCAGAAAATGTGCGCAGAGCGAATCCGGACAAACGAAGCGGCGGGAAGAATTCTGTACCGGAACTTTACCGGGAAAAAATCTACCGGTAAAATTAAGTACCGGGAAAAAATCTCCACGCGACACCACGCTTGTCCGACTAGAATCTAACTTAAGCTATACGCAGTCTGCTACCACCGTAGCTTATGAAGGGAGCTACAGGGCCCTATATGATAACCTAACCTATAAATTAACTACAATTGAACACTTACCAAATTAAATCTTCTTTCTCTTCGGATCCAAACTTGAGTGTCTTCGGGAAGGGGGAATTCCTAATCACCCTACCTAACCCTTGAGATCTCAATTCCCCATAACAACTAAATAGATTTCTTCCCGTAGTTTCCCTCGGGAACAGCCAGATGTGAACAGCCAGCCACGTTTCACCTCTCACAAGAAAAAGTCACAATAACAGAGTTTTTCACAAACACAAATTCAATAGTTATTTAACAAACAGGAAATTCACAATTATCACTCAAACTAAACAACAAGCAAAAGACGCGAGACCGCTCCGCGTATTAAAATCAAACCGATATCGCCCTGGACAATGCAATGGCGGACGTCCGCGAGCCATTCGCGCTAGCAGAGTGAAAACCCCGAACGCCCTCTGGCGGCAGCAATGCGAAACGCCTGCGTTTAGTTTTACCCAATATATTACAAACATCCCCCCGTCCCGGTCTGAGAAGCAGACCGCTAGCTTACTCTACGGGAAGGCGGGCGAGAGAGGTCACACCTCTCCTTAAAATCGAACCGTCGACCAACACCTCAGCCACACGCGGAGTGCCATCTCCGCCAAGAATCAAACGTAATATGCGAGCTCGTCGCCAAAGCAATGAGGGCAAATTTGCCTCTTTTAACAATACTAAATCACCCTCCCTGGGAGGCTCAGTCCTGTCTGTCCACTTCACTCTTTGCTGCAGCAAATGCAAATATTCAAGCGACCAGCGACGCCAAAAGTCCTGGCTCATTTGCTGCAACATTTGAAAACGCGACAACCGATATACGCGTTCATCCTTCCACGGGTATTCGGGCAGGGCATTCAACGGCCCTCCACAAAAAATGACCAGGGGTGAGAGCTTCCAAGTCATTTGGATCTGGAGATAGCGGACAGAGAGGACGAGAGTTGAGGACCGCCTCAACTTTACAAAACACTGTGGCCAGCTCTTCAAAAGTTAGAGCCGTTTCTCCGATAATGCGGCGGAGGTGGGTCTTTGCGGATTTCACAGCCGCTTCAAAAATCCCTCCCCAATGGGGGCAACTTGGGGGACTAAACTTCCAGGTTATTCCCCTTTGGGCAGCAATTTGACTTAAACTAGTACAATTTTTATCAATAAACACAGAAACATCCTTAAGATAATTTACAGTTCCTTTATAGTTTGTGCCATTGTCAGACCTAATAAGGGAAGGTAGACCTCGACGCGAAACAAAGCGATCCAACGCGGCGACGAAGGCCTCCGTAGTCAGTGCCGATACCACCTCCAAATGGACAGCCTTGGTGGCCAAACAAACAAATACACACAAATAGCCCTTCACAATACGGGCATTACGAAAGGGAGAAGCCTTGATCGAAAAGGGACCGGCAAAATCGGTTCCAACGCCGTCAAACGGTCTCGAAGGTCGGATTCGATCAGCGGGCAAATCACCCATCTGTGGTTGCATCGTGGATGCCTTCAACCTATAACATGCAATACATCGAAACAGAACACTACGGATTGCTCTTCGGGCTGACAAAATCCAAAACTCGCGTTGCAAGATAGCCAACAAAGCATTGCACCCAGCATGGGCGTTACGAATGTGTCGATCAGACACCAAAAGCTGCACCAAGGGTCCGCCCTTGGGCAACAACAGAGGATGGCGAGTCTCATATGGAAGATCCGCCTTCCGGAGCCTGCCTCCAACCCGAAGAAGCCCATCCGAGTCGATGTACGGGTTCAAACGAGCGACCGCGCCCTTCAACTTAGCGCGTGAGTCGCGCAAGATACGAAGCTCTGACTCAAACCGTCCGGTCTGCACGACACGGACCCAATGCAACAATGCGCTCCGGCGCTCTTCTGCACCTGCAATCGGCTCCAACCGCTTTGCCTGTGGGTTTCTACAATTATGTATGAAACGCTTAATCCAACTGGTAACACCCAGAAGCTTATCCAAGCTGCTATACCGAGCAAGTAGCCAATCCGGCTCCGACGTCGTCTCAGCGACTACAGCATGTACACGGAGCCCAGTCAAACTCAAAGAAGTAACATCTGTCTGACAGACAGGCCAAGATGTTTCTGATCCCATCAGCCACTCTGGACCCCACCAGAGCGGGTGTGACACCAATTCTGGTGCCGTACAACCTCGGGAAGCACAGTCCGCTGGGTTAAGCTCTCCCGGCACATGTCTCCATGTTATATCAATTCCGATATTCTGGATTTGGGAAACCCGATTTCCCACAAAAACCTCCAAGGTATGTGGGGCCGCGCGCAACCATGCAAGCGCGACCTGGCTATCCGACCAGGCGAAGATGTCTCGTATCTCGACCGTGGCCGCCAGCTCACATGCAACGTGATGCAACAATTTAGAGAGAAGGTGAGCTCCACTCAACTCAAGCTTGGGGATAGTCAGCCTAGTCCTGATGGGGGCGACCTTGCTCTTCCCTAACAAAAGCGAGACATTGACCCGGCCATCGGCGTCAACTGTCCGCATATAGACTGACGCGGCGTAGCCTCGCTCCGACGCGTCACAAAAGCCATGCAGGCTGGCTCGATATTTCCCGGGGGCAATATTCGACGAGGCAAGGCAATCCGATTGACTTCCTTAATCGATGAAAACAACTCGAGCCAATCATCCAATGGAGAGCCAAACAGCGGCTCGTCCCACGAGACGCCCAAAGTCCAAAGTCTCTGAAGAAGACACTTCGCAGAGAATATCACTGGACTGATCCAACCGCTTGGATCAAACATACGGGCTATTACGGACAACACCGTTCTCTTAGTCCAGACCTTTGGTATTTCCAAGTCCACTTGGAATGTAAAAATATCAGTTAGCGGCTGGTACTGCATGCCCAGCACCGCTATCCTGTTGGGATCATCCACATCCTCAAACAGGTGAGGGTTCTGTTGGTGATCCTCCGGGATCCCTTCTAGAACTTTAGGCTCATTAGACAACCACTTACGTAGCTCGTAGCCACCTGTCTTCAATATTTCAATCAATTCATCCCGCAGTAGGAGGGCCTCCTCAATACTTTGGGCTCCGGTGCACACGTCATCAACATACAAGTCACGTGACAGCACGGAAGCCCCACGGGGAAAGCGGATCCGTTCCCGCTCTGCCAATTCAAGCAATGATCTGATGGCGATATAGGGACTAGATTTCAAACCATACGTGTTTGTGTTGAGTTCATACACCGTCACAGGATCCTCAGGGCGCTCACGCCAGAGTATCAACTGGAATCGCCTGTCCTCAGGATGTATGACTGTCTGGCGGAACATCATCCGGATGTCCGCACCAAAAACCACTTGATGTCTTCTAAAGTTCAAGATGATGTCAATTATGTCCCTATGCAATTTGGGACCCGAATGCAAACACAGATTCAACGAAACCCCGTTCGAAGTGGGTGCGGACCCATCAAAGACAGTCCGCAACTTGCCCGTTGAGGCCTTCACCACCGCGTGGTGGGGCAAAAAATAATGCTCAGTTGAGCTCCAATCAACTCGAGCCGGAGACATGTGACCCAAATCCTCGTACTCGCGCATAAATTCAATATATTTATCGCGAAGTACGTGGTCACGCTGCATGCGTCGCTCCATGGACAGCAGTCGTTTCTCCGCAAGCGCCCTACTTTGCCCTAGGCTAGGACGAGAGGCAACAAAGGGTAACCTAGTTACAAACCGACCGGAGGGCAACCTCTCCGTGGTTGATCGAAAAAGGGCTTCGCACTCAGCGTGTTCCGGATCCATCCTGGAACTCATAGGTGGCTCCTCCACCTCCCAAAACCTTTGCATGGTCTTGGCCAAGGACGCTGATGCGACGACCGGTGGCTCCTCCACGGTGCTATTATCAAACACAGGGCCCATCAGGGCGAAACCAAAAATCGTAGACACTGCCATCAGTGAAGACGAACCCAGAGCCTTCTGTGTACCCAACAAAATCCAACCCAATACGTCCGAGCCCAGGAGCAAGTCCACTGGGCCGGGATGAAAGACAAAGGGGTCGGCCAAATCCAGACCCGAAACCAAAGACAACACACCCGGCGGTATGTCTGTCGAGGGGTGCCAACCCGCAATGGTATCCATTACCATAGCCGAAGTCGTGATCCTCATTGTGGAGGACTTCAGCGAAGAAAAGGTGACAAGTGTCTGGCCCGTCAGACACTTCACTTGTATGCCACCAACTCCAAGAAGTGGCACAGGCGAGTCTTCCACGACTAAACCTAACTGGTGTGCCACTCGAGTGGTAACCAAACTGCTTTGAGCCCTGAGTCCAACAGAGCTCTCAAATTAATGGCTTCCCCCTACGACCCCATACGCGGACCACCGCGGTAGGGAGCAGAACCGTCCGCGGCTCTGTCCCAGCAAGGGAGCAAGCTAGTTACGGGCTCCCCACTCTCCAAACCAGGGGGGCGCCACTGACCCGGATAATATGTCGGGCGAGTGCACATCCCCATCTGAGGGGGGGCATAACCCGCGGCCCGGCCATACCTATGGTACGGCGGGTGGTACTCCAGCCGTGGGTACTCGTGCAGCGGTGGAGAAAACCGCTGCGGCTGCATGTGTTGGGCATTGGTAACCCGCGTGGAGGGGGGTGTCCCCACTCTCACGTCCGATCTAGGGCCCCCGCCCATGGGGGCCCTATCCGGGGCCTGGCCAGCTACATACTGGCCATGACCTTGGGGCGCGTGGTCCCGGTCCGCCAAGACCCGCGCAGGTACGCGACCCCCCTCCCGAGGGGGGGTGCGACGAGCGAAGCCGCGTCCTCCGTCCGATGGTGGAGGGCTTCGCGCAGGAGCGCCCCCGCCCATAGGGGACCCCTGCCTCAACAACCGGGGGCCATCCCCGTTCCGGTTCATGCAGAGCATCACGTGGTGCAGCCCACGGCATGCACTGCATGGTATGGCTCTGGGACAGTCACGTGCATAGTGACTGCCCAAACAGTAAAAGCAAAGTTCATGCCGCCTTGCCATGCGGCGCCGATCTTGTACTGGCAGTCTCTGCCAGTCCCTGCATTGCAGCAGGCTGTGGCCCATCCGGCCACATTGCAGGCAGTCCGCGTCCCCCGCGACTGCTGCCGTGTGTGCAACCCGCACACCAGCTCCACGCGGTGGCGGTTGCCGTCCCTGTGGGGGCTTCCCTCGCCATGAGGGTTCCAAGGGCCTACGTTCAGGCGCTCTGGATGGCGCTGAGTCCGTCATGGTATTCTCAGCAGCCCGTGCCTCAAACTCCAAAAACTTCACCAAGTCAGTGAATGTTGGTAGGGTGGTGCTATCCCGCTCCGCATTTTCGCGCTCAAACCGCGAGCGGATGTCATTGGGCAATTTGCCCAATACAATGTGCACCAACAAAAAAGACCATTGGTCCACCGGCAGCCCCAGTGTGCGGAGCGCGTTACAGGCCACTGTAACGGGCGTGAGCAACTGCAGGCGCAACTGTGCCCTGTTGGCCACCTTGGGCAGGGCCATCAACTGTGCGGCGTGCGCATCCGCTAACAAACGTAAGTTTTGGTAGCGGGAGTTCAATAACTCCCAAGCCGTATCGTACTGGTCGTCCTCCACCCGGAGGTGCTGGATGAGCGACCGCGCTTCATCCTCAAGAGTGGAGAGGAGGTAGGCCATCTTCTGGGCCTTCGACAAATCCTGTCGTGCTACGACCAGGGACTCAAACATATTTTTATATGCTACCCACTCCTCCATCCTACCCCCAAAGTGGGACAGCTGCAGGGTGGGGAGCCGACCAGTAACCGCTGGTCCTTCCTGTCTAACAGGTGTGCGAGGGGCTGGTCCGCCAGCCTGTCTCGCCCTTATTGCGGTCACCGCCTCCGCGATATCATCGTGCAGACTCAGGATCTGGTCCATGTCCGCCATGTGACCTGCGTAGGCCTCCGGGGTAAGATCGGCTTCGGTAAGCGCCGCCATGGCCGCTTCCGCGCTAATCAATCGTGAGTGGAGGTGATCCGCTCTTAGCAGTATGGCGCCCTCCCTGTCCTTCCGGGACAGGAGTCCTCCGGCCGTCACAAACCATCTCAATTCGTTGGCGAGTGTCGCCCTAGCATTGGAGGCCTTCGCCATCGCGTCAAGTCACAAACAAAAAATAACAAAAAGGTAAATAAAAAACAACAAAATCAAGCAACTACACGAAGAACCGCGGTAGGTATGAGAATGGCACAAACCCGGAACGCACGGTACAAACCGCAAACAAATACAAAAAAGGTTACAAATATTCTTATACAAACAAACTAAGAAAAATCTAATAATTTTTACAAACAATTAATTATTTTTTACAAACGAACAAATAGAGGGTAGATAAACTACGCTCTGCTACCAGAAAATGTGCAGAGCAACTACGCTCTGCTGCCAGAAAATGTGCGCAGAGCGAATCCGGACAAACGAAGCGGCGGGAAGAATTCTGTACCGGAACTTTACCGGGAAAAAATCTACCGGTAAAATTAAGTACCGGGAAAAAATCTCCACGCGACACCACGCTTGTCCGACTAGAATCTAACTTAAGCTATACGCAGTCTGCTACCACCGTAGCTTATGAAGGGAGCTACAGGGCCCTATATGATAACCTAACCTATAAATTAACTACAATTGAACACTTACCAAATTAAATCTTCTTTCTCTTCGGATCCAAACTTGAGTGTCTTCGGGAAGGGGGAATTCCTAATCACCCTACCTAACCCTTGAGATCTCAATTCCCCATAACAACTAAATAGATTTCTTCCCGTAGTTTCCCTCGGGAACAGCCAGATGTGAACAGCCAGCCACGTTTCACCTCTCACAAGAAAAAGTCACAATAACAGAGTTTTTCACAAACACAAATTCAATAGTTATTTAACAAACAGGAAATTCACAATTATCACTCAAACTAAACAACAAGCAAAAGACGCGAGACCGCTCCGCGTATTAAAATCAAACCGATATCGCCCTGGACAATGCAATGGCGGACGTCCGCGAGCCATTCGCGCGAGCAGAGTGAAAACCCCGAACGCCCTCTGGCGGCAGCAATGCGAAACGCCTGCGTTTAGTTTTACCCAATATATTACAAACACGAAAGTTTGGATGTGAGTTTGTGAGGATGTTTGTTACTCAATCACGCAAAATCTACTGGACGGATTTCAATGAAATCTGGTACACGGGTACCTTTCTCCCATAGGAGCGAATCCCCGGGGCGCAGGTTGTATAATATATATATATTGCCTTTTCTGGAAATGTAATCTTGTGTGCTAATAAAGTATTCTTGTCTTGTCTTTTCATATGTCATCACTATATCCTACTATTCTTCTATGTGGTTAAATATCTTCTCGTAAAAACAATCTTCAAAGCATCGTCCTAATTTTTCGTTGGTTTGATGTACATAGAGTTTTTTTTTTAATTTTACTATTACCTAACCCGCGCATCCGTAGGCAGCCCTAATGCTTCCTTTTTATTTCTTTTGCAGCAACCTTGAAACCATTGTGATTTGTGAGTCTGTCTATAGCCTACTGCTTTTTGCGGCTGTCTCACTGGTCTGAGGGGGTTAAAATAGCTACTTTGATGAAGATCCATTTCTCATTTCCTAAATACTTAAATTGAACCTTATATATGGTAAAATTTGGTTCATTTTTATTTTTATTTCTAACAAGCTTGCGCTCGCGGTTCCGCCCGCACTTATCACCGTCCGAACCGTACTTTTTTTCGGGATAAATGATACCCTATGTCCTTCTCTGGACCCCTGACTATATGTATGTATTACGACTTAGGAATACGATCGTGACGTGGCTATCGGAAATGCATTAATATTGCTAATTTTGCAGTATACACCACGCACGTACACGAGAACACGTATTCCTAATTCAGCATCCTACTCCCACTATTTTACATAGTTATTTTTAGTATATAAGTTAGTGTATTATTAAATAAATTTATTCCATGTTTTTACCGGTAACGGTGGTTTAATTTACGTCGCCATCGCTATATACCTATGCATTTTATGGCGATCGGTTCGGTAGTAGATAAAGCCTGAAGAAGTAACGCATAAACAAACTCACTTTCGCATTTATACTAACTATTAGTTAGCAGTAGCGGCTTTAGGGGGGGCGCGTTTGGGCGACGGCCCAGGGCGCCGGACGTCAAGGGGCGCCGCAGGCGCCTCTTGTTGTCCGGCGAGGGGCGCCACAGGTGCCCCCTGTTGTCCAGTGAGGGGCGCCGCAGGCGCCCCCTTGTTGTCGGTGCAGGGCGAGAAGAAGGAGAGGCGTCTCAAAGGGTCGTCATAAAGGGCCGCCGCAGGCGCCTCTTTATTTATTACACGCTAGCTTATGCCCGCGGCTCGCTCGCGTGCTTTTTCCCGGGATGATAAGTACCCTATAGGAGTTCTCAGTACTTCCAACTATGTGTATGCGAAAGATGGAAGATTGGTTCAGTGGATAAAGAGTGAAGAGGCAACAAACAAATAAACAAACCAACAAATTCACTTTTGCATTTATAATATTAGTTAGGATTATTTTGAGTTGGCACAAATTGGTCGTAAGAGAAATCCAAAAGCGCTTACGCTTAGGCCCTTTGTACCAACTCCGCCATTTTAAAAAATAATTAAAAAATAATCCTCGACTATCGATTTTTATATGTTTATTGAACGTGCTCTCAAAATTTCGCGGGAATCGGTTGTGAAATGCGACGTTTAGAGGAGTACACAAAATACACAGACATACCAAAACATTCTAGGCAAAGCTCAATTACTTAATATCCTCGTAATTACGCCTGTGAACAAACAAATTGCAAAATTTCCACACGCGTACCGAAGTTTTGACACTTTGACTCTTTTCAAAAAGGTTAGGCTACAGGGAAAACCCTTAAAAATATCAAACGCCAAAATCTTGGTTGGTTGGCATTGGTTTCAATGGTTTTTTTTTCACTATTTCGCACTTTTTTCGTTTTTGACTTTCTCGAATAATTCTTTTTGCACCTTAATAGCTCTCGTTAGTGCTAAGTAATAAAAACTTGTGATACAGGTACTTCATTCTTATAAATCTTAAATAAAATAGGTATATAAAAAAAACTTAAAACTCTGAATGTGCTCGATAGTCGTCTGAGGCACGAAATCTATGCATATAATAAAACAGTAAAAATATTTTGTCTGTGTATTTAGTAGTTTTGACTGAAATGCATAAAGGGACACTTAAAAAGAATAATAGAAAGCAAAAATATTTTTTTGGAGTTTCTTGTCTGTCTGTCAGTCTTTCTGTCTGTCTGTCTGTATGCATTTCACGCAAAAACTACTGGACGGATTTGAATGAAACTTTTTTTGTTGTATAGCTATTAAGTCTGTGCAACATATAGGCTATAATTAATTTTGAAAATCGAACACCTGATGAAGAACCTCAAAAGAACAGTTAAACTATTAGATATATGGAAATGGCGCCTTAGCAAAAGTCGTTCAACCTGATAAGCATTTTCTGCTGACGTATAAAAATTTAAGTTTATGGAACATCTGATGAAGAACTCCAAGAGACCAGATACTCTTTAAAATAAATGGAAATGGGGCCTTAGCAAAAGTCGTTCAACCTGATGAGCATTTTCTACTGACGTATAAATAAACAGTACACGGGATAGGATAAAGAGGGACATCGGGGTAAGAGTGGTGGTACACGGGAAATTGTAGATAACGAGCAGACGAAGATCATTTATTGAATGAAATATCACATTTGATTCATTTTAACACCGCGACTGTACTACGGGTACCTAATATATTCCCGCGGGACACGGGATACCCAAATGGCTGAAATTTTGAGTACTAGAGTTTAGGTTACTATATACAGTTTGGAACACAAAAAGATTTTTCATCTCAGCGAAACTCACGTGGGCGAAGCCGCGGGCAACAGCTAGTTTTATAATATTTTTTTTACCCTTTGCCTTTTTTCGTATGGGTTTGAATAGTATTTAGGGGGCGCCATAGAAATCTCGCCCAGAGCGCTGGTAGTGCTAAAGCCGGCTCTGTTAGTTAGGATTAGGATTTTTTCAATATTTACTTCGGCTAGTAAAAACATAGAAATTGCTTTGGTAACCTATAATAATGAGCAAATGAGGTTGTTTGCGATCCAGTTCTAAATATGTAGACAATGGGCTAATAATAAGTCATTATTTCCGATTATTCAAGACAATTAGAACATTTACTGTTAGGTAGCGAATACGTCTAATAATTTTTTGTGTCCAAGAGTAAGTATATTCAGAAAGAGCATGTTCATACCGTGTCTGACTATCAAAGAAAAAGATCCTAAAAGTATGGTCCAAAAACATATGAGGCCCTATTTTTGAATGAGTGACTCACCAAAAAAGCGTGAGCCGAATGATTTTTCATTCGATATCCATTATTCCGTATTTTTGAATTGTCTTGTCGAATAATTCGCAACGAGTGGTCTAGACCACTCGTTTTCGTATGATTTGGTATAGTCTGTAGTCTGTGGTATACGTTTTTTACGTCAAAATCATGAATGACATAGACAACCGGATACGGATATAGATGGAGTCTAGTAGAATTTTCATTTTTGCGTTCCGTTTAACGCTTACGTTATCTTTGATTGAAAATTTACGAACATTTTTTTTACGATTCGTTACCGATTCGGTTTTCATTGCGTAGAATGGAACAGAAATTATTTCTCGCATTATTTTCATATCACTGGCAACATTGCTAGACGAGTGATTTCAAAAATACGGCTTTTATGTTTTAGTGACATAGTAGGACGAGTGCGACATAATAGTCTATTCGTTTTCGGCGGTATGTCACACTTTCAAAAATATGTGGCCCCTGGAGGCCTTCCAAAGAGCCGACTGGCAGGAAGTAGCGCAGAACAGAAGGAGTGGAAGCTTCTAGTATCGGAGGCCAAAATCCTCTTTGGGTCGACAAGCCATCGAAGTATGTTAGTATGACTACCATAATAAGTAGGTAAAGATTAATCAAACAATGATTTTTAATACGGATACCTCCCGCGTCTTGTTAGCCGGAATCGCCGCCAACTTGTTTCAGATTCATACGGAAATCATTATAACTATTTCTCACGTTAATTATTAATCAAATATTGTACTTAACATGATTGTTTACAAATGAGACATCGTGAACCAACAAAATACCTAAATGATGTCAACATTAAAACTATTTTTACTGTTTATGTGATGTGTTATCTAAAGAGAAAATAAATGATGCCTCTATCAGCCTCGCGCATCTCTCATTCTAAGCTAATTATTTAAAAATAAACAACACGCCTGAAGGCTCACATAGCCTATGTCACTCGGAGGAATGCAAGGAATCTAACAATACCTCTCACATCAAAATCTGTTAAGCCGTTCAGGACTTATGGTGGAAAAAAGAAACTTACATACATATTTACATACATGAACACTGAAAACATAACACTCCTTTTTTGGTCAGTCGTGTAAAAAAACCGGCCAAGTGCGAGTCAAACTCACGCACTGACGGTTCCGTACACTCAAAGCATCTCACATTATAGCTCTAACTTAAAGACCAACTAGTTTCAAAAACAAACTTAACTTTGCAGTTTTATCCGTAAAATTTATACTGAATCCAGCACAAAAATAACTTTGTAACACATTTTTTTTAGACTTCCAACAACATATTTACAATTTTCAGAATTATTCCTATATTATATAAGTACTGTTAGACCTAGCTTTTTGCCAAAATACATAATTTTATTTAAATTAAAAGTTTGACAGACAGTCGGACAACAAAGTGATCTTATAAGGGTTCCGTTTTTGCCTTTTGAGGTACGGATCCCTAAACACGACACAAAAATTCGCCTCCGTTAAGAATTTTGAATATTCTTCGCCTTCGTTTCATACGCTATTGCGCTTTTTGTATGGGAGTCCCGTCTCTTATAAAATTCTCTTTGGTGTGTAGATAAATATAGTTATCTATATACATAGATGGGTAACCACCCGGGTTAAAACCCGAGACTGGGTTAAAACCCAGTTATCACCCACTTCAATGTATGGACTGAACTGGGTTTTAACCCAATCTTGGGTTTTAACCCGGGTGGTTACCCATCTATGTCTATATACCTGGGCTGTTGCGGTAACTACAAACCGAAATACAGAGCATCAGATTATTTATAGTTAAAAATAACATGAAACGCTTCTGTGACAGACGCCTGTCATCTTGATGAACTACATTTTGTTAAATTAGTGGGACAGTCTATTGCATCTAGGGTTGCCAACTGCAAAATGTGAATTCGCGGGAAATTGTGATTTAAAATACGGGACACGGGACAAAACAACGGGACGGGATACAAGTAATTTTGTATACCTACCAAAACGTCTACGTCTTTTTAAACCTGGTGTTAGGAAATATTAAAAAAAAAATATCATTGTAAAACGTCAAAAAAGACAGGATTTTGACAGGAGAGGAGATGTTATGGGGAACCTTTAACGTAGTGATTTTGTTCTCTCTGGGGGAACCGGATCTGACTGAGCGCGTCTTGAGATTTTATCTAATTTTAAATAGCTTGTATTGGCGATTTTGTAAAAGAAAGTGTGTACTATGTAATAAACTGTGGTGATATAAATAATAGCAGTATTATTGAAACACAAGCGTAAGACGATCTAACACTGGTGAGAAGTAAAATAAACCGCCTGGTTATCCTACCTAATATTAAAAATCCTAACTAATCTTACTATCTTACTTCTTACTAATATTATAAATGCGAAAGTTTGGATGTGAGTTTGTGAGGATGTTTGTTACTCAATCACGCAATATCTACTGTCGATTTTGCGTGATTGAGTAATAGTGAGTGAAATTGAGTAGTGCGTCCGTACATAGACGGAATTCAATGAAATTTGGTATACGGCTAAAAATACCGGGAATAGCACATAGGGTACATTTAAATATTAGTTAGTATTATGTCACGATCACCATGTGTTATATACTTATCTAGTTCTAAGCATGATCTAATTCCCGGCTCAGGTAAACACTGTGATATTTTGAGAAGCTGTGATCATGAATTCATGTACTGAAATAGCCGGATCGTAAATGACAGATTTATAGAGATTTACTGCACAAACTCTTATTGACGTGTGTGTTTTATGAAGAAAGTTATGTGTTGTTAGATTTGGCCCATCATTATCAGCTACTAGCTGTTTCCCGCGGCTTCGTGCGAGTGAATTTCCCACGGGAACAGTGCTTTTTCCCGGGATGAAAAGTATCCTATATACTTCTCAGTACTTTTAACTATGTGTATGCGAAATTTCAGGAAGCTTGGTTAAGTAGATAAAGCGTGAAGAGAGTAAACAAATAAATATTATCTGTGCCATAACCACAGGGCGGGCGCTTCATAGAAACGGCGCGTCAAATATGCCTACTACTACTACAAATGAAACTGTATATCCGTGAACACGTCAGTAACACGTCAATGTGTGCATTTTCATAGTCGAACGTCCCACAGTTACACAAGAACGGGGGAGAAGTGCGGAAAGAGCGGGGGGATGCCATATTGCGGGAGGGGCAGGGAGTTCCCTTTCTGTACGTACTACTAATATTAATTCTGTGCCATAACCCAAGCGGGCTGTGCGATGGGGACATTGAAATGGTCGATGATCAATGATAATGAGTTAGGTAGGTACCTCGATTCTCCAAATCTCAAGGCCTTGCTTCTTCCCTGCACTCTCGAATGCGGCGTGGACTTCCGGCATTCTGGGAAAATAAGAAAAAACATTGTAAATTAGGGATTTTAATGTTTTGTATCATGGGTTTTTAAGAATTCGCTCTTGTATATTTTTGACATTTATGAATCACTAGCTGCCCGCGGCTTCGCCTGCGTGAATTTCCCACGGGAACAGTTTCGATTAAGTCACCTTGCAAACAAAAAAAACTAGATCAAAATAGATCCTTTTGTCATCGTATCTGACATTGACGACATATAGATCCGATACATGTGTGTCAAAGTTATAACACCCCTTTTTTACACAAATGATCAAAAGGAGTGTTATGTTTTTAGGGTTCATGTATGTTTGTATGTAAGTTTCTTTCCACCATAAGTCCTGAACGGCTCAACAGATTTTGATGTGAGAGGTATTTTAAGATTCCTCTCATTTCTACGAGTGACATAAGCTATGTGAGTTGTCATGGTCAGTCGTGTTTTATGAATTTTTTATAATTAGCTTGATGTGTCTTTTTGTTAATGAAACTCAAGATTTTCCCTTCAACCTTGGCTGATTTTAACGATTTTTACGTGTAAGAAAATATCTGGTAACGATGTTTTCCTCCGCTCCCAAATTAGCATATAAGATAAGATAATAATCCGAAATGTTAACAATTTCCATGGTTGTGCCCTAGTTTATACGACTCGGTTGACTGACTGCGACGGAGGAAGTTATGTTATTGCTACAACGTGAGTAGGGTTGCCAGGTCGCCAAACCTAATAGCCGGACAGACCAGCCAGTTTGGTCGGACATTTGGGTAGAAAGGCCGGACACAGTACATTATTGAGGATTTTGTCTTAGTATTAATAGGTACGACGAAAAAATTGTATGTAAAATCAAGTTTTTTTGGTAATACCGACAGAGCGCAGGGGGGCGGGCCACCCGTTTGCAAAATATAAAAAGCCTAACTAAAGCCGGACACCGTTTATTTTGGCCGGAAACGCAATCAAAAAGCCTACCTATGTCCGGCTTTATCCGGACGCCTGGCAACCATAAACGTGAGGGCAACGACCGAAAGATTGCAACCATAGACGTTTTCTAACTTCATGATGGCAACTCATCTCGGAATTATGTCACAGAATTAGTTATGTATGCAAAGGCGAATTTAAGGAAGGTCCTGGGGGTCATGTCATGAAAGAAAGATCGTAGAACACCCATCACCCATCGTAGAAAGAAAATTGTCATTCATTAACTTTTTTTCCAACTTTATGAACCCGTCCTGACCTTTGGTATATATTTTTTTTCACACATGGCAACTTTAATAACTACGTCCTATAAAAGTTACCAGGCGTCCCGATTATTAGTGAAAATAATGTGAAAAGAAAATTCTAAAAAGAAAAATGCAACGCTGATTTATATCTTTGGCACGATACTAGAATTAGAGAAAAGTATATTCAAAAACCGCAACTGATACTGAATCAAATTATTTTTAGACTGACAAAAATTTATTGGAAAAAGAAAAATGCAAGAAAACTGCTAGAGTGATTTATCTTGTCGTCGTCCTAACAGTTTTATCGCCGAGTTTTATGTAGATCGGAACTGTAAATTAAAAATATTCTGGTATTATTTTTACACGACATTGAATTGTTCGTGTAATTTGTTCACACCCACAGAAACATCGAGATATTATTTCTAATGCACAGATTTTTTTAAAGAGATTTAGCTGATATTATTAAAACTTATTGGAAAAACCAAAAACATGAGGAATATAATTATATCTCGATGGAAATATATTACAAAAATATAGCGTGAACGTCTATCCGAACAAGATTCATTGAAAATGCACACCAAAATACATCGCAATAGAAGCAAGCAAAAGCATATCCAATCGCGCATGCGCGATTGACACAGCATCAGCCCGCCAAAATCAACGTCACGAATGTGACAGCTGCCCTTAGAAAACGTAGTCATTTTTTTTTTCTGTGCATAGAGGTTCATCAGTTCAGCTAACTAGAGTATACCTATTTAAGTCTGTGTTCACACCATAAACATAGAGAAAAAAATCAAAACATTTTCTTCTGACTTTATGGTTCACACCAAAGTTTACATGTACACGTACAATCACAAAGTACATAATACTTTCATGTGTACTACATTGTAAACTTTGGTATCGATTAGTGAAAGGTTCGCAATACTTGTAGTGTAATGTCGTTATCATTATTTGTTATCTAAGCGGCAAGATTTGACAGTTGAACACTGGACTCCAAGATACAGGCATCTGTCTAGTTCAATTTCAATTTCAATTTACTTTATTGTATCCATGGTATTACAAAGGTCACATAATAAATTATAGTTGGTACATCATGGAACCCTGGTAGGGCACTACAATTCAATTCTTAAAAACTAATTTATTAATTGAATTCCAAATCCTGAATAAGTAAAAATGTCAAATTAAATTTAATAAATATTAGAAATTAAGTAGGTATATCAAAAATTAATAGTCAGGTATGTCAAAGTACTTAATATAAATTAAAACAATCTAACAACTTATTCTAAAAATTCTTTTAAACAATAAAAACATTTTTCAATTAGATATTCTTTGAGCTTTTTGACAAACGTCCTTAAATTTTTTTCCGCTTTGATTTCTTCGGGGATTTTATTAAATATTTTTATGGTCATCACTAGGGGACTAGAACCGAAGAGGCCCATTCTGCTAATTGGAGGATTTAGTTTTTTTTTATTCCTTGTATTAATTTTACTTCCACACTCTTCTATAGTTTTGAAAAAGTGTGGGTTATTTTTAACAAACTTGCACACTTCTAGTATATAAATACCGGTTAATGTTAGTATTTTAGTTTTTATAAAATGGGGTCTGCAACTTTCTGTTCAGTCTTTCAGATTAACTAAAATTCGTATGCATTTTTTTTGTAAAATAAACAGCTGCTCCGTTAAAGCTGTTTTAAAATCAGTACATCGTTTTAACTCTGATAATGCATATAGAAAACTAGAAAGTTTGCTTTTTGTTTTTTGGATATGAGCTTTCCAAGTTATATTTACGTCGATTTCAATGCCCAGGAGTGTAGAAGTGTCAACACTCTCTATAGCTGTTCCATTCAAAGTTAAGTTAGAGTACTAGTTTGGAGCTTAGAGCTTACAACAATCTTATGCTATTTTTAACAGGTCTCTATTGTTTCCCCTAATTTTTTGTACTCCTAATGTAGTTTGATGCACAAACTTTTAGTACAACATTTTATCGTACATTTTTATGAATTCTAATTTAGTTTAGCCTATTTTTGATACCCCTAAGTTTTTATCGCCGTATATTTACTTCCCAAATAAGTCATTAGGCCTAATAATAGATTATTTCTAATATTCACAAATACTAATTAATATTTCGTACAAAGTAAGCACAAAAGTGTAACACCTAATTATTTCTGTTATAATAATTTCTGATAATTATTACAAAGTATTTAAATCTAAATAGGGGGTCAAAGTACTTATATAAAACTAAAATTAAACATTGATGGATTTGTGTGTGAAAAATGTCGAGAAGTAAAAGAAAGTTATATTGGGCGTGTGAACTAAAACGTGCAGCATGCAAGCAAGCATGCAAGTATTTCTGGGTGGTAATACCAGAAGACTCGCTCCGTCGGCCCTTCGATTCATTCGTGCACTCGACCTCGCTACGCTCGAGAGGTCGCCGGCTTGCTTCGCTCGCCACATCCCCCCTCGCTGCGCTTTGGCTTCGTGCCCTCATTTCTTTCAGGACCTCCGTCGCGAGCTTCTGGTTTCGCGCGAAGGAATAACACTCTAGTATAGGACAAACTTGAGCCACGTGGAGCTCTAAGTCGGATCTGTGACTTATGAAGATTTTTAGGAATTATTATTAGTAGTGTATTACTAACATCATTCTGAAAATGACTGACGACAGATTGGACTGCCCCCCCCTGCTCTCGCAAGCAAGATACGTGCTCCGTTGAAATAATTCATTATATTGTTGAAAAGTTAACATCTTTACTACTAAAGTGTATCAAAAGAAAGCTAAAATCCCAAGTGAAGTGATAAACAATAAATAAATACTGTGGCAATAGTGGAAATTGAGAAAATCTAACTAAATCCCAGCCATCGAATAGAAACTACGACAGTTATTTGATTTAAAAAGTGATAACGTCGATCAGCTGGGTGAATATCGCTGTACTCCTTATACACACGGATAGCTTGATCTGCAGGTATTGTCCATCCTACTCACTCACACATTTCACGACATACCTACATAGAAGTAAAAAAATATAAATAAATTGAATTGATTTACTAAAATGCCTTGCTCTGCATGTGATCAAAAGATAGCTTACACAGGCGAAATGATAAAATGTATTTGCTGCAAAAAGAAATATCACTATCAATGTCTCAATATCACAACATCGTATTTTATGTCCAACCGAAATGAACTACAAACCTCTCTACGGTGTCCGGCCTGTAATAACGTTACTCGGAGAAAACACGACCATACACCCGTCAGATCCACAGAAAACACTTTACTAAACGACACGACTATGTCAATTGATTTAATGAACGAAAACGAGAGTCTTCTAGGTGATACTGAAAGACTACCACCGGAAAATGATAACATGGCATGCACTTCAGAACTCGTCAAAACACCTACATCAAATAACACAATCACCTTCGACAGATTTAGTGCATTACTAGACGAAAAATTAGACAGTACAAAACAGGATCTTCTAAAAAGTCTTACGACAACAATTAAATCACAGATAGATATGTCGATTAATAAACTAAGACAGGAATTTCAACATAACTTGGACATCTTACAAACCAAACAAAAAGACACTGATAACGAAATTATGACGGTAAGGAAAAAAATGCAGACGCTCGATACAGAAAACAAAGAACTGCGACGTGAATTACAATCTCTAAAAAATAAACATGATACTTCCTTACAACACACACCCTCACAGAAACACACACAGGATACTGATAAAGATAAAAAAATTGTAATATACGGTTTAAAAGAACACTACGACGAAAGTGAAGAACAATTATATAACCAAATTATTTATTTATTCCAAGATGTACTCCAGATAAATCTGACAGGTTTCGTAGAAGATATTAGGCGTATAGGAAAGAAAGGTATAAATCGACCCTTACTTATTGAATTAACCAGCAAAAAGAATGACCAAACACATATTACAAAACACTAGATACTTCAGGAACTCCAGTATAAATATCTCCCCGATATTAGATGAAAAATCCCTAGAAGAAAGACGTATGTTACGTGAAAAAATGCTAGCGGCTAGGAAAGCCGGGCATTATGCAGTTGTGCGCGAAAATAGGCTATTTATTAACGGAAAACAAGAAAACACACCACAATTGACACCAACACTGCCAGCACCTATAGAATCCCGTTATATAAACACTAGCCTGTACAAGCCTATTCCAACGTCACTCAATAACCAGTCACTCGTAGAAGCTTCAGATTCAACACAAAAAGAAGTTATTACGCCTAATGAACCTCACACAAATCTAAGAACACCACCGCATACATTTCGTCACCAAATTTAAACTATTATTCCAAAATATGCAAAGTCTCAACAATAAAACACACATACTGGAAGATTTTGTAAATGAAGAACGCTATCATGCGATATGCCTATCAGAGACATGGATACGTGATCATCAAGCTAACATCATACAAATACAAGGTTACAAATTCGCAGCGGCCTTCTATCGCCAGGAACATAGAGGGGAGGCGTGGTTATTCTGCTACAAGATGATATAAAATATAGACTACGACAAGATATCGCCGATTTGTCTACAGAATTTGTAATTGAATGTTGTGCTTTAGAAATACCAGAATTTGACATACTTTTGATTAATATTTATAGATCTGACCGTGAGATTGAGATATTTTTCAACTATTTGCATGTTCTGCTCAATAAAATTAGACAACAAGAATACAACAAACATATTATAATAGGTGGTGATTTTAATATACATAAAATCCCAAAAACTAAAGAATATGACCGCCTTTCTGACTTAATGTTAAGCTCAAATTTTCATCAACTTATAACCGTACCTACTAGAGTAACAAAAGCTACGAGTTCATGTATTGATTTTATATTTACAAATACAAAAATGACAGAAAATGCAATGGTTGAAGACAACGGAATATCTGACCATAGATCGATAATTTACACGTGTAATAAAACTAATATCAAAAATAAAAATACACACAAATATAAATATATGCGATTATTTAATGAAGATAATATTAAAAATTTTAAATTAGCCGTAAAAAATATAGACTGGACACAAATAATAAAAACCACAAATGACATAAATAATAACTATAATTCTTTCCAAAATATTATTCAGGAAAATTTACAAAAAACACATTCCAAAAATACGAGTAAGATGCACTAAAAAGCACAAAAAAACGTGGTTAACCGTGGGTTTGAAAAAGTCATGTAGGCATAAACGATTGCTTAGAATACTGTCTAATCAATCAAATGACAAAATTTTGAAAATGCACTGCCGGAAGTACGGTAATATTCTGAAAAATGCGTGAACAATTCAAAAAGAATCGGTCACTCTCGCGAAATGTCAAAATCAAAAAACAAAACAAAAACAATGTGGAAAATAATAAAAAATGTGACAAATAAAGGCGCCTCAAATACTAAAAATATTGCACTAAACATAAACGGATCGAGTGTAGAATGTCCCTACCTGGTTGCGGACTCGTTCAACGAGTTTTTTGCATCTATAGGCGAACCACAATCGCACAGTACATGCACATTACATAACGCCCCGGCCGCCGCCGGAGCGAAGGTGCGCTCGGGCAGCTCGCGTGATGCGTCACACGTCATAACAAACTCAATGTATCTTTCGTATGTTGATGAACACGAAGTATACACCATAATAAAAAAACTAAAAAATAAACACAGCTTTGGACATGACGAACTACCCCCGACACTTATAAAAGAATGCGCCACAGAATTGACCCCTCCATTGGTAAAACTTATAAACCAATCATTTGACGAAGGACGATTTCCGGACAATTTAAAAATTTCGACAATAATACCTATCCCAAAAAAAGGTGATTCTAGTGATCCTGCAAACTATAGACCAATAGCAATCCCATCGACAATTTCAAAAATCTTTGAACAAACAATGACATATCGATTAAATATTTTTTTGAAAAATATGACGTATTCGACGAAAACCAATTCGGATTCAGAAAAAAACGCTCGACTAGCCTTGCCGTATATCATTACGTGCAAAAAGTACTTACCCATATAAATAATAAAAAATACGGTGTCGGGCTTCTACTGGACATGACCAAAGCCTATGATAGGGTCTCCCATGACGTACTGTTACGTAAGCTGCACAATGCGGGTATCCGCGGACCGGCGAATAAATGGCTGCGCTCGTACCTAAGCGACCGTCAACAATACGTCCAAATCGAATATAATAATGAAGACTCAAATGAATTACAACTAATAAAATCTAAAATTCGCGTAACAAATAGTTCTATCCCACAAGGGAGCGTGCTCGGCTGTGTATTGTTTTTGATATACATAAATGATCTCCCGCGACTTTTTCATGACGAAAAGAGTTTATGCGTTATGTTTGCGGACGACATCTCACTATTATTTAAGTGTGACACTTCTAGCGAATCGTGCGTTGTACTCAAAGATGCAATAAATAAATTAGAAACATTTTTAGACTCGCAAAATTTAGAAATTAATTTAAAAAAGACTAAAATGATCCAATTTAGACCGCCACAAAAAAAACGATTAGATCTTAACTTGCAAGTAAATGGCACGACAGTCGAAGAAGTAAACCATTTTAATCTCCTGGGTATAACGATTGACACATACATAAATTGGAAAAACCACATTGTTAAAATAAAATCCAAGCTGTCTCGATTCGTCTATGCCCTCGGTGTTTTGAAAGTCAATACAAACCTTGACACTGCGCTGTCAGCCTACTATGCCTACGCCGAGTCTTGGTTGCGATACGGAATTATATTATGGGGAAATAGTGTCGACGCACACGTCCTGTTCGTTATGCAGAAGAAATGCGTTCGAATACTTACCAACACACGAAGTCCAGATAGCTGTAAACCACACTTCATCGAGAAAAAGATACTAACGCTCCCGTGTTTATATATATTAGAAATAGCCACGTTTGTTAGGAAACATCACTATTTATTTATCCAAATAAAGGACACGCACGCAATCAACACACGACAGAAAAATAATTTAAAACAACCGGTATCAAACTTAAAAATGTTCTCAAAAAGTACTTATGTGATGTCAATTAAAATATATAATAAAATCCCGGCCAAATTAAAATCAGAAACAAAGGACACTATTTTCATTAACAATTTAAAAACATTACTAATCTCAAAAGCATATTACTCTGTCGAAGAATTTTTAAATGACAAGATAACTTATGATTGAAAATGTCTCAATCGCACGCCGAAAATAGAATAATTAAATTTGACCTCATTTGACTAATTTGACTGTAAATAATTAAAGATTTAATGAAATAATTTTAATTTTAAAAAGTTTTATAGTATTTAATTTTGAATTTAATTTAATTTAATTTTGCTACACCCACACTGGGTACATGTTTAACTGCACATTTTTTTGTCATCTTTATGCTCATGTTTTGCAAATAAATGAATTATGAATTATGAATTATGACTGTCCTTATCTCCGGCACTGCTGTGATAGACATGTCACAGTACCCATGCCGGTGAGAAGGTACTAATAATAATAATTAAATTTACTTATATAATAATTCAATTAGTTATAATTATAAGAAGTGATTATTATAGTAAGTAATAATTATCTCAAACAAATTTATACGAGGGTATCGTTGTTATATAAAAAAATAAAAGCCAAACGATTTTAGAACATCTAATAATAGAGACTCAAAAATTGCATTTAATATTTATTAGACTTTATTATTATTGTGCAAAAACATCAATTAGGCGAGACAATAATTGTGCATAACCAGTTTAGGCCAATAAGGTTCGGCGAAGTGAAATTAGGAACAACAATTTTAAGCGAAACAAAGAGCACACCCATTTTTAACGTGTACAGTACAAACCTGTTAAATTGTAGGTACTCAACTTTTTATTATACTTATTTAGGTATATGCGGTAGACGAGACACAAATTACATGTCCAGCACTTGGCGTAGATGACGTTACATACATAAAATATGTTCTAAGTATACCTTGGTGGGAAAGAACCCCTCTGGCATGATAGCGCGACTGTTTTACGAGTTTCTTTCGGCATAATTTTCTCAGCAGTGTTCGTTCCCAAATGCTTGTAGTTTGTAGCTTTGAAATTTACAGTACAATACAATTCTGTAATTAGTTTTTGACGTGAAAAGGTGCCTGTGAAGCCCAATCCCAACTAATATTACAAATGTAAAAGTTTGTTTGTCACCCCTTCACGCTTTATCTACTGAACCAATCTTTTTGAAATTTCGCAAACACATAGTTAAGAGTACTGAGAAGAACATAGAGTACTTTTTATCCCAAAATTCCCAAGGGAGCGGAGCCCTGGGGCTTAGCTAGTTTTAAAAGTATTTTTGACATTGTTTTTATGAACTAGGTTATTCCTATTGGCTAGAATCACAGAGTGGAAACTTCATAGAAACGGGGCGTCTTATACATAGTCGGGTCATAAGTTCTGTTAACATTTTTTAATTTCTAATACTCACTTGAAATGTTTTGATTAATTTTGATTGATTTTTGAAAAACACTGAGGACCTGAGACTACGTGCTTATCGTAGGAAAACAGGATATTATCATTATCTCAATGAGCGTCTAAAAAAATAAGGGTGGTACAAAGAAAAAAAGTACCGCAAATTACCTTTTAACGAGAGAGAAATCCGGGGTACGCCATATTGTGGGAGGGGCAGGGAGCTTCCTTTCTGTACGTAGTACTTATATTAATTCTGTGCTAGAATATAAGTAGACTCTTTAAATGACTGGTTTTTATTAGCTGACCTTGAGAAGGACGTTCTCATTCGATAGAGGCCGTGGGAATTTGTGTAGCGATGCTGAACGAAGGGGAACATGATGTTCCAACTTCATTGTCAAGTTTTGTTCGACTAGATTTTTATTTTTCGAAAAAAATCTGATGTTTTTATTTATAGCCTAGACCTGGCATGATTTAACCGTTAATTACATTAGCAGCGCACATTATGTAAAGTCCATTTATTTATAATGGTCCTATTATGTAAACAACCTTACCTTGTCTTTTTATGATTTTATAACAATATAAATTAAAGTAGACTTTTTATTAGGAAATTACTTTCGTGGTTAATAAATGTTTTACTTTAGAATGTTTAGGTTTGAACTAATATTTGATTTATTTTCAACAAAATACAATAAAAAGTACTGTGAAGATTGTTTACATAATAGAATAATTAAGAGTAAATGGAGTTTAATGCAACACTCATTTGCTAACTAGCTGCGCCCCGGGGCTTCGCTCCCGTGGGAATTTCGGTATAAAAGGATATAAAAAAGTACCTTATGTGCTATTCCCAGTATTTTTCTACCTGTATACGAGTACCTGTATACCAAATTTCACCGATTTTGCGTGTTTCAAACATCCTTACAAAACTCGCAAATTCACATCCAACGCATTTATAATATTAGTAGGAAGTAGGATAAATATATGTTCATGTTTAATTCGACGATCGACGCTTCTTTTTTCTTAATTAATAGAATTTAAAAAAAATGGAAAAAAGAAGTCAATTATCCTGCCTTTTTCTTCTAAAAGCCCAAAAAAGAAAGTAGCCTGCAGTACGAGGTAGATATTCGCTCTAGTTTTAATTTTTTTTGAACACAGGTATGGCATCCGGCAAGAATATTCAGACTTCTATCGGATATTACCCATGGACGTAAATACCATTAGTATTTTTCTCTCACATTTAATAAAGTAATTACGTACATTCCACTTGAAGTCAATTTTCAGATAAGTAATTTAAAACAGATGTCTATAGTTCTCGAGATTCTAATGGATCACCGGCGGATCCAGGTTTATTTTCTGGGGGGGCACAAGAACCGTGGCGGACTATGCATGTTTTGGAATGCAACAAATCGACATCCGTCCTGATGCTGTTGCCGCCCCCCTTGAAAGACTTGCTCTCACCACTGCAGAAGGACCAGATTTGCAAAAAAATTAAGATATAAACCAGATGGGCACAAAAAATCTGTTATTTCTTCATTTGATTTGTACTGTTATATAGTTTTCTCTCCACAGTAGGTACACAAAAAAGCAGTCTGGGGGGACGGACTGCTTTCTAAATCCGCTACACATGGATGCTAGGATCGCCATTCAAATCCAACTAGGTACATACATAAAATTACATATAGGTAGTTGATGCGAAAGTTTGCAGTAGCGGATTTAGGCACGTCCCCCCCCTCCCCAAACTGCTTTTTGTGTACCTACTGTGGAGGGAGGTTCCATGACAGTGCATGTCAAATTAAAAAATAACAGAATTTTGTGAAATTTTTCTGCTCATGTGGATTATTTCTCGATTTTTTTGCCTATCTGGTCCTTCTGCAGTGGACCGCACCCACTCCCCCGGGCGGATGTCAATTTGTTGCACCCCCCCCTCAACATGCAAAGTCCGCCACTGCCCTTGTGCTCCCCCAGAAAAACATCCTGGATCCGCCCTTGAAAAAGCCTTCCATTTTTCTAAGCGTGGGCTTCGAGTATCTGTCTACCCCGTAAGGGAAAGAAGTTATGCTGAGTTGTTTTTTTTTCTTTTTCGAACAAAATTATCTAAGTAAATAATGTATGTACTAGATGTAAACACATGATTCAATTGATTATTATCTGTGTGTAGTAGCTTCAAGTATCATGTCATCGCATAGAATGAATAAGCTTGTTCCTTATCTTATCTATTAGGTATCTGTATCTAGTTCTTTCCCGTTGTTAGAGCAAGTACTCAAGCCGGCCGCACATGTCACGTTTTTTCCGTACGGAAATTTCAGATTTGGTTTAGATTCGGAGAGCCGAATGCATGCTTTTCAAGGTGCATTTATACCAAAGGAACATAGAGCAAGAGCTAGAACAAGAGCATTCTTTCGTGATCTTATAGTGTAAACGAAAGCTAGTCTTCAGCGTTTACACCAAAATATCAACGAGCAAGAACAACGAACCAAGAACTAAAATTCACGCACAAGAACGATGTCGATTTACATCAGACGAGCGAATGCTCATTCGTGTCGATACTGTGGTTGGTAGCGCTTCGCTATCTCAGACTCTGACAGCAAAGTGCAGCATTTGTTATTTTATCAACACTCAAAAAGAAAAAAAGGAAGAAACGTTGGTGGGTGACCAATACAATATAAAAATACAACTCGCAAAAAAGATGCATTCATGGTTTTTGCGAGTTGTATTTTTATATTGTTCAAAATTCATCTGAGATTTTGGTAGGCTTCTATTTTTCTTGCGACCAATCCATAATTATATATATTAAATTCGCCAGAACACTAGAACGCTTTGAAGAGACCGCTCTGGGGAGCGAGCGAATCCGAACACGAAAGAACGCTCTAAGCAGCTGTTCGCACGCTCTAGTGCCGTTTACATCAAGCGAGCGAGCATTCTTAGAATATTCTATAGAATCTCTGCGAACGCAGACAGAACAACGAAAGAATGCTCTATATCTGTTTACACTAAAAGAATTTGTACGAGTGGGGATAGAATTAGCATTCGCTCGTTTGGTGTAAATGCACCTTCATACAAAGTGTTCCAGTGGGTGCAAACGTCCGTTTTCTTTTCCGAACGGAAAATGTGCTACACGGATCCCCAGATCTGAAATTTCCGTACGGAAATAAACTGACGTATGCGGCCGGCTTTGTCAGATATCATGTTACGGGATTACAGCTGCAGTTGCAAACACATTTAGTAAGTAATCCTTCTAAGAGAACGCATGAGGTAGTGCGTCTATTTTGTTATCTAAAACGCCGTGATAAAGGCATCTGCCATGACTTTTACGACAACCGCCAACTAGTGGCAGCTATTCCTGCTGTCCTGTCCATGAATAGATAGAATTGTACTAATATCCTACTAATAATCCATACTAATTTATAAAATGATACTAATTTATAAAATGTTGCGAAAGTTTGGATGTGAGTTTGTGAGGATGTTTGTTACTCAATCCCGCAAAATCTACTGGACGGATTTCGATGGAATTTGGTACACGGGTAGAAAAATACCGGGAATAGTACATAGAGTACATTTTATCCCGAAATTCCTACGGGAGCGAAGCCCCGGGGCGCAGCTAGTTTGAAAATAAATGCGAAAGTGAGTTTTGTTTGTTACCTCTTCATGCTTTATCTACTGAATCAATCTTCCTGAAAATTCGCATACAAATAGTTAGAAGGACATAGAGTACCCGAGAAAAAGTACTATTCCCGTGGGAAATTCACGCGGGCGAAGCCGCGGGCATAATTTACTGTTAATTTAGCTCAAAGCTACGCTTCACATGAAATTTAAATTCTCAGTACCTAGCTGTTTCATGTGTTAATACAGCGTGAAATTTCCTGAAACCGTGATTCCGTGGCACCGTGACAGTTTTAGGCTTCTAACTTTGATTGTGCAGTGTTTTTGATGTAAAACATCTATTGGACTTTCTAATGTTACCAGCTTGGCTGGGTTCGTAGTAATATTTCGTTTTTGTTTATACTAACAATTATTTTATTAAGACTACTTTTTTAATGAACTTGTTTGTGGTCCAACTTAATAAGTAAAATTGGCGCGATTTGGCAGTAAAACCGATTCGATTGTCGTGACAGAAAATGGCATGACGCTTCGTGCTACGATGCTCGCTCAAATATTTTTCATCTGCCGAGTGTCCTGAGACGGCAAAATTTCTAATTATTTGTATGTGTATTCCGGTTTGATCCCCCAATCAAATCCGCTACCAATTGACCTGTTACAGCTGCGCTCAGGAACTCGGCTCCGGTAGGAATTTCGGGATAAAAAGTACCTAGGTACCTAATACTTTTACATTTTATTAGTAGTTCGGATAGTTCAACAGTAGTAGAATGTATAAAAAATAAACAATAGGTACTTACATACCTACCTAGGCTAATTAATAAGGAAACTATATATATACCTAGTAGGGATTAATACTTATCCTTATGGTTAGACTAAAAATATTTTTAAAACTCCAAAGCTGTAATAATATCGTAGGTTAAGTGATTTAACATTAGTCTGTAATATTACTCTACAACAACGCATAAAAACACTGAAGGTTTCTTTCAAACCGGCAATTTTATCATAAAATCAACAAGGATATTAGACATAAAGAATTAATTAACTCACTTACGTGCTGTTTTTCTTCAAATATTCAATAAAAACTTATTAAATATCCACTTAATATAAATGAAAACTGTAAATCTATCAACAAAACGCGTATTTCAACAATTTCTCGTAATTTTCAGCGCAAATTTCGGCGCGAAATGAAAATAAAACGCGCGTACGTCCCCGACGAAAACCGAATCCGTACTAAATTGCAAATGGCGTTTAGGCCAACAACCAATGCGGCTATTTATTTTGTGATTGTATTTTTAATGCACAGAAAAATATTGACACACGTCCAAATGTGTTTCATTAATTAAAAATACAAAAGTGATTCATTAGAACGAAAAAAAAAAAAATTAACTAATAGCATTTATTAGCTAATCAGCCAGTTTAAAGATTAATAAACTGAAAACTAATGATTTTATTTAATCAAATTAACTGAAAATATCCGCTGGACTAACTAATAATAATATCGACATATTCGACCTTGAATTTAAAACCATAAATAGTTGCAGCAGTATGTTTGTTTGTTTATTTGTTACCTCTTCACTCTTTATCTACTGAACCAATCTGCCTCATTTTTCGCATACAACACATAGTTAGAAGTACTAAAAAGGGTACCTACTTTTCATCTCGGGAAAAGCATTGTTCCTGTGCAAAATTTACGCTGGCCAATCCGCGGACAAAAGTTAGTATAACTATATTTCCACCTACTTAAAAAAAGCAGGGAACTCCGGGATTTTGGGATAAAAAGTAACCTTTGTCCTTCTCTGCACTCTTAAATATATGTATGCAAAATTTCAAGAAGATTGGTTCAGTGGATTAAGCGTGAAGAGGTAACAAACAAACTCACTGCGTTTTATAACACGAACTTCATCCGCGCGTAATTTACTATTTCTAATAGGTATCTCTGGTTCTTAATGACGTAACAACATGAAACTTACGCCAGATTTTAAGTTAGACCTTCAACTATACTACAGTGAAAACTGCATCAAATTAGGTTAAGTAGTTTTTGCGCGATGTGCGTACAAACATACAGACAGACAAAAATTCAAAAAAATATGTAAAAAATATATTGATGGCTTGTGTCCGCGAACTTCGTCCACGCGTAATTTACTATTGTTAATTTCTCCGGTTCTAAGCTGTGTATCAAGATCAAACCTACGCCAGATTTTAAGTTAGACCTTCAATAATACAACAGTGAAAACTGCATCAAATAAGGTTCAGTAGTTTTTGCGTGATGCTCGTACAAACATACAGACAGACAAAAATTCTAAAAAAAATATTTATTTCTACCCTGTGCCCGCAACTTCGTCCGCGCATATCTTAGTTTCTAAGCAACGTATGAAGATAAAACTTATGCCAGATTTTAAGTTAGACCTTCAATAATACAACAGTGAAAACTGCATCAAATAAGGTTCAGTAGTTTTTGCGTGATGTGCGTACAAACATACAGGCAGGAATGACAGACAGACAGTAATACAGACAGACAAAAATTTAAAAAATAGTTTTGACTTTTGCAGGCCCTAAGATCTGTCATACACCAGTTTTTCTTATATATCACCTATGTACAGACACAGACCAGTTACCTACAGTTTTATTTAAAAAAAAAGTATTTTGATGATGGCATTGATATTAAATAAAATCAAATCAAATTATATCTATTTAATATAATGCGTAATGAATTGTTTATAGTAAATTGTTAAAAAAAAGTTAATGAATGTATTTGATAGAATGTCAATTTTTAGATAATTTATAAATAGTATGAATTTATTTATGTTTCAATGTAATCGTCGCGCTGTTTTAATTGTTTTTACTGATTAAATTAGAATTAGTACTTGATGCCCACGATACAAGCTTAGCCTAGTGTGGGATCGCTTGTTACTGTTTCTGCATACTTAAATCCTTTTTGATGAATAAAGATTTATTATTATTATTTATTTATTATTAGTTGGAATATAAGTGTGGAACTATGGAAGTATGGATACGATCATACGACACAGAATAATGAAGTTCCCACAAAATAAATGAACAATTTCCAAGAATCATAGTGTGTAGTTGCCAGGTATATGCGTCACTGCATTTAAAATCTATTTTGAGTTTTCCTTTCTTTGACATCTCTTTCTTTCGTATAGAGATGAGTTGAAAAGACAATCGACCCATACTTGACCCATACACGCTGGTGTCATACTTTCTACGCCACCTAACGACCTCTGTCAGGTATAATAAGTTTTAGGTACTACCAACCTCAGATTAAGGAAATTGCTCTCTTCTAGGGTACACATTTTTATCTCATTCGGAGGTGGACTTCTGGTTGGTGAAAAGACGGGTGCAATATATTATCATTAATACTAAGAATCTACCTATAGCAAAACCTGTATTGTTATTATACCTAACTATTTTTGTGTGTTGGCAAATAAAGATTTTTTTATTTTTTTTTTACTATTTCGAATGCTACCAACATAACACCTGAGAGCGCCAAAGGAACTGTACCATGGAAGTAATAAGTACTTTGAAATACTAATTACTTCCATGACTGTAGCACTCTCCTTTTATTTGGCCTTTTGATTTTGGAACTTCTATCTTTACATTCGATGAGTTCGTTTGAAAGATGGATGCCAGAAAGATAGGCTCACAAACATAGCGATTTTTTTCTCTCTGGGCTCACATAGGTACCTACTTACTATTTGGGTCCCAGTGGTCCCAGCTGATGGGTACAGAAAGCCATGTTATAAGTAGCTATAAAAAAAGTTCGTTTGTTTTTTAAAAACCTCCTGTTTTATCTCTGCTTTTGAAAAAGGTATCTAATTTAACTGTAACATAGCTATGGAAGTAATAAGTACTTACCTTATTACTTCCATGAACATAACTGTATCCATAAATATTACTTAATTTACGTCATTGTCTGTATTTAAAGTAGCCTACTTATTAACAATGTTATTCTCTTCCTGACATTGAGACGGGTAAGGTCTAGACCGAAGTGTTTTGTTATTCAAATGTCACGTGTTTATGACTTTAATAAATCTGTTTTAACCTGTCTACAGCTGTTTAAACCATAGACAGAAAAAATAAAATGTCATAATTCTGACTTGACCAAATGACAAAGAAAAATACACTACCAATGATTCTTTGCTTTCGACCATGGAAGTAATAAGTACTTTGTACAAAGTACTTATTACTTTGTACAAAGTACTTATTACTTCCATGTAATAAGTACTTTGTACAAAGTACTTATTAAGTACTTCCATGCTTTCGACCCAAAGGTCCCAGAGGATTGACTTGTGAGACAATGCTTTTAGATGACTTTTTGCACTGTCTTGCTTTGACAATAACAGTAATCTTAACGGCACCGGTTAGTCAAAATATGACTGGCCCCAGTTACCAAATATTATGACAAAAGTACAAATGATCAGTCTACCAGGATCTGCATGCCAGGATGGCAAAATAACATATCAAAATCGCAATTTTTCATATTTATTAATATAACTTTAACACTTACCTTAACAAAAACTTTAATTTCGGTGCAACTAAGCCTTTAGTCCGTCTATTGTACGAATTTATATTTATTTGGATGTGTGTACAATATAGTTGATTTTTTTACGAAGAATTTAAAAACTTCTTGATTGAAACACTGATTTTTTAGCTATAGTGAAAAAACAGCAATAAATATTGCATAAATTCACTTTATATTCATCATCAAACAAAGTAAGAAATCTTTAGGTACTTCAATAGGTATTTTTTAATATTTTTGACCCGGATACATCACTATTTGAAGTGTTAAATCCCAGACCTACCTCAATCCTATAATCCCATATTTATTCAACGACATGTCTGTGATATATTATGTCTTGAAGGTTGCAACTTAATATTTACAAAATTGCATCCCGCTTCCCGCTACCGGCTACACCATCACATAAGTATACATTATGTATGAATCATTTTATATGCGAACTTGATTTATATTTCTTCCGTTTCATTATAACCTCAAAAGTTTTTATGATGTTTATCTGTTTTACGCAACGAACTAATATAGTTCGTTGGTTTTACGATATTTTCTTTGAACATTGAAACATATAAATCATAAAATTACTGTGTTGTGGTCAGATGTGGTCTAATTTTACCGAGATCATTTTTTTTGACATCAACAGTATATATTATAAATGCGAAAGTTTAAATGTGAATTTGTGAGGATGTTTGTTGTTTAATTGGTATATTAGTTAAGGACGCATTTACAAAAAGACGCGCTTCAATTTTAGGTATTTGATTGTACTACTACATGCGCAGGGCACACAGCACAGCGACGCACGCTAAGCGGGAATCTTTTGAACAAACACATTTTGATACTTTTAATATTATTTTTTGTAGAATATTTATTTTATATTAGTATTTTTTTTATCTATACATATAATAAAACAGTAAAAATATTTTGTCTGTACATTTAGTATTTTTGACTGAAATGGATAGAGGGACACTTAAAAAGAATAATAGAAAGCAAAAAAAATTATTTGGAATTTCTTGTCTGTCTGTATGTATGTATGTACGCGTTTCACGCAAAAACTACTGGACGGATTTAAATGAAACTTTCAATCAATAAATGTTTTACTTTAGAATGTTTTGGTTTGAACTAATATTTGATTTATTTTTAACAAAATTCAACAAAAAGTACAGTAAAGATTGTTAACATGATAGGACTGGTAAGAATAAATAGAGTTTAGTGAAAAACTCTATCTCGAAGCTCTGAGAGCTTCTGAGTAATAAAATATTATTGAGGTATTTATAAAGACTGTTATATGATGATATCTATAACAGTTATCGCAATAAAGATATGTTGAGGCAGAATGTCCAATTCGCAAAATGTCCAATTTGCTAAATGTATATTTTGCAAATTTGACATTCTGCGAACTGGACATTTTGCGTTTTGGACATTTTGCGATTAGAACATTTTGCGAATTAGACATTTTGCGAAATGAACATTTTGCGAATGGGGCATTCTGTGTATTGGACATTCTGCGAACTGAATATTTTGCAAATTAAACGTTTTGCGACCGCTGGACCTTTTGCGAATTGGATGAATCATATAGGTAGGCTGTGATATAAGTATGGATTTCGTAAAAGGTCCAATTCGCAAAAGGTCCAATTTGTAAAATGTATTGGACATTTTGCGAATTGGACATTTTGCGAATTGGGCATTCTGTGAATTTGACATTCTGTCTATGGATTTCGCAAATGGTCCAAATCGCAAAATGTCCAATACATTTTACGAATTGGACCTTTTACGAAATCCATACTTATATTACAGCCTACCTATATGATTCATCCAATTCGCAAAAGGTCCAGCGGTCGCAAAACGTTTAATTTGCAAAATGTTCAGTTCGCAAAATGTCCAATACACAGAATGCCCCATTCGCAAAATGTTCATTTCGCAAAATGTCTAATTCGCAAAATGTTCTAATCGCAAAATGTCCAAAACGCAAAATGTCCAGTTCGCAGAATGTCAAATTTGCAAAATATACATTTTTTTTTTTTTTTTTTTTTTTTTTTTTTTTATTAAATATGGGTTTGCTCTTGACCACAATCTTGCCCGAGGACAGAGATGAGATGATGATGATGACATTTAGCAAATTGGACATTTTGCGAATTGGACATTCTGCCTCAACATATCTTTATTGCGATAACTGTTATAGATATCATCATATAACAGTCTTTATAATATAATAAAATGTCTAATAAATTTTGCAAAATGTTCAGTTCGCAGAATGTCCAACACGCAAAATTTCCAGGTCGCAGAATGTCCAATTCGCAAAATGTCTAATAAATTTTGCAAATTGGACATTTTGCGAATTGGACATTTTGCGAATTGGACATTTTGCGAATAGGACATTTTGCGAATTGGACATTTTGTGAATTGGACCTTCTGCGAAATCCATACTTATATCACAGCCTACCTAAGTATATGATTCATACAGTCGGTCGTCGAAAGCCCCTATTTGCTTAGAAAATCGTAGACATGCAAGATACATACTGACTGGATATCGAAGCGCATTTATTATAAAAATGCTTAAAAAAATACATAAAAAAAAAACATACTTCGAAACATATAACCTCCTCCTTTTTTGGGAAGTCGGTTAAAAATAATAAAAACTACGCATGTAATCAGATTACTGACTACTGTAATCAAAACTAACGATTACAAATGTAATCATGATTGAAAGTAATCTAGATTAAAAGTAATCATGATTGATGTAGTCATGATTACTTTCAATCAGATTATTAATCCGATTACAAAAGTAGTTGATTACGCCCAACTCTGCCTATGGCAACTTTCCGTCTCCATCATCAGGACGCTGGACTTCATGTAGGACCAGAGTACTAAAGAACACAAACTAAACAAGCCCAAACTCGACCAGGTTACATGGTTTAATTACAGAGTTCCTATGGCAACCTTCCGTCTCCATCATCAGGACGCTGGACTTCATGTAGGACCAGAGTACTAAAGAACACAAACTAAACAAGCCCAAACTCGACCAGGTTACATGGTTTAATTACAGAGTTCCTATGGCAACCTTCCGTCTCCATCATCAGGACGCTGGACTTCATGTAGGACCAGAGTACTAAAGAACACAAACCAAACAAGCCCAAACTCGACCAGGTTACATGGTTTAGTTACAGAGTTCCTATGGCAACCTTCCGTCTCCATCATCAGGACGCTGGACTTCATGTAG
This sequence comes from Ephestia elutella, assembly GCA_018467065.1. Classification (NCBI taxonomy): domain Eukaryota; kingdom Metazoa; phylum Arthropoda; class Insecta; order Lepidoptera; family Pyralidae; genus Ephestia; species Ephestia elutella. The sequence goes on from CM031574.1 coordinate 10,258,266, forward strand.
GACCAGAGTACTAAAGAACACAAACCAAACAAGCCCAAACTCGACCAGGTTACATGGTTTAGTTACAGAGTTCCTATGGCAACCTTCCGTCTCCAACATCAGGACGCTGGACTTCATGTAGGACCAGAGTACTAAAGAACACAAACCAAACAAGCCCAAACTCGACCAGGTTACATGGTTTAGTTACAGAGTTCCTATGGCAACCTTCCGTCTCCAACATCAGGACGCTGGACTTCATGTAGGACCAGAGTACTAAAGAACACAAACCAAACAAGCCCAAACTCGACCAGGTTACATGGTTTAGTTACAGAGTTCCTATGGCAACCTTCCGTCTCCAACATCAGGACGCTGGACTTCATGTAGGACCAGAGTACTAAAGAACACAAACCAAACAAGCCCAAACTCGACCAGGTTACATGGTTTAGTTACAGAGTTCCTATGGCAACCTTCCGTCTCCATCATCAGGACGCTGGACTTCATGTAGGACCAGAGTACTAAAGAACACAAACCAAACAAGCCCAAACTCGACCAGGTTACATGGTTTAGTTACAGAGTTCCTATGGCAACCTTCCGTCTCCATCATCAGGACGCTGGACTTCATGTAGGACCAGAGTACTAAAGAACACAAACCAAACAAGCCCAAACTCGACCAGGTTACATGGTTTAATTACAGAGTTCCTATGGCAACCTTCTGTCTCCATCATCAGGACGCTGGACTTCATGCATGGCTAGAGTACTAAGGAAGACAAAACACACACTGGAATATTAACGAAGAAAAATAAAAAGGTACTTTCTTTTCCGCACAAGTATCAAAACCAGTTGATCTAACTGAGTTTTCGTATATGCACAGCGATGTATTTGTCCGTGGGGTTTTGCTGCGTAGCGGGGTGATTCCGGGAATTCACTAAATTTCAATTATGCCAGGGTTCTAAAAAAACATATGACATTTTCTGAATATAAAATTATTTCGTAATGGAACTACAGGACATTCTCTCATGGTGCTATTAATTGAAGAAAATATATAATTGTAATTTACAAAGAAAACAGCGAAAACACGCGTCCATCGTCAACACCATTTGCGTAATTTTTGGAGACTCCGTAATATTTATATTAATTCTTAATAAAATAGGAATATATAAGCGTGTTACTATATTTAATATAAATCCCTAATTATCGTACATTGATTTTCTGAAGAAATGGCTATTATATAATTATTTAATATAGTTAAAAAATATATTTTATATTTGTAACCATAAAATCGTCAACACCATTTTACTAAGATCAAAATACATATTTCTTTTAAACCCTGCGGGGGGAGGGGGAACGGAGCGATTAGTCGCGTGCGCAGCCCTGTCCTAGTCTCAAATCGGGAGCATATGAAATTCACGCCTGTTGTGTTAAGCAAGAAATAAATATATTTAATTCAGAAATTCAAGTGTAACCAAATTACCATCATCCCCGTTTGTAGTCATAAGGTAATTAAGCTGTGTTACTATCTTTTTCGTATTCAATTACTTACATTAGGATGTATAGGAACTTCAATTAGAAAATATATTTAGTATAAAAACTTCTTTGTTTCCAGAAATTTCGAGCAAAATAGGCTTAAATATCATCACCATTTGTGTCAACTCCATATATTACATTGAAATGGTAATGATGTTTTGTAAATGGCGATGACGCCGTGTCATTTTAAAATCGACATCCTTCCATGCAGCTTTGTATGTGGGCGTATAAAAGAGACCGTAGAGACCTACCTTGTACCAGCTATTTCTCTTTTTGCCTAAATCGTCAAAGTCGATTAAGGAAATGGGCTTCAAATCAACAGATGATGAGCTAGCCTCCAGTACTACACTTTTACTTATTCCCGTTTTACCACCTCGTTAACATAGTCTTTGGATTTAACAACCCTCGGTTTTGTTTACCCCGCAAAGTATTAAGACGTGGTTTTATGGCTAGAAGGCAAGCGTACGCTGATAAAAAAGCTGATCTGATAAAAGGAAGGAAGAAAAAATGCTATTTTTAAGCATAGGTGAAAATCTCCTAGAGATCAAAAAATTCAAAGACAGAAATGGCGAGAAGCAGCAAAAAAATACAGACAGAAAAAGAAAGAAGCCAGTAAAATGTCAATATTGCCAAAAATTATACATGTAGAAGCGCAAGACAAAGAAGAAAATGAAAATGCGAAATTTAAAACCGATGGGGAAGAAATATTACACTCATCAAATCCTTTGAATCAATGTAACTATTCTAGAAAAATAACAAGATTTTAAATAATGGAACTAAGAAAGAGAATCAAAATGACTAGAATAATTAAAGCACAATAAATAAAATTAAATATTTGAATAGGAAGATTCAGGAATACGAGAATAGAGCCATGAAGAATTTCCCTACGGAAAATAAAACAGAAACTAAAGAAAAATCAAGATTGAAAACATATAAACATAAAAAACCTACATTTAAACTTGAAAAAGTTATCGATTTTTTTTATTGACGACTAACAGTGTAATTTTGGCCGGAAAGAAACAATATACACGACAAAAAATAAAGATTACTAACATATGATATATATGCGTAGACTACTAAGAAAATATGTTTTCTACTTAATATTATTTCTATAAATAAAAAAATAAGTTTATACATCGTATTTTATTTTAATTTTATTCCATATACATCATTACCATTTGACTTTTGTCAATACCATTCAACGCGAAATCATTACCATTGTAAGATTGTCATCACCATACACGCGAAAAAAAATTAAAGTGTTCCATTTCCTAAAATCCTTGTTTGATTTTAAGGCACATTGGTATATTTATATGTCCAGCCCATATGAACATTTATATCATGTCATACACGCTCATCAAGGTATAGGAAAAAAAGTGAAAAAAAATTGACAATCGGAACGAAATTCTCGGATTCACCCAGCGACAGGGAGCGACACAGGGACGTCCTTTCACAGAGGCTCACACACAGAGCACATATGAAGCTCACATGAGCCGACTGAAGCTTCGTTCGAAATGTTCGTCACTTTATACTATGGAAAAACGAAACAGTTAAACTGATTATTTTTATTTTATATAAATTTTGTTAAAACTTGATGGTTTTCTTTGAAATAAATAATATTGATTATATATATTATATGTTTCTATTTTTCTTTTAAAGAATATTTCACAAATTACTCAGTTTTTTATACCGAAACCTTACCCTGTTTTCGTTGTTTTCGCGGAAAGAGGCTAGGAAAAACTAATTTTATAGTATTTAATACTACTTTTTACACAAAATAAAATAGAAACTAATATAGTCAAAGGTTTACAGTACCCATCAGTACCCGTAACACTTTATAAAATTCAATGAATTTATCGGAAATCGAACCGGCAAATGGCAAATTTCATTGATTTTTGTAAACGCGTCCGGATTTCGACAAAATTTGGTATACGGCTAGAAAAGGACCGAAGACTCGGGGCGCGGCATGTAATACATAAGTATATCAATTGTACATGTATTCTGCAATAATGTATGTATGTAAGTTTCTTTATTTCACCATAAGTCCTAAATGGCTAAACAGATTTTGATGTGAGAGGTATTTTTAGATTCCTTGCATTCCTCCGAGTGATATTGGCTATGTGAGTTGTCAGTCGTGTTTTTTATTTTTTTATAATCAGCTTGTTTTACAAGTCTATTATATCTATCACTATTACCTATGTCGTTGGTCACCATCTTCTTTGAAACACTACTGAATGAAATTTGATGCGGTTTCCATAGTTGCATTGTTGAAAGTCAACTGAAAGTCGATCTGATAACTGGCGCACTAGATTATATAGTACTAGCTTTCGCCCGCGTAAATTTCCCACAGGAACTGTCCTTTTTCCCGGGATGAAAGGTACCCCATGTCCTTTTCCGTACTTCCAGCTATGTGTATGCGAAATTTCAGGAAGATTGGTTCAGTAGATAAGGCGTGAAGAGGTAACAAACAAACCAACAAACTCACTTTCGCATTTAAAATATTAGTTAGGACTAGCTGTCGCCCGCGGCTTCGCCCGCGTGAGTTTCGCTTAGATGAAAAATCTCTCTTGGAGCTTTTCATCAGATGTTCCAGATCTTCAATTTTTATACGTCAGCAGAAAATGCTCATCAGGTTGAACGACTTTTACTAAGGCGCCATTTCCATATATGTTATAGTGTAGCTGGTCTCTTGCAGTTCTTCATCAGATGTTCCAGATCTTCATTTTTTATACGTCATCAGAAAATGCTCATCAGGTTGAACTACTTTTGTTATGGCACCATTTCCATATTTCTTATAGTTTAGCTGTTCTGTTAAGGTTCTTCATCAGGTGTTCCAGTTTTCAAAATAAATTATAGCCTAAATGTTGCCCAGGCTTAATAGCTATACAACAAAAAAAGTTTCATTCAAATCGGTTCAGTACTTTCGGAGATTAGCGTGATCATACATACAGACAGACAGACAGACAGACAAGAAATTCCAAAAAATTTTTTTTGCGTTTTATTATTCTTTTTAAGTGTACATTTAGTATTTTTGACTGAAATGGATAGAGGGATCTATCCATTTCAGTCAAAAATACTAAATGTACAGACAAAATATTTTTACTGTTTTATTATATGTATAGATTAGCAAACACTAACTCTACTTCCATTTTTCCATCTAATATTTGTTACGGAAAATAGGTTCAGAGGGAGATCATTACACTGGTTTTCATATTATTAGCTCCTTTATTTTATATTAAATACATTTTACAATCTTATGAGTACTTATCTATCTGCCATATTTTTCCAATCTCACAAACTAAATAGAGAACTAGGTTTCCAATCTCAACAAGAGAACATCTACGACATTCATAGTGATGTGAAACACGTATGACTCATAGAGTTATTTAATTCTATGACTAGTGATGTCCTCTTTCCTATCCTAACACCTTCTCCTATTTTTAAATTTAACTCAATTTGAAAATATCTGCCTAAATTATACACAACTAAATCCTCCTTAAATTTTCCTCTTTTAACAACAAAACTTATTTTCTGCTTACATAAGATAACATCTAAAATTCTACTTTATAACTTTATTACAATGAAATGTAAACTTGTTTTTTAATAATGGTTTTGTAAACATATCTGCAATTTGTAAATCAGTTTGACAATACTTTATAGCTATATTTCCTTTCTTATAATTTTCATGAATAAAATAATACCTTACATCTATATGTTTTGATCGTTTACTGAATGAACCTGTCTTTATAAGTTGAATAGAGCTCTGGTTATCTATATGTAAAACAATTTTAGTTTCCTGTAAGTTTAGTTCATTCAATAAAGATTTTAAATATAAACTTTCTTTACAACAATCGGCTGCTGCAATATACTCCGCCTCTGTCGATGAGAGTGCAATTATTGGTTGTCTTTTAGAACACCAAGATACAGGTCCACCTGATAACATAATAACAAATCCAGTTGTACTGCGTCTTGTTTCTAGACAATTTGCATAGTCTGCATCACAGTATGAATTCAAATTATTAATGTCCCCTTTCTTCCTGTACATAATACCTTTGTCTCTTGTTCCACTCAAATATTTGAGAATTTTCTTTGCAGCTATTACATCTTCTTTAGCAGGCTTTTCTACTTTCTTACATGCTTCATTTACTACTTGGCTTATGTCTGGTCTTGATCTTGTTGATAAATATAAAAGTCCACCAACTAGTTCTCTATAAGGAAAATTTGTTATAGCTGGCTCCTGATCAACTAGTTTTCTATTAGTATCACATGGTGTACTTGTAGACTTAGCTTCACTCATGTTGAATTTCTGTAATAACCTCTCTGTATAATCCTTTTGATGTAATAGAATACCTTCTGCATATCTTTTTATTTGATATCCAACATAGTTCTTTGGTTCTGTAAATATTTTAATTGTAAATTCTTTTTCTAAACATCTTAATATATTCAGTAATTTTCCCTTGTCTTTAGAAATTGCTAGTCCATCATCAACATATATAGCGATAATCACTGTTTTATCATTAGATACAAAAATACAATTATCCGTTTTAATTGGTTTCAATCCAAGTTTCATCATAATTTGTGTAAATTTTATATTCCAGGTAACAGGTGCTTGCTTAAGTCCATACAACGCCTTGTTCAAGCAACAGATTTTATTAGGTGGTTTGTCATATCCTTCTGGTATCACCATATAAACACCTTCTCCTGACAAATCACCATACAGAAATGCTGTCTTAACATCAAAAGTCAACATCTCATAGTCTTTTGATGCAGCAATGGCAAATAATGATTTTAGAGCTGATTGACTTACAACCGGACTATAAATATCATTATAATCCATTCCTTTTTGCTCAAAACCTCTCACCACTAGTCTTGCTTTATAGGTGTTATCATCCTTGATGGTAAAAACCCATTTGTTAGTCAAAATTTTCTTTCCCCCCTGCCTCTTTAATATCAACTATATTCCAGGTTTTATGTTCTTGCAACGACTCCTTCTCCGAATTTATCGCTCTTTCCCATTTTTCTTTATCAGGCGACATCAACGCCTCACTATACGTTAGCAGAACATAATCCTGTAGGTAAGTTGGTTTCTTTTTAATTCTTGTATTTCTATCTGTAGATGTTCCTGGTTCTTCCTCTTTGTTCTTGTATAATATCTGTTATTTCCTGTTCTGTTAGTATATTTTCTTCTTCTTGAATACACTCTTCAAAGTTTTCATTATCTCCTTCATCTTCCATAGTAACATTATTTCTTTCTTCTTGTTCTTGATTGTTTCTTTTATCTTTGTTTTCAAGTATTACTCTAGTAGTGTTTCCTTTTGTTTTATCATTTGTTGAATTATCATCTTCCTCTGTGTTTTTGTTATAAAATACAACATCTCTAGCTGTTTCAATTTTTCTTTCTTTTTCGTTCCATAATCTATATCCATTACTGGTATATCCCACCATTATTAAATTCTTACTTCTTGAATCTAACTTCTTTATATTTATTTGTAATTGTTTTGCATGTACTCTTGATCCAAATCTTTGTATATTAGCTATATTTGGTCTTCTATTGTACCACAACTCAAATGGTGTCTTATTTTGCAAAGATTCACTTGGTAATCTGTTGAGTATATATGTAGCACAATACATAGCTTCTCCCCACATTTCTTTTTGTAAATTAGAATCAAATAATAATGCTCTGGTCTTTTCTTGTAGAGTTCGATTCAGTCTTTCAGCTTTCCCATTTAATTGGGGAGTATATGGTACTGTTAGATCTAGTTTTATACCTTTTTCAAAATACCAACCTCGACACTCATTTCCTGTGTATTCACCTCCATTATCACATCTTATTGTAGATATTTTTTTCATTTCTTTCTCTTTCTGTTTCTTCTATGTAATTTTTCATGCAGTCTTTTACTTCACTTTTTTGTCTCAACAAAAATATTTTTGTGAAATGTGTATAATCATCCATTATAGTTAATACGTATCTATATCCATCATATGTTCTAATTTCAAACGGTCCACAAACATCTGTATGAATTATTTGTAAAGGCCTTTCTGCTCTATTCCTTACTGTATTATAAGGTAGCCTTGCTTGCTTTGCTTGCGTACATACATCACACTGTTCTGTCATCTGTTTGGAACCAATCACATTTATACCATCAGCAACTTTCAATAATAATTCTAGAGTTTTATTTCCAGGATGGCCTAGTCTAGAATGCCATTCCTGAACTGTTCCATTAAATTTAGTTAATAAAGATTTTCCTTCTGACATATTTTGCTGAATATTTATTTTAAATAGTCCGTTTTCTTTTTTCCTAATAATACCAAGTCATCATTTTTGTATATTTTAACTCTGTCCTTCGTAAATAATACTGATCCATAATTATTTGTTATTGCATTAACTGATAACAGATTATGAGATAATTCAGGAATTAATAAAGTGTTTTTCAACTCACACACGTTTCCAAGTACAGTACCTTGTCCTTCTACTAACATCGTCTCATCATTAGCAATAATTACTGTTGACGTTTGATCCTTAAAATTTGTTAAAATATTTTTATCTTTTGTCATGTGTATAGTACATCCAGAGTCCACTATAAAATTAAATTTTTCTTTTGTATCTAGTTCCAATGAGTCAGAGAGAAATGCCAAATGTTGTTTCTTTTTATCCTTTTGTTCATTATTTTTATTTTTGAAAAAACAGTTTTCTTCTTTGTGGTTTGTCTTCTTGCAAATACCACACTGATTTTTCCTAAACTTGCATTCATTTTCTTTGTGGTTTGTTTTCTTACAAATTCCACACATCTTACATTCTTTTTTTATATGTCCAAATTTATGACATTTAAAACATTCAACTAAAAATGCGACTGGTTTTTCCTGTTCTTTTTCTAAATATCGGTTTTGTTCTGCTAATAATCTATTTGTTAAGTTTACAAGTGTCCTTCTATTTTCTTCTGTGGATTCCCACGCTGTTATAAAATGTTTGTACTCGTTAGGGAGGCATGTCAGTATTTTTGAAATTACCATTTTTGTCAGTAATGCCCTCACCTAAACTATTTATTCTCATTCTTAAGTTTTCTAAATCTGTTATAATTTGTGACAAATCTTTACCTTCGCTTTTGAAACTGAAAAATTGTTGTAATAAGGAACACTTGTTCCTTTCTTCACAGCCTTCAAATATTAAACATAATTTATCGTACATTTCTTTTGCTGTGGTACAACTCATTACATGAAATTTAAATTTTCTATCTATTGTTAACAAAATTAATTTCTGTGCTTTTGCATCTTTTAATTCAAAATCTTTTTTCTCTTTATCTTCTTTTTTTATCGAAATGGCCGACATTGTGTCGCTCAATCCATTGGCTTTCAAAAATATATTTATTTCGAATTTCCACATGTGGAAATTCTCACTACTTGTTAGTTTTTCTATATTTTCTACTTCTTCTTTCATTTTTACTGGTTTTTCTTACCTTTCTAACCTTTTATGTAAATTTTATTTTTTTCCAATTTTCTCCGTTTTTTCTGTTTTTACTTTCTGTGTTTTTCCGCAGTGGAAGCGTGCTGGGCCCATAACCTGTTACGGAAAATAGGTTCAGAGGGAGATCATTACACTGGTTTTCATATTATTAGCTCCTTTATTTTATATTAAATACATTTTACAATCTTATGAGTACTTATCTATCTGCCATATTTTTCCAATCTCAACAAGAGAACATCTACGACATTCATAGTGATGTGAAACACGTATGACTCATAGAGTTATTTAATTCTATGACTAGTGATGTCCTCTTTCCTATCCTAACAATATTAATATGACTGTGTATTACATTAAAATTTATATGACTTTTGTCTTTAAATAAAATAAATAACTCGAACTCTTTATTCGCATGATAAGGTCCTTACAGTTGTTACAAATAAAAAATCAAATCCTTTAATCTTAGCAACCAAATATTGGAACATTTTGTACCAATAATAATATCTATACTCATCTAAAAGAATTATAAACTACAGTCAGATTAGAATCAAAACTTGGTCGGGCTTTAGCAACTTCACTCCGGTCTCTGGTCTCTCCATGGAAGTAATAAGTACTTTGTACAACGTACTTATTACTTCCATGGGTCTCTCTTACAAATGTGTATGTAGTGAAGTTAGTTTCGAATGATTTGAAATGGTTTTGAATGACAAGCTGACAACTTGACAAACATTACAAAACCCGATAGCATTTAAATCGCATAATACATTTTTACATAGGTACTGTGTAATTTTAAATACTTACTCATTTATAGTAGGTATAGTATATGTATAGTTTAACCCGTGTGGTTCCCGGGTTAGAATAGGACCACTCCATCTCATTCCATGGATGTCGTAAGAGGCGACTAAGGGAAATGCTTCCGATGGGCAGCAGCGTCGGAAGCTCACAAAGCCGAAAAAAACTGCGCTCGCCAACCCTGCCTGCCAAGCGTGGTGAGTATGGCAAATCCCCCCAAAATCTTGGGGGAGACCTTTATCCAGCAGTGGATATTTTGCGGTTGTAATGATGACTCATTTATAGAGAGCAATACTTATATTAATTTGCCTGCTAAAAGTTATTATAATCTAAACGACTATTGGACTGACAAACTGTGATATTAATAATTTACTAAATGACGTAACTATAATAAAAAAACAAATATATGGGTGTTTTTTTATTTTATTTTTTGCTATAATTATTAATTTATTACAGATAATATACATTTTAGGATTGACATGCGATATGATTTAAATTATTTAATACTGTTTTGTGAACTGTATTTATTGAAAAAAGTTGTAGATTTTCCTGTACCCTATATTCACAACGCCTGCAAAGGTAAATTTGTAAATATGTAGATTTAAGATGTGCATGTATGTTTACAAAATGAATATGAATATGAATAAGTATAGTCTAATAATTACGTACAGTTTTCATCTTGATATGCTTAGAACCTGAGATATTTATTATAACAAAACAAAATTTCACGTGGAGGAAGTTGTGGGCGGGCTATAGATATCGACAAGCTGTTTTTACTGAAAGCTGAAAATTTTAACGCCATCTACTGGTTTCTAGTTGAACAAATCAAAGTTTTTATCGACAAATAGTTCTGCTACTGCACACTAGATGGCGTTACTAGTCTTGAAAAAGAAGAACATACCTGTTGTGGGATATAATTTTTTCGGATTGAAAAGTCTACATGCTTTTAATTGCTAGTGGGCATAAAAAATCTCTGTGTCAAATTTCATGCAGATCCGTTCTCTAGTTTTTGCTTGATGCGCTAACAAACATACGAGAGACAAAAAAAAGCTTCTGGCACTTTTCAATTTCATGTACAGTTCGGTAGTTTTATTATATGTATAATTGTATAGACTAACATGTGCTCAGGACTTTGTTCTGGTGGGAATTTCGGGAAATCCTCTCTTAGTGCTCCCCTACACTCCCTAAGGAACCTACATGACAAATTTCAGCTTCCTACGCCCAGTAGTTTTGGCTGTGCGTTGTCTAGCAGTCACTCAGACAGTAACGGAAGGATTTTATATACAGGGTGTTTTTTAAATCATTGGCCCCCAATTGGCCCCGCCGGGGCCGTTGGAAGTCACTCCGCGCTTCACCTACTGAACCAATCTTCTTGAAATTTTGCATACACATAGTTAGAAGTACGGAGAAGGACATAGGGTACCTTTCATCCCGGGAAAAAGCACTGTTCCCGTGGGAAATTCACGCGGGCGAAGCCGCAGGCAAAAGCTAGTTACCTATAAGTAAGCCCTGAAGCTGAAACTTAAGTAGCATATCAAATTATTTAACACTAGCCTGTGCCCGCGACTTCGTCCGCGCATATCTCAGGTTCTAAGCGGCGTATCAAGATAAAACTTACGCCAGATTTTAAGTTAGACCTTCTATAATATAACAGTGAAAACCGCATCAAATTTAGTCCAGTAGTTTTTGCGTGATGCGCGTACAAACATATAGACAGATCGATTTTTTTTCATAAAAATCTTCTATGTACAGGCACAGACCAGTTACAGTTTTATTGATATTCTTGAACCTGCATCTATACATTGTTAATAATTAAACTGTAATCAATATACCTACCTATATACAGGATGTTTTTTAAATCATTGGCATCCTTTCTACTGGTGAAAGTACTCATGAACATGAGCAACTTTTTGTATGGGACCGACTCAATACGATGGAAAAAAAAATCTGCTGTTCCATACTATTTTCCAATACCTACTCACCCGAAATGTATGGAACAGCTGATTTTTTTTTCCATCGGATTAAGTCGGTCCCATACAAAAAGTTGCTCATGTTCATGAGTACTTTCACCAGTAGAAAGGATGCCAATGATTTAAAAAACATCCTGTATATAGGTAGGTATATTGATTACAGTTTAATTATTAACAATGTATAGATGCAGGTTCAAGAATATCAATAAAACTGTAACTGGTCTGTGCCTGTACATAGAAGATTTTTATGAAAAAAAATCGATCTGTCTATATGTTTGTACGCGCATCACGCAAAAACTACTGGACTAAATTTGATGCGGTTTTCACTGTTATATTATAGAAGGTCTAACTTAAAATCTGGCGTAAGTTTTATCTTGATACGCCGCTTAGAACCTGAGATATGCGCGGACGAAGTCGCGGGCACAGGCTAGTGTTAAATAATTTGATATGCTACTTAAGTTTCAGCTTCAGGGCTTACTTATAGGTAACTAGCTTTTGCCTGCGGCTTCGCCCGCGTGAATTTCCCACGGGAACAGTGCTTTTTCCCGGGATGAAAGGTACCCTATGTCCTTCTCCGTACTTCTAACTATGTGTATGCAAAATTTCAAGAAGATTGGTTCAGTAGGTGAAGCGCGGAGTGACTTCCAACGGCCCCGGCGGGCCTGCCCCGGTGACGGGGCCGTTGGAAAAAAAAATTCCAACGGCCCCGGCGGCGTGCTTTTAAAATGGGACGGATAGCATAAAAAAATTAAAGCATACGCTCCGGTAGAGTTTAAATTGTGTATTATTTTGTAGACCTTAAATATGAAATGAAATTTAAAAAAGAGTTTGTATGTAACAATCAGTTTTTATTTTTGATACCCAACCTTTGGGTGGAAAGAAATATACGTGAAAAAATGTAGGGTGCAGTAAACATTATTAATTATAAAGGAAGAAATAAATTAATGTAAAATAAACATTGATGAAATAAATATACACACTCATTCAAAACACAGCCATGACAAGGAGATTATGCTCGGAATAAATAAAATTAAAGATTTAGATAGTGATTTATCTCGTCCCACTGCTGGGCAAACGATTCCCACATTTCCTTCCAAAGCTGTCTATTCCTTGCGAATTCCATTTCTCTTTAAAATATCTATAGTAAAGGGTTAAAATAAAAGAAAATAATTCAATTGCATTATAACTATAATTTCAGTACTAAAATTATTCTACCAATCACATAACATTACTATTCTCTATTCTATTCAAAACTAATAAGTATTTACTACAAATATATATAGTTCTCACTACACCAGATTACATACAAGAAAAACTACACTACAAATAATAAAGAAATTATGCGAAAACAAAGTACCTACGATATGTTTTTTTCAAAACTACAAATCTATTTTTCTTTCTCGTTCTGTAATTTCTATTTTTAATAACACAAAACAGCCAGTGATGATTTCTCAAATTTAAATTGTATAAAAAAAACAAAACAGAGAAAATATAAATAAAGGTAGTACCTAATCTAATTTATTTTTACGGTGATAGACATCCTTATTTTTTTTGTTGTAAAAACATTTTTTTTAATCTACTACCAAGTGGCTATAAAGCCATGATTATTAACTACTTAAAATCGTATAAATGCAATAACTTTTCCCCAAATAGAGAAAAACAGCCTTCTTATCTATTTTTACAATCTTTCAAATCTGATTTATTCAATAATTCTCACAATGCTACACTAAAATTACTTACAGCTTTATTTGACATTTTTGATCACACGCCTACCTAATACCTAAGTTATAAAAATTACTTTGAATTTATACATGTATAAAATGTGAAAAAAATTTCAACAGTACCTATTACAATTATATTATTAATATTAAAAAATTAACAATTTTTTTTTTGACAACTTGCAACACCCTACCTTGGTTCATGTATAAACCTATAAAAACATTATACACCAACCAATGTAAACCTGTACAAGCGAGAATAAATGAATTATGAATTTTTACAATAATTAATACCAAACAACACGTAATTTTGGAGCTAATAAATTTAAGTAATTATAGTAAGTATACATATAATCAAAATAGTCAAATAAAAAACATTCTCATTCAGCTCTGGTGGCTTCTTCGTCGTAATGCGCGGTCAAAAAATCTTTTCAGTGAATAACATTATGTACTTCAAAATAACCTAAGTTATATTTTCAACAAATAAATTAATTTTTGAGCGATCTTCCTCAGACTGACATGTTTTCTTTAACTAAAATGTTTAGTTTCTTGAAATAATACTTTTATTTTATTGTAGTTCTTCAAATATTAAATGTGCTCTAGAAAGTGTACTATCACTAAAGGAATTAAAAATGCAATAATTTTAATAAATTTTGATTACATTTAGCCTATGTCCGTCTCCAAGGTCTAATCTATTTCTATGCTTAAATCCATCAAAATCGGTACTATTTTGACTTGCACATTTATAATATAGGGACACGTTTATTTTAGCTAAAGAAAACATGTGTATTATAAATGGAATACAACTAGAGATAATCAGTGTTTTCTCGGGACTAAGTACAGATTAAAAGTATCCTTAGGGAGGGCTACACACGCTGGCTTCTGCCTCAAATCTTCAATATTCTCCGCCGCTACCTCAAACTCCTGCATTACATTCGCAAACATGACGAAACTCATAGAAGTAACCAAAGTCTGGCCAATACATGTCCTTTTACCGATGCTAAATGGAAGAAAATGAGGAATATTCTTCTTCACTGACAATACTTCTTTTTCTACCTCTATGCTTTTGTCTATGGGACCAGTTCTTTCACTGTCCGACTCCATTCCAGAGTCGCATTGAGACTTCCTCCTCACTCGGACTTTTGAACGCTCTAAAAATCTTGAAGGATCAAATTTCTCGGGCTGGCTCCAATATTGTTCTGATGTGTTCAATTCGTAGTTGTTAATAAAAACGATCGTCCCTTTTTCTACTCCATAACCAGCTACGTTAGCATTTTCTGTAGCTACATGAGGCACGATGGGTGAAGATGCGTATCTTAAGCATTCTAAGACAGTAGCTTCAGTGTAAGGTAGTTGCCTCTTATCAACTAGTCCTACTGCTCGCTTCCCTTTAGTCAACGCATCGATTTCTGCTCTAACCTTCTTCCCAACCTCTGGATCTCTAGCGACAGCAGCTAAACACAGCATCACCAAATTCCCCACTGAAGAATGACCGCCCAAGAAATCTTCAAGCATAAAAATGATCGTATTTCTATCAACAGTAGGATCATCATGCAGCACCCTCAACAGACCATCTAGGAAGTCTTTTTCTGGGGCGTCCATGTCCAAATTCATTTCTCTTTGGTTCACAATCCTTGATAGAATGAAAGATCTGATATCTTGTGACCAATTGGCCAGTTTCTCCATGTGTTTCTTGTAAAACGGAGCCAACCATGGCAAGAAGTCTACAGCGTATCCTTGGTTGATTTCCCAAAAAATCTCGTCAAAATGGTCGACGATTTTCCTGAATTCTGGGTCTTCTTCGTCGAACCTCACGTTGCACATGTAGTGGGAGAACATGTTCATAGCTGATGCCATCAGAAGAGGCTTTAAATTGATGCTGGATTCTGTGGATCTGGTAATTGTTTTTAAGGTCTGAACGAGCTCGATGGCTTCGAAGGTGGCAACACTGCCGATCCTGGAGTAGCTATCTGTGTGCTGCTTCGGGCCGCAGTGTCTTCGAGCCAGGTTCCTTCTTCTGAGCTGCAGGTTCGACCAGTCGCAGAGTGCGAGGGCTGGGGACAAGAGAAAATTAAAATTAGTCAAGATTTAATTAAGTGTGATGATTTTTAATCCCAAAAAGGGAGGACAAAAGAGGGAGTTTATTAATTTGACTTTGAAAGGCCGGCAACACTCTTGTGATACCCTTGGTGTTGCAGTAGTCCATGGGCAGCGGTGATCGCTTACCATCAGGTGACCCGCTTACTCTAATCAGGTTTTTTAGACGATGTAATTTGTGATTTGTTTTTCGTACTAAAAATCCTACTTATGTTACAATATTTCCACCCAAGGCAAACCATTTCTTTTCAAAATTTCGAAAGTTTACTCCAACATTTACTCCTGTTAGCAACTTTTTTAAGAAAATTATTAATTTATATACCTACAATTCTGTACATAAATACATTGTTGGAGTCATCGAGATAATTATGTATTAAGTTGTATTTCGGTGGTTGGAGTCCAGTTTTAAGCATAGGAATGATAGATAGATAGATGTCATTCTTGTGCTAGTATCACTATAATATAGAATCTAGAACCTTCCTTCTTGAAGTCGGTTCAAAACTGAGTTAGCAGCATCGCGTTAGCTTTTGTGAAATATATGTGCATACGGTTGCCATGATTGCATATATGTATATGCTCTACTTTGAATCCTAGATGTTAGAATTATTTATGGTTTACACAACAAGAAATGAAACAAAGGTATCAAATGTTTTTTTTTTTAGATAGACAAAGAATGACACAGGTCATATTTTTTCAGCCGAAATATGGGTGTAATTTTTTTATGTATTGTTTTTAAGTTACAATCAAGCTAATTTATAAAAACAAGACTGACAATTCACATAGCCTCTGTCACTCGGATGAATGCAAGCTTTTCAGCACGAGTTTATTCTCCAGAGCTTATTTATTCGAGTTCAAACTTTTAGGGAAAGTCCATTTTCTACGCGTGACGTCATGTCAATGTACGTTTAGTTAGGGGCGTTTTGGTATCGTCCAAACATCGCTTTAAAATGTGAATTGTTTTTTGCTATATCTTGGGAAATACTTTGATTATGGATGTGATTCTTTTACGAATGATTCTTTTAATGTGAGATATTTCAAAGAAGCATCAAAGAAAGTTATCCGGTCAACTATTCACATAGCCTGTGTCACTCGGATGAATGCAAGGAATCTAAAAATACCTCTCACATCAAAATGTGTTAAGCCGTTCAGGACTTATGGTGGAAAGAAACTTACATACAAACATACATGAACCCTGAAAACATAACACTCCTTTTTTTGGTCAGTCGTGTAAAAATGGTCAACCAGTTTATTTATTTTTTTTTATAGGGAGACCAACAGCTACAATTTTAGTCTTAAATGTATAAATAGAATAGCTAGCAAAGGAGCCACTTAAAGGTCCTCACAGATAAAAAACAGAATAAAAAACGAAAGTTGAACACTACGAATAACACGCTATTAAGAGTTACAATGATTAGGTAATAATAATAACAACATAAATTGTTACAGTCATCATCAAAAAGGATTTTAAAATATCGAAATTTACTTTTTTTTTTTGTGAGCTGTGGTCACAGATACATTAAATTTATCAAACTCATAGAATCCTTCTTTTTGTCGGAGATAAAAAAATGGATGTTATATGTACTACTAGCTTTTGCCCGCGGCTTCGCCCGCGTGAATTTCCCACGGGAACAGTGCTTTTTCCCGGGATAAAAAGTAGCCTATGTGCTATTCCAGGTCATTATCTACCTCTGTACCAAATTTCATCGAAATCCGTCCAGTAGATTTTGCGTGATTGAGTAACAAACATCCTCACAAACTCACAAACTCACAAATTCACAAACTCACAAACTCACATCCAAACTTTCGCATTTATAATATTAGTATGGATTATGTATTCTGTGGTTATATGGTAATTCTTGATGGTTTGCGTGACACGATGATATAACCACACACCGTAGAAATTGAAAAGTGATAAAAAGTTATCGAATAAATAGAGCAGAACTCTATGGTAAATAAATTATCTATGGTCGCACGCGATCTTATATTGTAAACACTGTTACATAAAAAATGTTCTATGAAATATATTACATAGGTTTTGCTTTTATTTTAAGTTTGTGTAAATAGATATATGCTAGAAATCTGTGCAGAGCAACTACGCTCTGCTGCCAGAAAATGTGGCAGAGAGAATCCGGACAAACGAAGCGGCGGGAAGAATTCTGTACCGGAACTTCACCGGGAAAAAACCACCGGTAAAAATAAGTACCGGAAAAAATCTCCACGCGGCACCACGTTTGCCCGACTAAAACCTAACTAACTTAACGCAGTCTGCTACCACCGTAGCTTATGAAGGGAGCTACAGGGCCCTATATGATAACCTAACCTATAAATTAACTACAATTGAACACTTACCAAATTAAATCTTCTTTCTCTTCGGATCCAAACTTGAGTGTCTTCGGGAAGGGGGAATTCCTAATCACCCTACCTAACCCATGAGATCTCAATTCCCCAGGACAACTAAATAGATTTCTTCCCGTAGTTTCACTCGGGAACAGCCAGATGTGAACAGCCAGCCACGTTTCACCTCTCACAAGAAAAAGTCACAATAACAGAGTTTTTCACAAACACAAATTCAATAGTTATTTAACAAACAGGAAATTCACAATTATCACTCAAACTAAACAACAAGCAAAAGACGCGAGACCGCTCCGCGTATTAAAATCAAACCGATATCGCCCTGGACAAATGCAATGGCGACCGTCCGCGAGCCATCTTACACGCGAGCAGTGTGAGAACCCCGAAACGCCTGGCGGCGATAACAGGAAACGCCTGCGTTTAGTTTTACCCAATATATTACAAACAAAATCTATATAATCTCAAAGGTGACTGACTGACTGACATAGTGATCTATCAACGCACAGCCCAAACCACTGGACGGATCGGGCTGAAATTTGGCATGCAGGTAGATGTTATGACGTAGGCTCCACTAAGAAAGGATAACGCGAGCGAAGCCGCGAGCAAAAGCTAGTAAAATATAAATATATACGGACAAATCACACAGATAGTCTTTTTTATTATATTAGTACCTATAGATTTAGCACAAAGTAGGTACAAATGTGCACATGAATATACTATGGCCAAAAAAACTCAACAGGATCTTATATAATGCTACAAAAATTTGTCAGTCTGTATCAGCATGTGTAACAATTATAAGTAGAATATATATTTTTTTATACTGAACATTTTGATCTAAATTGTTAGTACTCGTATATAGGAAAGATTTTAAATCTTTGGTGTATAGTACTAGCTTTTGCCCGCGGCTTCGCCCGCTTGAAATTCCCACGGGAACAGTGCTTTTTCCCGGGATAAAAGGTACCTATGTCCTTCTCCGTACTTCTAACTATGTATGGTATAAAGTGACGTCTTTGGAGAAAATGCAGCAGTGGAGTTTGTTACGCCGCCTCTTCTCCACTTGCGCTTTGGAGGCGGTGGTAAACTTAGCTTTAAGTAATTTTATGACGTCAACTAACTAAAAAACAAGAAAGTGACGATTTATAAGTGCTATTTTTAAGCCAATATGAATAAAAAAAATTGTCTTTGACTTTGACTTTGAACTTTCAGGGAGATTGGTTCAGGAAGAGGTAACAAACAAACAAACATACTCACTTTCGCATTTTTAATATTAGTTAGGATTATATACTAAGTAATATAATAGCAGACAGCTGAAAAGTGTGTTTGTTTATGCGCTATCTCCGAAACTACAAGATTTAATTTTTTTTTTTGTATAATAACCGAATTCAACAGTCTATCCAGGAACATGAAATTCTTTCTTTTTACGAGAAAGTAATTTTCACGCGAGCGAAGCCGCAGGTAATTACTATTTTTTTTTTAATAAATTACGTATTCTTTTTAAGAATGAAACTATGTTTACTAGTTTTGATAAATGCTATCATATTACTACCAATAAGCTATTAAAGTGTGTCGGTAATATTCTGCCTAAGCATTTTTAAAACGCGTAATTTTTGGGCATGCGGCCTACTTGTAAGGTCAAAGTCATAATTAACTGACTTAATTAAAGGGAGGTTCTCATTTTATAACAAGAGTCACGTTTTAATGTAATTTTTATGATTACGTTCCGGCAGAATGTTCGATTTGAACCTAAACTCCGTTTATTCTTACTTTTTCTATTATGTAAACAATCTTCACAATACTTTTTGTTGAATTTTGTTGGAAATAAATCAAATATTAGTACAATCCTAAACATTCTAAAGTAAAACATTTATTAACCACGAAAGTAATTTCCTAAAAAGTCTATTTTAATTTATATTGTTGTAAAATCATAAAAAGACATGGTAAGATTGTTTATATAAAAGGACAATGAGGGATTTTTCGTGAATCAAATTAAAAAAAGAAATAGTTCCAGATGACTTCATAGATGGCGCTTAGTAAGAGGCGAGAGAAAAAGTTCCATACAAAAAGCAAAAAATTCACGGGATTGGCATTTAAAAAAAATAAAACTTAGTAAAAAAAACAACTAAAAAGTATCAATATTGTGATTTGTGCAACTGTCAAACTGTTAGGTGATTTTTTTTCTGCCTCTGGGTGACAAGAAAAAGCGCACCATGGTTCAGCCATTATTACGACTCTGCTTTCATAAAACGCTATCTGTTGATACTTTTTTATACCAATTTTTTTTTCTTAATTTAGCTGTCAGAAAATCGCTCATTAGGAAAAAACGGTCTGCTAAATTACAGACCCAATACAAAAAGTTCAAAAACTCCGGACATTTGTATTAAGTAAAAAAAAATCATCTGAAAAAAAAAGTAGCAAAATCAAAAATTCTTTCTTGAAACTGTATTCTGCCACAAAGCTACAAACTACTAGAATTTCGGAACGACCACTGCTGACAAGAAATGCCGAAAGAAACTCAGTCTTGGTCACTGAAGATATTATGGAATTTCGTAGATATATAAAATCACGACTTTGTCCCTTACGGGGTAGACAGAGCCAGGAGTCGTGAGACTCGAAGGCTACGCTTAGCTGAATAGTGGGCGTAGTGAGCATATTGTAAAAATTTTGCCATTAGTTACAAAATAACTCATATATTTTTTGTATGTAAGTATATAATTTAATTTTTGTTTCTTAACTAATCCCAACGATATTATAAATGCGAAAGTGAGTTTGTTTGTTTGGTACCTCTTCACGCTTTATCTACTGAACCATTCTTCCTAAGATTTCGCAAACATATAGTTAAAAGTACTGAGAAGGACATGGAGTACCTTTCAACCCGGGAAAAAACACTGTTTCCGTGGGAAATTCACGCGGGCGAAGCTGCGGGCAAGAGCTACTCCTAAACTCCATTTATTCTTACCAGTCCTAGCATGTAAACAATCTTACCGTGTCTTTTTATGATTTTACAATATAAATTAAAATAGCCTTTTTAGGAAATTACTTTCGTGGTTAATAAATGTTTTACTTTAGAATGTTTAGGTTTGAACTAATATTTGATTGATTTTCAACAAAATTCAACAAAAAGTACTGTGAAGATTGTTTACATGATAGGACTGGTAAGAATAAATGGATTTTATATAATCTATATACATATACATAACTAAGCGCGTAGTAAATTATGTATGGTACAAAACAAAAGAGAAGCGGTAGTGAATGTGTGGTAGAGCGTTAATCTATATCGATAGGTCTCGGGTATGGTAAGGTTAGATTCAGATTCATCTATTTTGTTCAGATGTAACATAGTGTTACATATTTAAAGTGCAGATACTCTATGCTGCGCCATTTGGCATACAAAGAACAAAGGCAGAAAATAGTTGAAAAAAGTAGGAAGCTAAGAGAGGATTTCCCAAATTTCCCAAGGAAACGAGAAAAAACTGGATATTTATGTTTGTATGGAGTCCCGGGTAAGCTAGTCTCGATATATTATAAAAATAATATTAAATAGGAACCATGAAGTTACAAAAAAAAACTATTTCGACATTTTATTTTTTCGAGGTATTTTTTTAAATCTCTTCAGAGAATTTTTAAAGCTTTGCCTAGCATTGGTACCATATAGAACGACAAGAAAATCGCTAAACGCCTTTGATTTATCAACTTAAGGCCTTGAGTAATTCGTAACTTGAGTACAAGTTAAGTTTTACAGATCTGATCTGAGATGGAATGTTGAGATGGGTCAGTAACTACAGTCGACTGCACATTGTAAAAAAAGTCAAAATATATTTTTTTATAAGTCCATTCATAGAATCACGTCTTTATCCCTTACGGGATAGACAGAGCCAAGAGTCGTGAGACTCGAAGGTCTCGCTTAGCTGAATAGTAGGCTTTCTGATGGAATGGAGATTCAGATATAGTGAAAGGTTGCTAGCCCATCGCCTATGAGTGGAGGAATCCCCAGTTTAAAGCCTTTTCCCTCGATTGGCTTTTACAATCTGCGCGGAAAGAGAAGCAGCTGGCACATTCTATGTTTTTTCTTCGCTCCCAGACCAGCATGAAAGCATTTTTTATAATTACAATTTATTTTATATTAGACTGTTTGCAATAGTCATGAAAGACAAGGTACCTATGAGAATTGTTAAAAATTTGCAATACAAAGTTCGCCTCTGGGCTACGCCCTAATGGGAATTTCGGGATAAAAAGTACCCTATGTGCTATTCCAGACATTTTTTTATATTGTCGATTTTTTCTATACGGGTTAAATATGCAAAAATACAGTATTTATTTATTTTCTTTACAAAAAACATGTAAATGGCGGACTTAAGCTGGAGGCTTTTTCTACCAGTCAACCAAGAGGTGATGCAGAGAGAAAAGATAGCATTTCGGGGTGAGTGCAAATAAGCTAGAGGGCATTAAAACATATAAAAACAAAAAGACAAGAAAAACTTAAGAGGACCGAAATTAGTACAATTACTTACTACATAAATATATACTTACTTAAACATACTGTTTTATTACATGTATAGATTACACAGTAGGTACGGGTTATATTTAAAATTTTTGAGTTTTCTTTTTAGTCCGAATCAGGGTTGCCAGATTGGGTATTTTTTTCGCAATTCTGGGTAAAAATTTGTCTCTTGGAGAAATTTTGGAGAAATGGAATTTTTGGAGAAATGTTTGGAGAAAAAATAAATCTCGTGGAGAATTTTGGGTATTTTTTTTTTAGGTTTGGGACGCCTCTTGTCTTTATTGTATTGTAATGAAACGAACATGCATCTTACAAACGTGCAGGACGTTTAAATTAACAATCGTTCTCGAACGTAGGCTATCTCTGTACGTTTTCGAACGTTCAAATATTATTTATTCGTACGTTTCTGGTTCGATTCCTTGAATTCCTTCAAATTTGATGTTTAAAAAAAAAAAAAAAAAGCTCATCAGCCGTTAGGAACACGGACAAAAAAACCGGTTGGGCCTTTGGGTAAAATTTAAGAAAATAGTATCGTTTTGGAGAAATATAATTTCAATTTTGGGGAGAAATAGAAAATTCCATCTGGCAACCCTGGTCAGAATGGTAATTAAATTATGCAATTTAACGACAGAAAACAATTCTAAATAAGAAGCTAACAAAAATAAATAAATCGGTCAAGTGCGAGTCGTAATTATGATATTCAACTTCAGAAACACGAGTATTACGGGTTGGGTTGGGATGCGCGATCATACATTTCGCACTTAACCGGTTTTAAGGTTAAAAAACAGAAATAAACTAGCATTTTTTTTTTTACCAATAGGTCCCACAAAAGCATCTCCAACTAAGTTCCTCTATCGCTAATTAGCCTAAAAAAAACAATAATTAAAAGAATACTCACAATTATTCCTGTCGCCAGCGAACAGTTGGTGAAATCGCAGGAAGTCAGGCCTCCCGCCAAAAAACTTGCCGTTCTGATTCAAAACCTCACGGATCAACTCCAAATTGTTGACAACTATGCATTTTGCTGTCCCCAATTTTATACTGAAAATGTCTCCGTATTCCTTAGCTAGCTCTGTGAACGATTGAAAAGGCGATTCTCGCTTGCCTAGGAGGTGCATACTCCCTATTACAGGCAAAGGCGTAGGTCCAGGTGCGGTTTTTAAAACTCCATACTGGCTTGTATTTTTTCTATAAAATAGTATATATCCAGCCAGCACGGCAGCCACAGACAAGATGACGAAAACACTCATTTTTTTTTTCTAATAAGAAAAATTTTATGAGTGACCGCTTGGGCGATTTTGCCGGCACTACGAAGTAAGATGGCCGGCGCGGGAATTTATATACTCGTGATTTACATATGGTTTCGTATTCACCAGGTCATGTTGGTGATCTGTTGATGCAATATCGGCTTTATTCACCTGTGATAAGGCTGTAGAGAGCGGTAATTAATGATAGGAGCGCGAAATTTGAAGCATCCCTCTCGAAGTTTGTTAAAAACTCGGGTTCATTAATAATTTAAGTAAAAGAAAGAAAATTTTATTGGCCAAACACAAACTGCGAGAAGGTAGACCCAAAACAAAACTTATTAATAATCTTTTATATAGTAGGTGTTGCAGTGGTTGCTAATACTGCTACTACTACACTATACATTTACTTTAGTTAGAATATTACAACAAGAATACTTTATGAACACAGGATGTTTGTTGGATGTTTATCTATATATGTATTTGTAACATAAAACTATGGTATCGTTGAGTTAGTATCCCATAACACAAGTCCCGATCTTACTTTGGGGCTAACTCAATCTGTGTGATTTGTCCGTATATATTTATTTATCATCTAAGGCGTTTAACCTGTCAAAGCAAAAATCTTAATTTTATTATTAGTCGTCAATATTTTTCCTATTTATATTTGGAAACCGATAATACTTTTTTTACAAGAAAATATATATTGGTTGGCTGGTAGATAGTGCTTTAGCATTAAGTCCTCCTATCGTACGTTTACTTTGTATTTTTTGTACTTCTTCTTCTTCTTCTTCTCTCAGCCGAAAGACGTCCACTGTTGGACAAAGGCCTCCCCCAAGGATTTCATCCATGGAGGGTATTGCCGTAATCGCCACGCTTGGCAGGCGGGTTAGCGATCGCAGTGTGATGGCATAGTACGCGGAAAGATGCTGCTGCCCATCCTCCGGTGTTTTAAATCCCTTAGTCGCCTCTTACGACACCCACGGGAAGAGATGGGTTGGTGCTATTCTAGGGCCACACCACAGGCCAATTTTTTTGTACAATAAAGGTTAAATAAAAAAATAAATAAAAGATTTTAAATAACACATTTTTGGCACAACCTTTAGTACTTACAGCACTATTGAAATAAGTTTTTAATGATGATCCCTATCATAGAGCATATTATCATGATGACCAAGGATGATTCCTATCTGATCAACACGGAATAGAATCCGTTGAATATGATCCTTATTCCTTACTAGCAAGCATAGGCCTGGGACTTTTTGAATAAGTTGAAACGGAGTACATACAACGGAGTCATATGCAGAGAAATGTGCCTCCCTGAGATCTTTTGAGATATAGTACGGTCATTTGGGAAAAAATACGGGGGTTACCTTACAAGACAAGACAAGAATACTCTATTAGCACACAAGATTACATTTTTAGATACATAAAGTAACTTATAACACAACTAAAAAAGAAAGGAAGATGCGCAAAGGCGGCCTTATCGCTGAAAGCAATTTCTTCCAGGCAACCAAGTTAGGTTTGAAAATTGGTGATTTGTAACGCATCTTGCCGCCATCTTGAAGAAATGGCGCCTAAAAGCAGTTTTTTGAAAATATCTCTTTTCCAACTTATTTCACGATAAAAACATCTATGACAAAATGAAACTAGAAAAAATTTCCTACAATTTATCTTATGACCTTTGTTTCGTAAAGTTAATAGTTTTGATGTACAAGCGTCGCAAAGTGGTAACCTCACGCACTTAGCGTTATAAAGAGTTAGGTTACTCATTAACTAGATTTAACTCTATTAAAAAGTTAGAAAATAACTTTTAATTTTTTTTATATGTATATATTCTATACAAAATATACAAACCCTCAACTTATACTAACAATAAGCACAATATATTCATAAATTCGACAATGATTTAAATACTTTAAATCCTACTAGGGACGCGCCCCCTTACCGGATTTGAATGATTTTGCATCTTGACGTCAAACTTTAAAAAGTCAATGAAGTGATTTTTTTTTAAAATAAATATTTAATATTTGTGTCTGTGTGTTATTCTGGCTGGATTTCGTAAGATTCGACCACTTTTTTTTTACTTTCCAGAAATTTATTGGTGCTTTTTTTCAGAGCTTGGAAGGAAAATCATTTTTTTTCATGTTCATATCAATCTAAAAATACCTCTCACATGAAAGTCTGTTAAGCCGTTCAGGACTTATGGTGGTATAAAATAACTTACATACATACAAACATACATACATGAACCCTGAAAACATAACACTCCTTTTTTGGTCAGTCGTGTAAAAAAGAGAGAGAGTACCCCTAAACTGTTGTACAGAACCCTTGGTGAGTGAGACCCATTTGGCTGTTTTTGGGTCCCGTACAAAAAAACGGAACCCTTAACGCGTGCGTCTTTCTGTCCGTCGGCACAGAATTAATATTAGTACTACGTACTGTCGGTCTGTCACAGCCAATTTGCGCCGAATCTACTGGACCAAATCATGTAAAGTTTGGTTATTTTTGAAGGACAAATTTGGAAATTAAAAAAAAAATTACAAACTTTGTGTGTCATATATCAAATGAAAGGGCTCTTATGAGGATATCAAATATATTATTGTTATTATTGTAAAATTAATAGTTTTTATTTTATTCATGAAAGAAGCCGAAAATTGACCATTCTCCCCCCTGATCTCCGAAACTACTGAACCAAAAACTTTGAAAAAAATACAAACTATAGGTAGTTCATTGCTTTTAGATTACAGGAAAACCTATAAGAATTGGCATTGTACGGAACCCTCTCCACGCGAGTTCAACTCGCACTTGGAAGGTTTTATTTTACGTCTTTGTACTCTATTAGTGATTCTAATTCCTACATTTCAATGTAGGCAACTCAATACCGCCCCTGTATGTATGTATGACCGAAAATTTTGATTTTCAAATAATCTCCGATGAATAACAACAAGTTTGACGTCTTGTTGCTAAGTCGTATTTTCCACGTGTATTTTAACTCCCTTGGCAAAGAAGGGGTGCTAAGTATATTGTTTTATCACATGTGTTTTTTTGTTTAGTTTATGTTTTTACTTGCTGCCCCCGGGCTGCAATCCCTAAACATAGGGTACTTTTTAGTCACTTATGAGATGAGACGCACATTTTTTTAAAATTAAAGATGGGTTTGCTCTTGACCACAAATCTTAAACGAGGGCAGAGATGAGGTCTACGATGTAGCGAGCTTACCCAGAAGCAGCCTATTTACTCTGGTTTTGAAGAGAGTCAGGTCGTATGTGCTCGGAAACACAGACGCAGGCAGGGAGTTCCATTGCTTCGCTGCGCTTGGTGCGTGCGTGCAACCAAGAAGGGATGATAGCCCGCAGTGCGTCTGGTTGTCTGATTGAAGAAAGGGACAGGCGGTATGAGCTCATGCAGCTCAATGAGCACACTCCTCGAAGTACAATCGGTAAAAAACCGACAAACAGGCAAATTTTCGAAGATGAGCTAGGCTGTGGAGCTTAGCGTTCGTCAATTTTTCATCGCCGATTATTCACTTGCCTCTGCTTTCCACCGAACTTCCGACTTTACACACATCTGTCACTTTTCACGTAACCTCTTCCACGAATAGCAAAGCGAAGGAAGATGCTATTATTTAGGTTGGTAACCCTAAAATGCTTATGCTATGACTATGCTTACGGTAAGATGCTACTACGATGCTATTTCAATAATGTATTTTTTTTATATAAAAAAAAAATTATTTTGCAATGCAATTCATCTATTGCGATTCAATTCATTTATTAATGCTTCCATGGTTAAGTACATAGGTCATACAATACATAAAATAGAAGAACCTCATGGACCCTGGTAGGGCACTACAATAAATAACAATTTATAGGATAACTTGTTTAAATTAATTAATTACAAATCATAATATAATTTAAATAATATTAATTCAATAAGGTCACATTGAAAGTAAATTAAGTCAATTCAGCAAATCAAAAAATATAAAATAGAACAAAATTACAAAATTGGGGTTAACTATAAATGAAAAATGGACTGAAAATAATAAAATGGATAATTATAATGAAATGGATGGATGGTTGTAAAGACGTTAAAGTCTTCAAGACAATAAATATAATATCGACTAGACAAAGGTAAACACTTCTACCAAAACATTGAGTAACATTCTAGGGTCATGTACGATTTAGGCCAACTCATTCATTACAAAATGGCCGCCCATTCATTCAACACCTGTCTCTCTCGCTCACACCCGAAACGCGTTTCATAAGCAGTCTATCCCTTTCTATTAACGGTCACTAGAATACATTAGCCAAGTAGGACACTGTCTGAATTTAGTCGATTTTTTCATGTTTTATTAATTTTCATTTTCAGGAATGATCGAGAGAAGTGTAACGGGAAAATCTACGGGATCTTTCCCGTTTTCAGGACAGGATGACAGGATTATTGAGCCGACAAGCGGAAATGAGTCATCTAAGAATATAAAATAGGGTAGTTGTAAATAATAGACAATAACAACTCACATAAACTCCGTTTTTTCCGACTTGTCCTATTATGTAAACAATCTTATCATGTCTTTTTATGATTTTACAACAATATAAATTAAAATAGACTTTTTAGGAAATTACTTTCGTGGTTAATAAATGTTTTACTTTAGAATGTTTAGGTTTGAACTAATATTTGATTTATTTTCAACAAAATTCAATAAAAGTACTGTGAAGATTGTTTACATGATAGGACAAGTCGACGTTTTCATAAAAGGAAGAAGAAAATTGGAAGATATACTTTATTAGATCAATAAATTATAAAATTTCAGGTGATAAGTGTTTAAGAGGAGGTTCATTTATTGGAACTTTTATCCAATGAATTTCTTACGGGAAGAACAGTGCTTTCTCGGGATGAAGTCCTTCTCAGTGCTATGTGTATGCGAAATTTCAGGAAGATTGGTTCAGTAGATAAAGCGTGAAGAGGTAACAAACAAATAAACTAACTCTCTTTCGCATTTTATTAGTTAGGAAGTTAGGATTCTTCCGTTATAAGTGACTATGGACAAAATACTGAAGCTGAAATTTGGCATGTAGGTTCCTTCATAGATAGTCATTTCATTGTAAGACATATGTTGTAAAGTACGTCTTAGGAGAAAATGCAGCAGTGGAGTTTGCTGCGCCGCCTCTTCTCCACTTGCGCTTCGGAGGCGGTGGTAACCTTAGCTTTAAGTAGTTTTATGACGTCAACTAACTAAAAAAACATGAATATGACGATTTAAAAGTGCAATATTTAAGCCTATTTAAATAAAAACAATTGACTTCGACAAGTTCCAGTCTCTGTCTACACTGTAAACAATAACGATATTCCTACCGATAACCAAGGTACTGGAATAGCGTTGCGTATATATTTTTAGGTCATGAGATCTAGTGAATAAAACATACAGTCAAGTGACAAGCGCATGGGAAGACGCGTGATAACAATAGTGTCGTAATATTTCACTAGTGAACAAATATAGGTTTTGAATTTTTCATGGAAGTAGGGTGGCCAATTGACAAAATTTCATTTTTCTAGCCCCATGTTTTTTATGCTAAATGAATAGTATAGCTGCCGTCACGTAAAAAGCCGCTGGCGGTTAAGCTACGCAGTAGGTGATATATCGGTCTATGCGGTGAGCGGGGGTCGGGCGGGTCTCTTCCGGCGCGCGCGATTGGTTCGTCAGTCGTACCCATGCGCAAATTTCACCCCCTCCTCACCCTACCCGCGGCTTTTTTACGTGATGGGAAGTATAACTTAAAAACTAAGCGAAACTTTTTTCTTTTCCCGAAAATATTATTGTAAGTTATTAAAAAATATATTGAAATATTCAATTTTCAAAAATGCAAAGAAGGATTTTTATACACAAACACTTTTGTCTCTGCAAAATAAAAATAAATTCTAGATTGTCTTTTTTTCATTGACAAATCTAAATCGTCTTTTACGTATACATTTTGCTCGCGACTTCATCTGCGTGTAATTTACTGTCTAACATAGCTCGAGTTCTACGCGGTAAGGCATTTCATCTTTCACTTTCGTAAATTAAAAGTGTTATTTTTTAGCCCATTTAAATAATATCATTTTCATTTCATTTCAAACATTTACTTAGGACTGGAAAAGGTACGTAGACCTCGGATATTTTAGACCTAACATACAACGTACTCGCATACTTCGACATTATGTACTTTAGAACTACCATACATCGGCATTTCATACTTCGCTCTCGTAAACCTTAGCTCTGGAATACGTAATACTAGGATATTTTAGAACTAGTACTGGTATCTGAGATACAGGCTAGGCCTAGTTCGGATACTAGTGTGCTGAACTTAACTTATGTAATTAAATAATTAATAATACTTCTTTAGTGTTTAAAACTAGTTGAATTGTAAAGTTAATATCAATCTACTCACGTAATGTTTAGTATAAGTTCAAACTGTAATTTATAAAAGTTATGAATAAATGAAAATGAATAAATAAATGAACTAACGTACATCGAACTCGCTTACTTCGACATGAGATACTTTAGAACTAACGTACAGTCAAGAGTTAAAAATGCAGTCAGAACCCACAAGGCAATATGATCTTTAAGGTTAGGCAATAAGGTTTTCGAGGTAACTGCATTTTTGTCTCTTGACTGCATCGCCATTTCATACTTCGACATTCAGTAGCGGAGTCGTATATAAATGGGGTGAATCAAAAACATCTTTTCTACTGATGAAAGTACTAGTAAGTCAAAGTCAATCAAGGTTGGGTTTTAAACTGGAAATTTACGTATGTTCCCAGTCGCCCCCGCGAGGTTTACAACCGGAGGCAAATGGGAATAAAAAATTCAGAGTCGCCACCCGAGGCAAATGGGAACTCATCGCCCCCACTTAGTTTCGCTGTACATTGCTTGCTCGTATCATAGACAATAACACCGATTAAGCCATTTATTCTAAATCTGCCGTAGTTAGACTTTATCATTCAAATGAAGTTTACAACATTACACAGCACTGCAAGTGACAGTCTCAAATGTTATAAGGCAAAATAAATAACAATGTTGGAAACTTCATTTGAATGATATAGTCTAAATACGGCAGATTTAGAATAACTGGCATAATCATGTTATTGTCTCCAAAACGAGCAAGCAATGTACAACGAAACTGAAGTGGGGGCGATGAGTTCCCATTTGCCTCCGGTGGCAACTCTGATTTTTTTATTCCCATTTGCCTCCGGTGGCAACCCCCGGGGGCGACTGGGAACATACGGAAAACTACCTACCTATATCTGAATCTCCATTCCACCTATACACCAGCTAACCACCATGGAACCATTTTTCAGCTAAGCGTTGTGCCTTCGTCTCATGACCTTTGACGACCTCCGTGGCCCAACGGTTATCACGCCGGACTGCCACACTGGAGGTTCCGGGTTCGATCCCCGGTCGGGTCAAGATGGAAAATGATATTTTTCAGATTGGCCTGGGTCTTGGATGTTTATGTATATATGTATTTGTTACAAAATATAGTATCGTTGAGTTAGCATCCCATAACACCAGTCTCGAACTTACTTTGGGGCTAACTCAATCTGTGTGATTTGTCCGTATATATATTTACCTTTGGCTTTGTCTACCCCTTAAGGGGTAAAGAAGTAAGGGTATATACGCACAAATCACACATATCGAGTTAGCCCCAAAGTAAGTTCGAGATTTGTGTTATGGGATAATAGTAATATTTTAATATTATCACATAACATATTATTTTAATTTATATCTATATTATCTAATATTTAAATTTTTTTTAAAGTCATAATTTCACCCAAATGTCCCGGAGTTTTGAAGTTTTTGTCCCGTTCTGTGCCGTGATCGTAATTTAGCTGATGGCAACCCTATCAAAACATAATCTAGAAAGTCTCTAATTTAAGAAAAGGTTTTGAATGTGTTACCCGATCAGAAATAGGACTTTTTAGAATGCAAGGTAAAAATAGATTCGACCAACATCGGTGACACTGTTTTGTTTCGTCACATGTAAAATAGTTTGTTTTCAGTCCATCCGTTCCTCATTTCATCTCGAAATTTACCAAAGGGGTTGTTGCACAAATGTATTGGGAGCCGGCTATATCATGAACACCTATCTGAACTTTTCATTTTTGGATTAGTATCAATGCCTTAAGTAAATCCGATAAATTCGTATCCATTCTATGGTACATTTAGTCAACAAAATCATAATGAAGGTTAGGCGAGTTCCGCTAAAATGGCCGTCACCCATTATGATTTGACGTAGACGCGCTTCATTTGACAGTTCTGATTTTCGGTACGTTCAAAAATGTACTTTTATTACATACGTGCCCGCGGGAAAGAATTGTTTATATATTTTTACTAGCTTTGAAGCTTCTCCAGCAAACTTTACGGGATTCCAGATGGCCTACAAATACTTATTTGGACGGGATATTTTTGGAACTTCACAATGTTTGCAATCGTGTCAACAGATAATCTACGTGACACACAACACGTTGTCTATGATTTTTCATTCAGTTCGGTCCACTTTCCCGCCAAAGAAGGTCGATTGAATTTTTTTTTCAAACAAACAAAGAAATCCTATGACACACTTCCAAAGGCATGTTTTTCCATCCTTCAGGAGTGTTAAGTAATACGGATGCATAATAAGTCCATTTATTCATAATTGTCCTATGGGGCCATCCATAAAGTACGTCACACGAATTTCATGATTTTTTGAGCCCCCCTCCCGTCCTTGTCACAGGTGGTCACATTTCTGAGACCCCCCTCCTCCCTAGTGTGACGTCACATGTTTTGCAATTTCACATCGAAAAATTATTAAATTAAAACAGCAGTTCCGAATTTAGTTTTATTTCCATTGAAATTAAGTACTTTTTTGTGAAATCAACATCATATCAAATATTTGAAACAATAACAAAGCAATACACTATTGAATATAAAGAAAAAGAAAGAAACTCAATCATCTTCAGCCCATGGACTTTGAACCCACTCCTTTAAATTATTTATAACTGGCATGGCAGTCACTTCGTTCTCATTAAGGCTTGAAAAGTTAAAGTTTTCCAACTCTATCTTTAGGAAATATTTTTTAGTTTATAATTAATATTTCAAATTACGCGATTACTACCTCTAGATATAATAGATTTTGAAATGTGATGTCACGAAACTTAGTACCCCTCCCACCCCTTGTCACACTATGTCACACTTTGTCGACCCCCCCTCCCCCCTTTACGTGTGACGTACTTTATGGATGACCCCTATTAAGTAAACAATCTTCACAGTACTTTTTGTTGAATTTTGTTGAAAATAAACCAAATATTAGTTCAAACCTAAACATTCTAAAGTAAAACATTTATTAACCACGAAAGTAATTTCCTAAAAAGTCTATTTTAATTTATATTGTTGTAACATCATAAATAGACATGGTAAGATTGTTTACATAATAGGACAAATATTAATAAATGGACTTTATATACGGATGTTGAATTGTGTCGCGTCGCCCCAATACCAAAAGATCCAAAAATATATTGATTTATATTATATTATAGCCTAGCCGCGCCCCGGCGCTTCGCTCCCGTGGGAATTTCGGGATAAAAAGTACCCTATGTGCTATTCCCGGTATTTTTCTACCCGTATACCAAATTTCATCGAAATCCGCCCAGTAGATTTTGCGTGATTGAATAACAAACATCCTCACATACTCACAAATTCACATCAAAACTTTCGCATTTATAAGTAGGAAGGTAATATTGTAGGAAGTAGAATTTACAATTTAAAACTTGATTAAATCTTTTAAATTACAAAAAATATGTACATATGGTGGACTTGCCATATCACCAGTGACTATACAGGGTGTAAGAACATGTCCGACATAGCCGAAACCCACGTAATCTCCCCATTAATATGAACATTTTTCCCCAAGAAACCATGCCTGGGAAATCAGTAGTTTCCGAGATAATGAGGTTCAAAGTTGAATTGAAAATTTTCATTTTTTTGCAGATTTGTAAAATTTATCATTTAACTGTCATTTCATCCAAAGGAACCTCATTAGAATTTTAAAGAATTCCCCATCAAAACGAACGCTAAAGTTTAAAACAAGTAATGAATAGCGCCCATCGCCAGCATACGCGCACACTCACAGCTGATTATTCGTGCGGGCGGGCCGCCTGCCGCCGCCCCCCGCGCTCACCGCAACCGGTCAATGACACGTGAATCAAAATCTGTAGTTACAGTTCAGTAGTAATATTTTTTTTATTTAAAATTAAAAGAAATTAACCTACGAACTCCTGGCCTCTACTTTTTTAATCACTTATTTTTGTATTAAATTATTTATTTTTTTTATTAGGAAGACCAACAGACATTTATACAATAATAGGTTCATAGGTAACTTTAACTAGTTATTGTTTGTAGCAAAATGAAAGAAATAAAACCTTGCTTCCAATAAATTGACAGGAGAATTGTAAATTGCTCCTTGGGAAAAATAAACTTTACCTTAGCGTTTAACAGCATGTAAGTACACTTTCATAACATTTTACGAATCAAGAAACCAAATAATTGTACAGATCTACTGAGTGAGTCATCTTTTAAATGATAATGATACTTTATTTTTTCATGCTAATTGACACGGCCTAACGCCTAGTAAAAATGGTTTAGCAATTTGCATTTTTACGTATCTCTATCACAAGGCAATCGTTCAGATACAGGGAAGTTCTTATTTTTTTCACGGAGACAGGTAACATTTCTAGACCTAGACCCTTCATGAAGACCCAACACGTAAAATGAACAGGGAGCTATGCTGTTAGGGTTTGTTCCTTCTAACACAGAGGAATAATACTACTTCTACAAGGGGCAGATTAGGTAAATG
The DNA here is from genome assembly GCA_018467065.1 of Ephestia elutella. Lineage (NCBI taxonomy): Eukaryota > Metazoa > Arthropoda > Insecta > Lepidoptera > Pyralidae > Ephestia > Ephestia elutella. The sequence continues at coordinate 10,292,767 of CM031574.1, forward strand.
CTTCTGCGATGCGATCTGATCAGACATTCCTTTATTTCATTTATACCTGTAGTTAGGTAGGTAAATAACTCTTCTTAGATCTCACAATACCTGACACTGAAGTAGTTAAAAAATAACAACGTTTTCCCCCCGAAGGGTAGAAAACGAATATTTAGGTTTCAGCCGAAGCTTGACCCACCTTGAGATTACCCCTTGGATTTTCAGTGCGGCAACACCGTAATTCCTACCCAATACGTCCCTCCCGCGCCCCGCAGGCGCCCCCCTCCTTCTCCACTCGCCGTTCGCCTGGCGCCGAGCGACCGTTTCTCAGTACTCTCAAGCCGGCAAGGTTCGGAAACCTTGGTGGGTCAAGCTTCGGCTGAAACCTAAATATTCGTTTTCTACCCTTCGGGGGGAAAACGTTGTTATTTAGGTGTTCGAGCCTTCGCTTGACCCACCTTGAGATTTGTTTTCTCTCTGCCGGCGCTAGGCAGGCGTACTGTGAGGGATCCTTTGGGCAGGATGTTTATGTGCGTACATTATGACGCATGCTAGCATTGTTCGAAAATAAAAGATTCTATTTCTTTATGGTTTTATTAAAGAACATAATACTATAAATCTTCTATGAATTTCTTTTAAATTAGAAATCTTCGCAATTTCGCCTCAATTTATGAGATCAAAAGTAATTGGAATATAAATCAATACAGAACTTCGCAAAGGAATCTTAACGATTTCACAACAATCGTCATAAAATTACTTAGATTTTAATTTCTTTTAATTAATCAGTCTTACCCGTAGAGGTGTAAATTCTTATTATACTAAAAATAACAACAAAATTCCGCAATGTGAGATCAATATAATAGGCAGGGCTTAGACTGGAGAAAAATGATCAGAGAGGCTAGGTATTAATGGCCTATCATGCCTTGTTTCTTTATAATAATGTTTAAAGAAAGTATTTCTGTTTCTCCAGTTGCCCTTCTTAAGAACTAAATCTAAATCGAGACCTCTGTTACTCCAAAGGTCAGAGTTAACTGCAGCTCGAAAACTGCCCGGTGAATAATCTATATTTGCTTCTCGAAATAACGTTCGGATCCAGCCCGCAATAACGCTGCGAGAGGCCGCTTTAACTTTACCTCGTGTTGTAATAAGCAAACTACTTAATTTTTTATCACAGCTTCTACGATTGTTTGATAGGCTAATAATTTTATCGATCCAAAATGAAAAATCAAACCTTTCGTCTTCATTAAGTGACAGTTCCCATCCGGATTGGCGGAAGGTACCAGAGTCCGTCTTCGATCCGAATTTCGGCCAAAATATTATACGACTTTGGTGCCGTTCCATATGGTTTGGCCCGATGTCCAGCAGGGTTAGGTCGTGTATACGCCGGCCCGACGCTAGCAGCAAGAGCGCGGCTACATGTCTAGACACTTGGAATAAGCTTCCGTGGTCGATATTATACACTTGCAGGTGTTCTATGAGGATGTCTACATCCCATATGGGGAAGTTGCCGGTTGGTGGACGAGTTAGAGTAACGGCTTTTAGCATACGTTGTACCAGGGGATGAGAACTCAACTCTACTGTTCTTTCTGGATTTGCGAAAGTTGTGACCACTGACTTATGAACAGCTATGGTCTTAGGAGCCAGCTTTTCTTCCTTGTGCAGAAAGTATAAGTACCTGGCAATTTCCTCTCCAGTAGGGCAATTATGTTCACAGTTTTCTGAGGCCCATAATCTCCATCTTTCCCAAGCAGATTTGTAAGTTTTTAACGTAGATTTTCTCCATGACGTTTCCAGGAGTTCCACACTATCCGGAGACCAGGATTTTACTAGATTGGCCCAGCCCGTACCTTCCAGACCTGCAAACACAGCTTTTCGCAAGCTGGTGGGCATCTCTGCGTTGTTATATCTACAAGGTTCTGACGAAGATTCCGAATTGTCAGTGGTGGGCCCACAGCGCGCTGTTTCAGATCTGGCTTCCAAAATGCCCTCTCCCACATTGGAACAACAAGCAAGTAGTGACCCTTGCTGCTCGTTAAGTGACGCAGCACTCTTGGTATCATTGACGGTGGAGGGAATATCCAACCTAGATTGAAATTCCAGGGTCGGCTGAATGCATCTGTGTACAGCGCTGCAGAATCCCGTACATCCTCGCTCACATATTGTCCCAGAATGGCAGATCGCGCACTTGCAAATAGATCTACTGATGGAGTGCCCCATCTGTTGAATATTATCTTGGTAATGTTCTTGGATAGTGTCCATTCTGGTAGTTGGTTGGTTCTTGAGAGGCTGTCTGCTATGGAGTTGTATCTCCCAGGGAGGTAACGTGCAGTAAGGTTGATTTGTAGACGATCTGCCATCTGGAATATTTGACGCGTTGACTGCAGGAGCCGTAACGATTTGGTGCCTCCTCTTTTCGTTATATAGGCAACAACTGTCTTGTTGTCTGTTTGGATCATCACTGTTTGTGTTTTCAGGTTCCTGCCCCTTCTTTTTAGCACTTCCAATATGGTCCAAATTTCTTTTTGGTTGCTGTGCCACGATTTTTGGGCTGCATTCCACAGGCCTGAGAGTTTCTCGTTGTTTACAGTAGCACCCCATCCATCGTTGGAGGCGTCGCAGGTGATGAAGGCCGTCGGGCCATTGGTGTGAATTGGGAATTTACTTTGATGTTTGCTAGCCACCACGTTAGCTCGTCTTGCACCCGCTTCGAAATCGGGAATGTCTTGTATCGATCTGATTTTGGCAGTTTGTTTGCTTCTATTTGAATCAAGCGACAGTGAAGCTTCCCGCGAGGGACCACGAAGGACGCGAAGTTGATCGTTCCTAGTAGAACTTTTGCAGATTGCCAGGACCATAGGTCCCCTTTTAGCATTTTTTGTATCATAACACTGTTTTTTGATACTCTTTCTTCGGGAAGACTTTTTATGTTTTCTTCGGTGTTCCATACTATTCCCAAGTATTCTATTGACCTCTTTGGAACGAGTACCGATTTTTCCATGTTTACACACCACCCTAAATCGTTGAGGTATTTTAGCACTACGTGGGTGTGCTGTTGTAGTATAGCGGGGTTGTTGTGGATTAGAAGAAAGTCGTCCAAATAGACCACGATGCGGATGCCGAGATTCCTGAAAAGGTTAGCCAACCAATTTGAAATTTTAGCAAACGCATATGGAGCAGTAGAGAGACCAAAAGGTAGACATGTCATTTCATAGCAAATACCTTCATAAGCGAGCGTGAGAAACCTTCGATGCGATTGTTTGATAGGGATATGAAAATAGGCTTGTGATAAATCGATCTTTGTCATGAAATCTAAGTCATTAAGATGCTGAGATATTTTGCTATGATTAATTAACCTGAATTTGGCTGGCGTTAAGTAATTATTTAAAGCTTTTAGGTTAAGTATTGGACGATTGGACCCATCGTTTTTCCTTCGTAGAAACATTGGGGATAGAAATACAGATTTACTTCCACTCACACGCAAGGCTTTGCAATCCAGCATTTTTTGAATCTCCAAAGATGCCTCTGGGGATGGTTTGACTTGATACCGTTTGTAATATTTGGAGTCCAACTTCCTCAATGGGGGGCGGCTCGTAAAGGGTATTCTATAGCCCGACACCATGTTTAAAATAGTTTTAGGTGCCCCAGAAATTTCCAAGTATTTATCTTCCTTCTTACCTGGCCTGCTTCAAAACTAGTATTTTCTTGTCGTATGTTGTCGTCTCCCTTGCTTTGCTGGAGTGCGTTTGTCTGTACTTCGCCTAGTACTCTTTCCTTCTGTTTTGGTTGTTTGTTTACGAAATGTCGACGAAACCTGTGCTCTCTTTTGCGTGGTTCTGACCGGGGCACGAAATCCAGTTTGGAATTGCTGAGGTTTGCGAATAAAACCTGGAAAGAATTTTGCTGTGCCTCCCTGTTCCTTAAAAAGGTCAGAAAGTTGCGGCTCAGCAAAAAGATATGTTGGCGATGGGGGAATTGCATGCAGCAACTCATTCAGTGTTTTGTTGGGAGGTTTATAAAGAGCTCTTCTCTGTTGGATGATTTCTGAACGCTTCCCGCATGTGTACTGGAGGAGTGCATCAGAAGTCTTACGGAAATTTGTCTCTGGCGATAAAAGGTGTTTGCTGATATATGCCTTAACAACGGGCGGGGCGTCTTGATAGGCTTCTTGGAACGTTTTACGTTGCATTAGTAGCCCATGCGTTATCGCTCCCAGACATAGATCTGCTTTCTCTAGCACCGATACTAACTGCCACGATGGAGTAACAGTGGCCAAGTTGCTGTTAACTTTTAAATTTGTAAACACTGGGGACGCTTGAAAAATCTTCTGAACATCGGCATATCTAATCTGTTGCCAGCTTTCCGAATCCAGCCTCTGGCAGTGGATTCCTTGTTTGGCCAGGACTTCGTCAGCCTTGCTCACTTTTCCCTCCACCTCCTTGGTTTCAGGGGCAAAATCAAAAAACTGTGGTTCAGCTTCGTCCACATGATCACTGTTGTCCACAATCGGCGGCGCAACCCAGCTCACGACATCATCCTCTTCTTCTTCCTGAGATGCTGCTGAAGCGGTGGAGACGGAGGAGGTGTGGCTTGTCATTGCATATTGCATGGTTATCATGTTCTCCTTTGTCTCCCGAGACATCTCTAAAAGCTGCTCTAATATTTTCGTTTGCTGAGACATGTAATTCATGATCGCGTTGTCTTCGGGAGATTTGGCACGTTTTGATGAGCAGGGCTCTGGGTCTGGGCTATGGCTTCGCTTTCGACTAGGCACAGAGGCCGTAGATGGGCTCGACATCGGTAAAAAATCTCTTTTTGCCGCTTTTGCCCTCAACTCTTTTGATGCGTCATGGCGAGATATGAATTGGTTTTTTAATTTCGCAATAACATTCAAAAACCCGTTACATGCTTGGGCAGGGTGTGTCTTCGCCATTATATTGACGGGCGAGTAGATTAGTGCCCTTCCCACGGGCCACTCTAGGAGTTTTCTTTTTAGGGCCCTGTATCGGCGTTCACTCAAACAGGATTGTTCTTTGAATATTTGCGCCAACATGATTGTGGGTACTGCGAATCTCAGGCGGCTCTCTACTTCAGAGTTTATGTGTTCTCCGAAAAGGGTTTCGTATGTTGTGACATTAATAACCCATGAGCGCCAGTCAGTCGGATAAATTTCATCTAAACTTTTAATTAGGTTGCAGTATACTTCCTCATCTTCCTCCGGTGGCTGCCACTTTATGATATCGCCCATTGTACAGCGCTCCATGTTCTGTAAAGAACATTGATTTAAGAATCGCAAGGAAAGCTTAAATATGTCAACATGGGCCAACGTATCGACTGCTCAGTTGGTCTGTCGTCTGAGAAGTTGGCATTCGACAAGTTGTCGGAATTCATTCGACATGTCGTCTGAATTCATTCGACGTGTCGTCTGTATCCATTCGACGCGTCGCGTTCTCACTCGACCTGTCGTCTGAGCAGGCGACTTGTAGCCGACAAGGCGGCAACCGGGGTTCAATGTGGGGCTTTCCCGTCCCGGGTTTTAATTTGTCAAGGCTTTCTTGACAATTTGTAAGAATTATAAGTTTAAATACTTACTTTGAATATTTTTTGATGTCCGGTGTGTACACTGAAATAATTTAATGAATACGTGTTTGCGCTACGAAAATCCAAGACGTACTGAGAAACGGTCGCTCGGCGCCAGGCGAACGGCGAGTGGAGAAGGAGGGGGGCGCCTGCGGGGCGCGGGAGGGACGTATTGGGTAGGAATTACGGTGTTGCCGCACTGAAAATCCAAGGGGTAATCTCAAGGTGGGTCAAGCGAAGGCTCGAACACCTAAATGTAAGTTAAGCGAGAAAAGTTGTACTGCAAAACGGCTAGATGGCGCACACTTTAAAGCCGCCCGCCGGCGCCGCCGCCGAAAGAAAATGCGGTACCTACTCTAGTTAGTTTAGTAGCGTTGCGCGCGTCCTTGAAGTTTAGAGAAACTTTCTGGATATTTTAACGTGATCTTATTAGTAATTCCTGGATTGATCAGGTTTTTGTGACTTGTGTTTTGTCGTGCTGCTGTGCTTTTGTGTTTTATCGTATTGTTTTGTGTTTGTTGGGTTATTGACAAAATGCTATTCCAGTATTCTGCGGAGGAATACCTCAACATGATTTTTTGTTACGACATAGCCGAAGGCAACACGTGTAGGCGAGTATCTACCTCGCTTCTCTTTATCCGGCGCATGTAAGTACGTAGGTACCTTCGATTTAAAAAATGGAATTATGAGCCACCGTACCTAACGTTAGCTCCAACATAAGGCACGGGCTACTGACCAGCATTGATACCAAATGATATCCGCATTAACATACGAAAATTTAGTAGCCTAGGCTAGGTTTCCCAGCAAGTCTGCCGGGTATGATTCGAGTGCCTAGTACCTAGTTGTACAGTGAGTCAAAGTTCACCGTATTTAGATCATTTTGGACATGAGTTCGTGTGCAAAATTAGCAAAACCTTACACCTCGCCTTACAATGTTAGTTAGATTTGATTTGCGGATTACTGTACATGAAATCTTTGCTGTACATGCGTACACATTATTACGTTGTACATACATAGTAGGTACATACGTTTGTCCTTACACGCGTAGCGAAGCGATAGCGCGTCGTCGTGTTTAGCCGCCACGGGTACGGGGTGGGAAGGGGGGCCGACGCGATCTTTAGTCAAAGTTCGCTATACACTGATTGTGATTATTTATATTTTTTTTCGATATCTAATTTATTGATTATTTTTCCCAGTCAAATTTTTACTCTGAAGTGACTTTAATTAGGGTACCCTATGCATACGTAACGGCTATGTCGGACATGATTATACACCCTGTATATGGTGACTTGCTGTACCAGTCAACCATTAGACGAAACAGAATTATTTATTGTAAAAATTATTTTATTTTTATTTTACCAAACAGGTGGTGATAAAGTGCAATTGGTGCAAAACTGCAAACTCACAAAATAATCTATACATATAATAAAATATTTACAGTAAAAATATTTGTCTGTACATTTTGTATTTTTGACTGAAATAAACACACTTAAAAAGAATAATAGAAAAAAATTTTTTTTTTTTTTTGTCTGTCTATCTGTATGTATGATCACGCTCATCTTCGAAAGTACTAACCGATTTGAATGGAACTTTTTTTTGTTGTATAGCTATTAAGCCTGGGCAACATTTAGGCTATAATTTATTTTGAAAACTGGAACACCTGATGAAGAACCTTAACAGAACAGCTAAACTATAAAAAATATGTAAATGGCGCCTTATTAAAAGTCGTTCAACCGGATGAGCATTTTCTGCTGACGTGTAAAAATTGAAGATCTAGAACATCTAATGAAAAGCTCCAAGAGAGATTTGTCATCTAAGCGAAACTCACGCGGGCGAAGCCGCAGGCGACAGCTAGTGTATAATAATCTTAATCCTACAATATTATATGCGAAAGTTTGGATGTGCGAGTTTGTAAGTTTTGAGGATGTTTGTTATTCAATCACGCAAAATCTACTGGACGGATTTCGATGAAATTTAGCTGACCTTGCCTTCAGTTTGGTTTTTAAGATAGATAGATAGTTTTGTTCTGTTTATTTAAAAAAAAACAACAATGCAAGTAAAACGTGTAAAAAAAACGACTGACAAGCGTACCAATAAAATATTACGCATTTATGCAATAACCTAACTCATTATTTCTGTATATGGACCTTGAATGTGGATTTAGCACTCAGAACTACCCCCCGTAGGGCTTCGGCCTAATCGCAGGTGCTCCCAATACTCGATACTCATTAAAAACGATAAATAAATCGCCATGAATCGAATAATTTAATCGATACTTCCGCGAAAGTGATTTCGTTTTCGTTCTTTATTTGAATGCGGGATTACGCGTTGCGTGTGAAATGGAATGTTTTTCATTTGCATTCGGATATTTAAAAATTGCCTCCATTTTTTTTCTATTTTAAGCCATATTTGGAAGTATTTTTGAAGATAGCTTGTTAGTCAACGAAAATCTAAAACTCGCTTTTTTACACTCCCACTTTTACATCAAAAAAAGAACGAAGATAGGAAATTGCCATGCCATGCTTTCAAGTAATGAAATTAAAACCTTTGTATTTATTGATCAAGGTTCAGCATTAATAAAAAAAAATCGAAAATATATTGTATTAAATATAATATGTAGTATTGTAATAAATATACTCCGCCATTTTTTCTGTTTGTTAATGTAGGTATGTGTGTTTTATGTAATTTGGACAATAAAGTTATTAAAAACAAAGAAACAATCAAATAATAATCTCTAACCTAAAATAATATTTTAATTTTTATATTTCCTTGTTTAAACTCACGTGCACGCTCCACTGGCGCCATCTTACATCATCTTGTCACATTTGCGCGCGAAAATAATTTCAATTGAGATGAGTTCCCAGTATTTGTTCATTTAAAAATGAATTACATTGATTTTATTGGTAAAAGTTACAAGGCCGCGGCTGCCCGGGGGTTATTTTGGGAAAGAAAGTTCTAGCAATTTAATCATACGCTCAAATTTACAGAGCTGTAGTATTATTTTTCCTTATTTTGGCAACTAATGGAACTATTGACCGATAGAGACGCTGTTTAGAGGAAAAGGGCTTTAAACTGGGGATTCCTCCACTCATAGGCGATGGGCTAGCAACCTGTCACTATACCTGAATCTGCATTAGCTCGCGTGTATTTCCCACGGAACAGTGCTTTTTCCCGGGATGAAAGGTACCCTATGTCATTTTCAGTAGGTACTTCTAACTATGTGTATGCGACACTTCAGGAAGATTGGTTCGGTAGAAGCATGAAAAGATGATAAACTAACATGACACTAACAGACTCACTTTCGCATTTATAATATTAGTTAGGTAGAATTATAATGAGCGATTTTCTGACAGCTAAATTAAGAAAAAAAAATCAGTATAAAAAAGTCTCAACAGATAGCGTTTTATGAAAGCCGCCGTAATAATGGTTGAACCTATATGGTGCGCTTTTTCTTGTCAACCAGAGGCAGAAAATCACCTAATAGTTTGACAGTTGCACAAATCACAATATTGATACTTTGTTAGATGTTTTTTTTACTAAGTTTTATTTTTTTTAAATGCCAATCCCGTGAATTTTTGCTCTTTGTATGGAACTTTTTCTCTCGCCTTTTACTTAAGCGCCATCTATGAAGTCATCTGGAACTATTATTTAATGTAATGCAAACTCAAATCAAAAACATGTCCTAAAGTCAATTTTTTTCAGAAGCTATATATCTTTCTCGATGACCAACACAACTGCGCGCCGCAATTATCATGAAAAAGACGCAAAAAGGCTAGACATTTATTACGCCCAATAAAAAAATCATTTATTTTTCATAAGCGACCCGACATGACCCAATTTATTCCTCACAAAAAAACCAGGAAACTTCACTATGGTAATATTCGTCGACCTTAAGTCCGAGACGGAATAATGTTTAGTTTTTTGGCAATATCATCGTCTATGGTCGTATCGAAACCTTAGGACAGATTAAAGTAATTTTTTTCTACCATCTTGACATACAATTCTAAATTTCGAAATCTACACTTTTTATCCTATACTAATATTATAAATGCGAAAGTTTGGATGTGAGTTTGTGAAGACGTTTGTTACTTAATCACGCAAAATCTACTGTCATGATTTTGATGAAATTTGGTACACGGGTAGAAAATTACCGGGAATAGCACATAGGGTACTTTTTAACCCGAAATTCCCACGGGAGCGAAGTCAGGGGGCGCAGCTAGGATTTTTTAATTGTCTAGGTGTTGCCCCGCGGCTTCACACGCGCATAATTTTGGAAGAAAAAGTAGCCTATATTTGACCCCGGGTCTTCAACTATATCCATACAAAATTTCATCAGAATCGGTCCAGCGGTTTAGCCGTGAAAGCGTAACAGACAGACTTTAGCATTTATAATGTACCTAATTATGGAGAAGTATTTCAAATATTTTAATATGGTGAAGGGCGGAGCCAAAGATAAAGTAGCGGAACCCATTATTCAGAATCCAACTCGTCTTTAGCCGAATATTTGATAATATTGGCCAGTTGGTAACAAAATTATTTAAAATTAAAAAGTTAAATCAGAAAACACAGTCACGCGGCCATCCAGAGTCGCACTTGGATTTCCTGTTGACTCAAGAAAATCGTTCTTAAATTGAATTTTGTAAAAAACTGGCCAGCAAGAAAAAAAAAACTTTAGGCAAAGGAATAAATTCACGGTCATCCAGAGTCGCATCGGGCACACGTTGTTGTTTCGACAAAATCATTCTTGATTCATAATATCGGTAAACATTATTCAAATGTTACTTTGACGCACAGAGCCCCATACATATTGTATTGAGGCGATGGGACTTACAAATTCACAGACTAGGTGCGTTCGGATACACTTCTGTTATATGACTGCAGAAAATAAAGGTATTTTAGGTAATGTTTTTAGTACTCTTAGGTCAGTACCAAGATCAGTTTTAGACGTTCAAGTATCAGTTCTTCCGTTTACTGTCTCTGTAATCAAATCTTGAAAAGTTGGCGAATAAAATTTTGTATGCTCAAGTTGGAACCTGGAAAGAAAAAAGGGGAGGGCCCACCTGTGGGACTCAGTCAGTACTTAATTTTTTTTTTTGGGAAGTATCCAAATTACATAATTACTAAATACTGAGTTTAACATAGCCTTCAAGATGCAAATAGAACAGAAAACTTTGTTAATATGCTCGTAATTATAATTAGTACCTGCTTGCAATGTAATTTTAAATATTTTAACTGTACAGAAGATTGGCTATAGAAATTTTACTGCTAAAAAAGTACATAAATCAGATGAAAATAGAGTAACTAAAAAGTAAATAAATAATAATCTAAAAATATTTTTAATACGACATGGATCCAACCAGGTGATCACTTGATTAGCCTTTCATAGGGCTAAAAGTTTTGACAGCTGCTGTTACAAACATTTCATTTTTGTTACAGGCTTTAATTTTCTGTTTCTTAATTAGGTCGTATCGTGGTTTAGTGGTGCATTAATTGAGGAAATAAAAACAATTACGTACATTCGGTTAACCAATTTTATTATAACATAGGGCGGCAAACAAACAAGCGGGTCACCTGGTGGTAAGTAATCACCACTGCCCGCCCATGGATAGCTGCAACACCAGGGATATCGCAGGAGTGTTGCCGACCGACGAGAAGAGTTTTGAAGGTTCCGCAATGTCGTATATCGATTTAGGCCACCGGCCACAGGAAAATGATTCCACAGCTTGGTCGTACTTGGCAAGAAGTGTCTTTTAAAACATATGGTGGCTGACAGTTATCCAGGTGGTTGGGATGAAATTTTATCCATTGAGGAGTTCCCTCGTTGGGATCCAATCCTCGGCGCACCAATTTTCAATAATTTAAAATAAGGGCACAGCCTACCAACAACTTTAAAAAATATTAACATTTATTTGGTAAAATCACGCTCAAAAAATATAACTTACTCGATTTTGAAAGTGTATACGTACCAATCAAATTATTTTATCCCAAAAATGTTGCCTTAGGCGCTAAGCCCTAATTTAGCTTTAAAAGTCTTGATAAGGGTTGTGATATGATCTGGATACACTCATATTCAGATATTTTAGACAATTTGTGGGGAATTTGAATTAATTTGTATAGAATTAGGTGATTAAAGTCTCAGTAATACAGGGTGTTTGGGTAAACACTTTTATCTTTTCTGGGGGTGAAAGTACTCATGAATATGAGCAACTTTTTGTATGGGACCGACTCTGAAATCTCAGAAAAAAAAACAGCTGTTCCATACATTTTGGACGAGTAGGTATTGTAAAATGTATGGAACAGCTGATTTTTTTTGTCCGAAATTATCCTGACTTCGGATAAAAGTATGATAACTATTTATAAGGTCTAAAATTGAATACATTTCAATGCTTATGACCTTTTTTTGGTAACTAATTGTTTACCTATTTTGAATTTCACCCTTCGGATCATTCAGTAGTCAGATTTCGTAGTATCTTGTAGTAGCGGTCACCCATCGCTAGCATTGTAGAAATTGTTTATGAATTTGATAGCTTTTTTATCAGATTCATTGGGAATAACCAAAAATGGTAGTGGAACCTCAGAGTCATCATCATAAAATTTAAGAGTCAAAATTTTTTATTGAAACTTGGCCTTCAAAGAAGGCTCTTTTTCACGTCGATAACTAATTATTTAATCATAATATATTATGTCTCAAAGCTACCAACTATTAGCATTTCGGAACGACCACTGCTGAGAAGAAAGAGCGAGGCTCTTGTCGGTGGAGTTCCTTCCATTTTTCTCTTTCCATTGCTAACTCTTTCACTCTTTTTTACGACACAACATTCACTTTCTCCTTTATTTGCCGCATGTAACTCTGTCTTGGTCTCCCTGGGTCTTCTTCCTTCTATCTTTCCTTCTATGATGTTTCTTAAAAATGCATCGTGTCGTATTAATTAAGTACCCTAACATTTTCTTCTGTTTCCCCCCCCCTTCTGTTTTCTATATTTATATGGAACTACAGAGTACAGCTAGAATTATTTCTTCTTCTTCTCTTCTTCTCTCAGCCGAAAGACGTCCACTGCTGGACAAAGGCCTTCCCCAAGGATTTCCACAACTATTTCCAGAATTATTTCTTACTCTATGGTAATTGTATTTTGTTTAATTATCAACTTCAAGAATCTCCCTGACTAGGGTAGGATAGGTTCAATACACAGATTTACAGCATTCGGCACGAAACAAGACTACGAAAAATATATGTCCTTGCCGCATTCCCTCCGCGAGTCTTACATGCGCAGTCGACGCCATATTGGGTGTACAGTACAGAGTGTTTACAGTTAAGTTACATTTGATTCGTAGCGATACGATATCGAAATTGTTTCTACAGATAACAAAAACAATTTTCTTCCGTCATCAAACCGAAAGCGAACGTCAAATGTATGGAAGTAAGCGATAAAACTATAGTTACTCTATAGTTTTGCTTAGTTTTCTTTATGAACTTGCGATGACCACGTGATTTAGCGTGGCCTTATTAACATAAGGCCACGAAAACGAAGACCTAAAACGATAAAAAATTTTAAATTCTGACTTTGTCTAAAGTTTCAGGTACTAGGTTCAACATGGCACCGAAGTTAGCGTAATATAAGGTATTTTTTCTTTGACCGAAAAATAAATCTTGCCAAATTTGAATTTAGTACGCATATCCGAACGCGTTTGAAAATCTAAAATGGCGCCGGTAACGGTTTGCTACGAAAACACGTTCATCTCAGTTTATACAACAAGTTACAGTTACACATAACCATTGCAAATTGCCCTGAATCTGAATTTATTGTTCTCAATATCTATGGGTTCGGTTATATAAATTGAAGCCATTTGCTTTTGAAACTTTCTAAGGAAATCACGGAACATTCTGTGAAAAAGTAATTGCGCCAAAAATACCTAATGTACTATGTTCCTAATAAAAGAATTTACAAAAAATTTTAACATCATAAAACATCTCTCAAGTTAAATATTTTTATAGAAGAGATAAATGTTGATTCCAAACACTATGACTATAATCTAAAACTAATATAATAACAATGTACAAATCCCCGACATCGCTTTGAAAAAAGGTTGATTGAAATGTTTCCACAAATCATGGCCAAGAATACTCTTGATTAAATTTCCTTTCAAACAAAAAAAAACTATATCAAAATCGGCTCATCCGTTTGGGAGCTACATGCCACAAACATGCTGATTCACCGACACGCAGACACGTAAAACATATTTTTTATTTTAATAAAATAACTCCTAGCCTAATCCTAACTAATATATTACAAATGCGAAAGTGAGTTTGTTTGTTACCTCTTCACGCTTTATCTACTGAACCAATCTTCCTGAAATTTCGCACACACATAGTTAGAAATACTGAGAAGGACATAGGTTATCTTTCATCCCGGAAAAAAAGCACTGTTCCCGTGGGAAATTCACGCGGGCTAAGCCACTGGCAAAAGCTAGTATTATTTAAAAAAAATACATTGAAAAAAATGTTTTCTACTTCCACAATCTGATATCATGAAAAAATTACGTCCAATGAATTAGGTAACCTACGAATTAGTTAACCGTCGTTTTATTGAGAATTGTAAAAAAAGAGATATGATTGTGTATTTTTCGTCCATTACCTAGATGGTTTGTTATACTTACCTAGTTATTTCAGTTTCATAATCGTTCAGTTTATAATACGTATTAGTTTTTAAATTACCTAACATCATGAAATTCATCCTACTTTTACATATATTATAAATACGAAAGTTTGGATGTGACTTTGTATGTTAGTTGCTTGCGACATATAATTTATTGTTGTAGCAAGATTTTTGCGTTTTATTTGAAACAACATAAACAATAATCAAAGGGAAAGGTTTTTATGCCTTTTTATACCTATATCATACTTAAATAAATTATATTTTTTAATCTAAGTTCCGTTTTTTAATTATTCACCTGACTGTACTCTTTTTGTTTTAAACAATAGAATTTTTTTTTTAATTTGTGAGTAGACCCAGTCGCCGGAAGGAAAAAAATAAAATTCAAAAATCCGGCGACTCGGCCCGCGGGTCGAGTGAGCATCGGGCCGAGTCGCCGGGACCCTCAGTAACTCAATCACGCAAAATCTATTGTAGTAAAAGTACTGAGAATACCACATAGGGTACTATTTAACCCGGAATTCCCACGGCACCAAAACCGAGGGGCGCAGCTCGTAGAAAAGACTAAAAGTTGAAATATCAGTGTGATTTTTAAACAGCGTCCAAATGTTTACACTAGCTCAGAGTACTACATGAAATACATACAACTACTTTCATGAAATATAAGTAAATATAAAATTTCAACTTTCCATACTAACCCGATCAGCTATCTGGTCAATTTTTATGGGAGAGCGGAAAGCAAAAAAAATTTACATTTTTACACATAGACACAGAATGAGTAATATGACATAAGATTATTTTGGAAACTTGCTTTCATCATCCAAACCAAAACTACAAAAAATTGGATACTGTTCAAAAAAAGCCACCCTCTAAAGGGTTATTTGTAATAAACGCAAAACCTTCCTAGGGGTGAAAGTAGTCATAAATATGAACATCTTTTTGTATGGGACCGACTCTGAAATCTCAAAAAAATAATCAGCTGTTCCATATAATTTGCAATACCTACTCGCCCAAAATCTATGGAACAGCTGTTTTTTTTTTTTTTTATACCAATAATAATAGAAGGAGCGACGCGCAATCTAGCCGTATAGCCTGACATAAGCCGTATACCTGAACTTCCTTCGTACACACAATTTAGAATGTCCTTTCGTTTTCCGATTTTCAATTACGTATATGCTATTAGATGGATTAGATTATGGTCGGATGACCTTGAGTAGATAAGATTAACTTGATACCAAATTCCCCGTTTGCTAAAGCCTTGAATATGATCACCCATCATCATAATTAGCGCGCCTGCGATGCTTACCATCACACATCTTGATGTTTTTTATCAAGTTGCACCGATGCAATTCAAATTGAATAATTTACATAAAAAATGGACTCTCCTCCGCTGATTTAATGTCTAGATTACAATATACGGGTGAAAAAATGCGCGGATGGCAGCATGCAACAGTGGGCATGGGGTAAACAATTTTTTTTTTATTGGGAACTTAGCGTGAAAGTTCGTTGAAGTGTGAAATGAAGAAAATTAGGAATTAAGAATCAAAAAACTCGACTTCATTTCTTGACGTCACATAACCTATGTTAACGTCTCGGATATAGTGAGAAATCGAAGTATAGTATAATGTACAATTATCAGGCAAGGAGCGTGTAGAAATTCGAATCATTTCGTGGTCGTCAAATCAACAATATGACTAATATTGATGAGAAAGCCTCATCAATATAAGTTTTAAATCATCGAAAACGGTCCAGCCAAAATCGCAACGATTTTATATTATAAATTCAAATATTTGGATGTGACTTTATGAGTAGTTTGTTACTCAATCACGTAAATTCTACTAGACTGATGAAATTTGGTACACGGATAGAAAATACCGGGTACTTTTTATCCCGAAATTCCCATTGTAGCAAAGCTTGTATCCTAACTAATATTATAAATGTGAAAGTGAGTTTGTTTGTTACCTCTTCACGCTTTATCTACTAAGCCAATCTTCCTGAAATTTCACATACACATAGCTGGAAGTACGGAGAAGGACATATGGTACCTTTCACCCCGGGAAAAAGCACAGTTCCCGTGGGAAATTTACGCGGTTGAAGCCGCGGGTGAAAGCTAGTCTTATATAATCCTGAAAACATACCACTCCTTTTGGCAGTCTAGTAAAATTCCACGGCAATAGCATTATTCAGATGGCACCATTCGATTACAATCGTCTTGACACTAGACAATCTAAAAGCCGAGACCGTAGAAAATAAGTACATGTTTTTCATACATGATGTAAAAGTTTACCGATTTTATACATCCAATAAATCGTATCTTTATTTCTTGGCCTACACTCATTTAAGTAATAGATGTATCCTATACCTACGTGAAGTAGCCGCCAGGAACTATAAATACTACTATCTAATTACTACTACTAATAACTACTAGGGAATTCTACGGTCCCTAGGTAGGGCCTATAATATGACATCCCTGAAAGGGTAAACTGTTGAACTTTATATTTGTATGGACCATCTATACCTGAAACTACACAGTTATCTCATTAAAGATGTTTGGGTTTTGAGTTTGACACTTTTTTTAAGCGCTATATTAAAATGACTCTGACGTCTGGCATAACACCATTCTTTGATATAGGCCTGGCGCCATATCCCAGGTTTAGTACAAAGTTGGTCGTGTTGTAGGGTACACGGACATACAAATCAAGTGACCGCAAAATTTGGGTAAGTGATTTTTGACATAATTCCATCAATAATATCTACTAAAAACCTGTGAACTACATTTAAATTTCCAGATTTTTTGGTAGTTAGCTTACTTAGAAATAAATAAAAATGTGTTAATATAGAATGTCCTATTTTTTTAATAAAAAACTATTATTTGCTGACATCTAATCTATATTTTTGTAATAAATTTGTTGAATGACTGATTGGTATACGAACGCAGAGACGAAACCGCTGAAAAATCTTGAAATTTTGTAAAGAGGTTCTTTGTAGCGTAAGTGAGCACTAAGGAATTTTGAAAATTTCATCCCTAAGGGGGTGAAAAACTAAATTTACGTGGGCGAAGCCGATGTCGAAATCTAGTAAGACTAAATTGACGTAGAGATAAGCCCGCGAAAAAAATGCCGGGATTTCGACTCTGTGTGATTGGCAGGAACTACGGAAAGTTAAATAAAACCGGCCAAGTGCGAGTTGGATTCGTAAACTGAGGGTTCCGTTTGACAACCTCGGTTACGCAGTGGTAAAAACGTTGCCTCTGAACCAGGGGTATCCTAAGTTTGATGCCCGGTCAGCTCAAGATGGAAAAGATCATTTGTAATTTTTGTTCAAACATTGCAATTTTTGTTGAGCTAGTTTTTCTTTGATATTTTTCTTTATTTTTTTAACTTCTTTACATAACATGTAAATATAAATACCTAGCTTAGCTAGTATAGCTTGCAATGGATGCACATGTAAAAAAAACTAGGTCAGCTATGCTAGCTCGGTGGACGATAGATTTTATAATCGGTGTCCTGTCCTTGATAAGTACACTATTGATAATCTACACGAGCATTTTAGGTATCAAAACAGTCATGATTAAACGATAAACTTGCTAATCAGTAATTAGTTTTTTGTCTATGTACTTAATGTACTTAAATCTTTTTTGATCGATTGAAAAAAACTGTGGAAAGCCCTTTGAAATACTATTAAATGAGTTTAGGCGTTTCTTCTCAGCTGTAATTACTACTTCGATGGCCCGACGACCCAAAGAGGATCTTGGAAAGCCCTTTGAAATACTGTTAAATGAGTTTAGGCGTTTCTTCTCAGCTGTGGTCGTTCCGAAATGCTAGTAGTTTGTAGCTTTGAGAATTATGATTTTGTTAGAACCTTTTTTTTTATTGGGGCAAAACAGGCATAGAATGTAGGGCGAAACTGCGTTGGAAGTAACAATGATATTACAATGAAAAAAGAGGGGAGAACTCTAAATTAACTGTCGGACCTTGCACCTAAAAACTAGATCGTTATCACCCGTGTTATCAAAGAGCGGATCCAGTTTTATTTTTTGTAGGGGAAACACACGGGGTGCACAAAAGGCAGAACGGAACAAGCTAATTATTTAAAAATAAAAAACGCGACTGACATCTTACATAGCCTATGTCATTCGGGCTAATGCAAGGAATCTAACAATACTTCTCACATCAAAATCTGTTAAGCCGTTCAGGACTTATGGTGGAATAAAGAAATTACATACATACATACATGAACCCTGAAAACATAACACTCCTTTTTTGGTCAGTCGTGTAAAAAATCGATACATCGTCTAAAGTCAAAGTCGGATAAAGTAAAGGTAAAAAAAACAACAGAAATAATCTTGTTTGAAACAAAACTTAACTATTACAAAGTAATAATATGAAGGGTATATAAAAAAATATGTATTTATTTTCAGTACCAAGTTTCTGTTTTACTTAAAATGGATGGGGCCTCCTTTTAGACATCAAAGAGCTTGTGCTAGAGATCCCGCTCCTCCTCAACTAGAAAGATACATAAATCACATGTTACACAGATTAATTCTGTGTAACATGTGATTTATGTATCTTATAAGTACTACGCACAGAAAGGAAACTCCCTGCCCCTCCCGCAATATGGCACCCGCACCCCCCGCACTTCTCCCCCGTTCCTATGACTATGAAAATGTACGTCAGTAATACATTGACGTGTTACTGACGTGTTTACGGATATACAGTTTCATTTGTAGTAGTAGTAGATATATTTGACGCCCCGTTTCTATGAAGCGCCCGCCCTGTGGTATAGATACTGATTACTAAAAGTATGTATGATAGTAAGTAGGTGCACAAAAAAACTTGTTTGGGGGGCGGCGCCCCCCCTAAATCCGCCACTGGTAGTTATAAAGTGGTTGCTATCAGGAACATTGATCCGCAGTATCTATCAGCTATATTTATTAATTTCTCATCACCTGTTATCAAAGTGAGTCATACACGGATTACGCATTTTCGGAAAATCAATCAATACTTTATGTATGTGAAAATATCAGTTTCAAACGGATACGATTATCATAGCATTTTTTAACAGTTACATTCTGGTACATCCTCTTCTCATGTATCACCCCAACCGTTTGGTGGAAAATAGTACTACATTAAGTCATCAGACTTAATAACTATGTTAGTAAAGAAAGTAGCGATATTGGGTTGTTCCCAAAGTACTCCATTCTTTTGTTCTAAAAAGTTAAGAATCTCATACATACATGTGTTCCCAAGTTAGGTACTCCACGAAATAATTATTATTTAAAAATACATATTATTTTGTTTTTTATACTCCATAGGGTAAAAGATTATTCTATGATATTAATTCTCAAACTGCAGGACCATATAAAATATTGATACGAGAAAAGCAATGGAAAATCGTTCAAGTCATTGTTACTTGACCTTTAAAGAATTCAAAATCTCTTTATTTGAATTGAAAATGTATGTATAATGGATCTTAAAAATTAGGTGTCAATCACATTTTACCTTGGTAAGTTGTGCTTTTTATAAAAATATAATAAGTTAGTACTAATTCAAATTAAATATAATTTTATTAGTTACTTCTTGAACAACGCAAGCCGAATCCCTACATTTACATAACAATCAAGAATCTCTTTGGTGGAACATATGTAAAAACAGCTCATTTATAAAAATGTTTTTGATTGTTGATTATTGAATTGAAAATAATTTAACACTTTCTTTAGTACTCTCTTTGGTCTAATGCTTTGAGCCTGACTGTGGACATACTGTAAGTCCACTTTTTGTACATAATTTTCTAATTTTGTTCAATAAAGTTTTAAATAAATAGAATAAAATAAAATTATTTTTTTCATGAAGTAGTTTGGGAACATTTTTTGGAGTACTTTGGGAATAACCCGCGATATTTAGCTGACGGCTCCGATCACAATACCACTCCAGTAAGATAGGAGTGTGCAGTCAAACTTTGACCACAATGCCTGCAGGTTACTACTGCCCCTCAGTCTGTGCATCAAAGTCAAAGAGGCGACTCGTTTGCGTCTAATGGCATAAAAGTCATCCATACAAGCTTCAGCAAACATCTCAGACGCGCTACAGAAGCGAGGCAGCCCCAATACATCCTGAACATGTTGTTATATTGTACGCGCAAGACCTTGTATGAAGTTTTGAGTGTATTTAACACACAGGCCGCTCATGTAAAGAGACAAATTTAAATCCTAACTAATATTATAATCCTAACTAATATTATAAATGCGAAAGTGAGTTTGTTTGTTTGTTACCTCTTCACGCTTTATCTACTGAACCAATCTTCCTGAAATTTCGCATACATATAGCTGGAAGTACGGAGAAGGACATAGGGTACCTTTCATCCCGGGAAAAATCACTGTTCCCGTGGGAAATTCACGCGAGCGAAGCCGCGGGCGAAAGCTAGTAAAATATAAGTAAAACTGTAAATATGTGCCAGTGTCAAATATCCAGCCAAATACGTGCTTTACAACTCTTATGATTCATCTGCTACTTGAATATTAAAAGCTTATTGGGCCTAATCAAAATATATATTTATTGACATATAAAGATATGTAGGATGAATCATATGTGACGAAAATAGTGTATCATAACATATTATCTAATGGGATCGTTTCATGACTGACAGTAAGGTATTTAGTTAAACATTGCCGGCGGTAAGGGGTCACAAGTAGAGTAGACGCCCAGGTTAGCACTTGTCGGCTGAAGGAACCAATTCGAATAATTTCGGTAGGTTTTTTATTAATTTATTATTGGAGGATGTTGCTAACACTTTGCAGATATCTTTTATTTTTTTAAATCTGTTATATGTATTTTTGTGACTCTGTCTGTCAAAAGGTGTGTTTTAACTTTATTATAGTCTACATATTATTGTTTATTACATTACATATTTTTGATATCTGTGAAATAAATTATTAAGTGATTGGTGGTCAAACAAATACTTCATTTTGAAATTAAATTAATTTTTACAATCCTAAGAAACATTCGATTTTATTGACCTATATTTAAAAAAAATAAAATAAAAAAAAATAAAACCAGTGTTCAAAGCATAAAGGACATTTTTTTCTTTTTTTAGGTTGTCACTCAATCCAATCGAATTTCCATTCAAATTTGAATTTTCAATAACGTTTTGTTTTTTAGTTGGTGAGCATCAGAGCGAAAAATATTTCTAATATTTTTCAGACAGCAGTTAAATTGTTAAAATCATTTTTCTAGCAAATCTAAGTTCTTAATACTTATAAACATTTGACCTATATTCGTAACCAAATTTTTATAAATTTTACTATCAGAATATGAGTATGTTAGCAAATAAAAATAAGCACGTGGAGTATCATGTGTCACCGTACTTCCTCATTCATGTTGTCTAGACTGGGAGCCGTATACTCGAAAACATTTAAAATCCTACTAATATAAATGCGTAAGTTTGGATGTGAGTTTGTGAGATGAAAATTTGGTACACGGGTAGAAAAATACTGGGAATAGCACATAGGGTACTTACTTACCCCGAAATTCCTACGGGAGCGAAGCCCCGGAGCGCAGCTAATCAAATATAGTATTTTTCATTACTCATACTCTGAAAGTAAGTCTGGAGTTGCCTGAGGAGCGTGGAGAAAGTAATTCTTTTCAGCCCTAGGGAGAATCGTTTTCAACTGACAGCTGTCAAATTGTTTAAAAAAAAAACTAGTTCTATTTTCACGTTATTCTATTGAACCATATTCCAACTTCCTATACAGCCATTCAACATATTATGTAAAATTGAAATAAAATGAAGTTACAGAATTTTTTTTTTATAATATAATTTTTTTTATTATTTTTTCAATGATGGAACCAAATGAAAAGAATCTAATAGCTAAATAGTTGGTCGGCCACAGAAAAAAAAATTAGGTTGGAAGCTAAAGCCGTAATCCGATCATTTTTTTTCAAGTTTAGAGTTTTGTTTATGCTTCCGTATAATTCACTCATCATTTCTTTAGCTAATTCATGTTTTTATTATTACTTTCCCTATATTCGTAATGAAAAGCACAGTGTTTACCTCGGGTGAAAGTTTTTTTTAAAGTCCCTCGAACTATTGGCCAAACCCCGTCTCGGGACTTAAAAAGTTACTTTTACCCATACTCGTTAACAATGTACTATTTTTGCTGTTATAGGGTATACAGGTGTAACAGAAATATATCCATATCGATTGCGCCACCTGTGACAAAGGTTTCAAACTAGTTGCAGACATTTTTTAGTCTTGTTTGTTTATGTATTCATATTTTATTTACCAACTGTGTTTATGGCAAAAATAACATGTATATTAAGACCTATTGCATTAGGTGTGCCTGTAATAATAGTAAGGAATGTATGAATAAATCCAAATCTAACTAATATTATAAATGCGAAAGTGAGTTTGTTTGTTTGTTACCTCTTGACGCTTTATCTACTGAACCAATCTTTTTGAAATTTCGCATACACATAGCTGGAAGTAAGGAGAAGGACATAGGGTACCTTTCATCCCGGCAAAAAGCACTGTTCCCGTGGGAAATTCACGCGGGCAAAGCCGCGGGCGAAAGCTAGTAAAGAAATAAATGTTTATGTATTCATATTTATTAAAAAAAAAACAATATAGGTACACATTTTACAGGTGTTCATAAAATATTAGAGCAAACATCAACCGATGAAAAACAACTAACATTGCAAATATTTATTTAACATTACCTACGTTTTTAATTACATTAATATTAAATTTTAGTTGTGCCCCGGGCCTTCGCCCCATGGGAATTTCAGCATAGAAGTACTCTTACTCAATCAGATCAGCAGGCCTACCATGAACTCTTATTGCGATTCAGTTTAGGACCTAAATTGAACTGGTGCCCTATTTTTGAAAGCGTGACATACCAACGAAAACTAATAGACTATTATGTCGCGCATAATATGAGCGGAAATTGTGTCTCGCATTATTTTCATATCACATCCAACAAAATTGTGAGAGTAATTTCAAAAATATACAGAATAATTTATCGAATGATTTTTCATTAAACATCAATTATTCTGTATATTTTTGAAATAACTCGTCTAACATTTTTTTAGGAAGTGATACCTATGATAATAATGCGAGACACAATTTCCGCTCATAATATAGCCTATTAGTTTTCGTTGGTATGTCACGCTTTCAAAATAGTTCAATTCCCAGTTCAATTCAGGTCCTAAACTGAATCATAAGAGTTCATGGTAGGCCTGCAGTACTAAAATCGTCGGATCAAAATGTTTCATACACGGGTTGAAAAATACCGGAAATAGCACATACTTTTGTTTTTATCACGAAATTACAACAAAAGAAAAGCCCTTATATGCTAGAAATAGCAAAACATAGTAAGCCAATTATAACATCTTATATTGTACCTACCTATGTTTAACAAATAAACTATTTATTGATTGACTGATTGCCCTTCAAAATCAACAACCATTTTTAGTGTTTTTTAATTACAGGAAAAACAAATTTTCTCTGAAGTGTTTGTTATTAAACAGTCATTTTTATTATTTTAAGTAACAATTTGTGAAACAAATATAGTTAATAGTGAAATACTACTCGGATTAACTATAGTACATCTTTTTTACACGACTGACCAAAAAAGGAGTGTTAATTTTCAGGGTTCATGTACTCGTATGTATGTAAGTTTCTTTATTCCACCATAAGTCCTGAACGGCTCAACATATTTTGATGTGAGAGCACAGACTTATATTAACGTCTGTGTGTGAAAGGTATTTTTAGATTCCTTGCATTCCCCCGAGTGTCATAAGCTATGTGAGTTGTCAGTCGTGTTTTTTTATTTTTGACAGATCTTGTTGACAGACCGTATTTTAAGCCGTAAGCTCCTCGACTACCTGCATATATTCGAACGCTTGCGCACAATATTTAGGACAATACATCATAGCAACACTGAAAAATTGACATTGAATTTGATAATTCTATATATCAATATATTTAAACTCGACTTTTTGCCATCTTTACATTTAGTGTTAGGTAAGTGCAATTTTTGGTTCAATAACAGATGGTGTTAGATCAGCTAATATAAAAATAATGTTACTATGATATTAAGTACCTATTTGAGGAGGAAAAGATTAAAGTTCTTCCCGTGGGAACTATGACAATTTTCGGGATAAAATAGGTCGCTCGGTAGGTACATAAATTGTAGCCTATGTCACTCAGGTATAAATGGTATAATCAGCTTTCGAAATCGTGCAGCGTGAAAGAATTTTTGAAATGGGTTCAGTAGGTCCGAAGATTATTTCCCACAAACAAACTCACAAACTTACATCATTTCCTCTTTATAATATTACTGTGATTAGATAAAACATTTAAGTATCACAAAATTTAAATAAAAATCCAAAACCCAAAGCGCTTATTTTTTTGGTTTCAGTAAAACTTAAGAAAGTAGCTCATAGATTGGTTCATTGAGTAGAGAAACTTTGAATAAGTATTTTAATTTTTTTGTGAGACGGTCATAAAAATTGAACATTATTTTTATTTTTAAAATTAGCAACTTATTATAAAACTCTGGATTACAATTCATATATTTTTATATTTGTTTCAGGTACAAAATGTCATATTCCACATTTAATTTACCGGAAGCACCAATGGAAACTTGCAATGAGAATCCAGTGTTAACATTTTCAAGATGCGAATCCGCCATCTTGAAATCGGATAATAGTGACATTTTACTTTTTTATTTGAATCTGACGTTTAGTGTTGTGCGTTACGTTAGGAATTTATTATGTGATAATTTAGCCGTAATTTTAACAGCTGTGATATTAATATTAGTTATTTACTTGTTATGTTCAAGTTTTTGGTCTCCGATCGTTTATACGAAGGTGAGTGTGTTTACTATTTTATTTTATACTAGCCGCGCCCCGGGGCTTTGCTCCCGTGGGAATTTCGGGATATAAAGTACCCTATGTCCTATTCCCGGTATTTTTCTCCCAGTATACCAAATTTCATCGAAATCCGTCCAGTAGATTTTGCGCAATTGAGTAACAAACATCCTCAAAAATTCACAAACTCACATCCAAACTTTCGCATTTGTAATATTAGTAATATTACAGTAGGATTACGATGAAAGACAAAAATCATGAAAGTATAAAGCGCGCGCCCCTTTCGCAACCCTTCCTACTTCTATGACAAAAATAGAAATAACTTAAATTGTTTTTATTTTCCCGACTATATAACTTTTTTTTTCAGGAGCTAACAGACATAGGTTTCGAGCACATTCCGCCTGGGCCTGACAGAGAAGCAAAGATCAACCGCGCTCGAAATGCTCGCCGTCTGGGCTCAAAGATACCACCTCCGTACCCTAATGGGTGGTTTGCGCTGGCTGAGAGCAGGGATTTAAAAAGTTGGGGGTGTACTGCCTGTCGATGCTTTAGGTAAATATCACTGTAACTCTAAAGACAAATTTTGAAAAAATGATAGCTGCTATCTAAAGCGCATTTAAGTAGTAAAAACACGTTTTTTTTTAAATTTGTCCCTTGCTAGGTTTTAAAATTGCACAGTTGAGATTATATTATATAGTTGCCGTCACGTAAAAAGGGCGCTGGCGGTTAAGCTGCGCAGTAGGCGATATATCGTGAGCGGGGGTCGGGCGGGTCTCATCCGGCGCGCGTGATTGGTTCGTCAGTCGTACCCATGCACAAGTTTCACCCCTCTTCACCCTACCAGCGACCTTTTTACGTGATGGGAAGTTACTTGCTATTGCCCGCGGCTTGGCCCGCGTGAATTTCCCACGGGAATAGTACTTTTCCTGCGATGAATGTCCCTATGTCCTTCTCAGTACTTCTAACTATGTGTATGCGACAGGAAGACATAACACTGTAACATATATAGAACAAAATATGAAGTGTCACCACATAGAAGCAACATTTTTTTTAAAGTTTTGTCTGTTTGTACGAATCATCACGCAAAAACTTTTGAATGAAAGATGAGATCTTCACAGTTAATCTATAATTGTGACGCAGGTTTCCTCTTGATATCTGAGATATTACAATAGTTAATTCCGCGCGGGAGAAGTCGCGGTCAAAGGTTAATGATGAAAGCACTAATGTTGATAATTTCATTCCCTTCAGGCATATAGTACTTACATTAATTCTGTGCTTCAGGTCAAAATCTCTGCGTGTACCGAGGGGAAGACGGCATCGCCCGCTGCGTAGACGCATACTGCCCTCACTTAGGGGCCAACCTGGGAGTGGGGGGGGCTGTCTGTGGAAACTGCATTGAGTGCCCCTTCCATAAGTGGAAGTTTGGAGAAGATGGCGCCTGTGTCAGCATACCGGGGGTCGAACATGGTAAGTCTTCTTTCTAACCCATAAAATTTGAAAAAAAAACAATTGGGTAGATGACAACAAGTCAAATTAGTTACTTTTTACTAAATGTCAAAAACAATAATTTATATGGGACTTGTATGACAGTACTCAACGGTGACGTCACTTTTAATGGAGTCAAAAAGCATTCCCAATATACTTTAATTAGAACTAAAAAATAGTAAACCATGTTATAAATAAAATTGATCAATTAAAGTGACATTCAATTATAATGTTTCATTATTTAAATAGCATCATATATTTTATTTTTACCCAGTCATCATCCCTATTATTTTTGTCTGCCCCTTTACCCCTATGGTTATGTTCCCGTGGTATGTTGAGGATGTGCAGGGTACTGTGTGTAGTCTTGTAGTGTAGAATCCTAATCCTAACTAATTAATTTAATGCGAAAGTGAGTTTGTTTAATTTAATTTATTTATTTGTTTGTTACCTCTTGACGCTTTGTCTACTGAACCAATTTTCCTGAAATTTTGCATACACATAGTTAGAAGTACTCAGAAGGACATAGGATACCTTTCACCCCGGGAAAAATTACTGTTTCCGTGGGAAATTCATGCGGGCGAAAAGGCTAGTTTGGAATATATTAGCATGGATTTAACCTACAACTCCCTACCAGCTCCGCGAGGCATCTCCACATCAAGACCTGGCGGACGGTGGAGGCGGACGGTGCCATCTGGATATGGCATGATGCAGAAGGTCGGGACCCCCTGTGGAGCCTGGAAGACGCGCCGGAGCTGAAGATGTGGGGGTATCGAGGAAGGAATGAGTTTCTGGTCAGCGCTCATATTCAGGTAAGGATATTTAGATTTTTTTTTATTTATTTATTTATTACACAAAACAGTATACATAGGATACTTTCATCCCGGGAAAAAACACCGTTCCCGAGGGAAATTCACGCGAGCGAAGCCGCGGGCAAAAGCTAGTTAACTATTTATTTTAGAAAGAAGTCACTTTAATATAACTATCTAACAACAGTTATATTACACCTACCAAATAAGTACATGTTTGAAATCAAACTATTGATTCGTCCAGGTATTCGTTATTTTAATTCCCCTGTAGCTACCTACAGGGGAATTAAAAGAAGACGGACTACGGACTGGAAGACGCTCGGTAACGAGGGAGCTGAATAAGTTTTCAGTCAGCACAGCACTCATAGTCAGCTGAAGTTTTAATATAAAATTAATAACCTCAACAAGTGACCGCTAGATGGCGCTACTAGCAAAAGTAAAAGTCGCTATGGTTGTGTTTTCGCGTGGAACGAGGTTCGCGGGTTGATTTTGTCAAAGCATACTTACCTGGCATAGGGGATACCGTGATCAAGAAGGCGGTTCCCCCAGGGCGAGGCCTTCCCATTGCACTGCGGTTGGGTTGACCCCTGCGATTATCCCTAATGTGGATAACTCGGATGCGTAATTTTTGGTAGTGGGGACTGCGTACGCGCCGTCCCCCTTATTTAATATTAAACTGTACTGTTACTACAGAATACTTATTAGACAAGAAACATAACATACAAAAACCATTAGTTAGCGATTACATACAGGGTTATTTTTGTAACTACCTACTGACCAAATTTTTACATACAATATGCTCAGAACTTGGACAACTACGTCCGAAAGAAAACTATAGCAAAAGAATAACATAAAATTTCAACATTCCATACTAAATCCCATCAACTAATCGACCAATTTGTATGGGAAATTGGAAATCAATTTTTTTTTTTTAATTTTTTGACATAGATTTTATTGGCTGACTATGATACGTAGTAGAGTTTATATAGTATTTAGTAGTAGTAAGTACACGGCGATTTAAAAGTGCTGTTTTAAGCCCATTTTAAATAAAATCATTTTCATTTAATTTACCATGTATTGTATAATCCTCCTCGAATTAGGGTTTGATTTGAACGTCCATTTCTCCGAAAGACCACAGTCACATCATTCTGTTTCTTCCAAAGTTGTCCAAATTCCAGGAGATCCCCGAGAACGGCGCGGACGTGGCCCACCTGAACGCCGTGCACTCCCCGTCGCTGCTCTCCGCGCTCGGGGAGAAGTACCCGGTGCTACAGGACATTATAGGTGAGCCCTCATCTTTAGAACTAACGTACATAGACGTTTCGTACTTAGACATTCCGTAGCGGAGTCATCATAGCCATGCTTCAAGTACCCGGTGCTACAGGACATCATAGGTGAGACATGCTTCTTTATTCTGGGTGGTCTATTAGGCTTATATACACGTGCGATGCAGGGCAGCATTTTGACGACCTCCGTGGCCCAACGGTCATCACGCCGGACTGCCACACCGGAGGTCCCGGGTTCGATCCCCGGTCGGGTCAAGATGGAAAATGATCTTTTTCAGATTAATCCGGGTCTTGGATGTTTATCTATATATGTATTTGTTATAAAATATAGTATCGTTGAGTTAGTATCCCATAACACAAGTCTCGAACTTACTTTGGGGCTAACTCAATCTGTGTGATTTGTCCGTATATATTTATATTTATTTATTTACATATTTATAGGGGCGGGGCGCTAGTTATGACTGTAGGTCATATCATATAAATGACTACGAAAACCGCGACATCACCTTAATAAAATGCCTATAAATAGCCGTGGAATCATTTCTTAAGTATACAGTCCATATACAAGTCTTATTTATCACCTTTCAAACAAAAAATAGGTAATTCAAAATCGGTTCATCCATTTGGGGATACCACAGAAAGAAGGTAAGATCGACAGACACGTCAAATTTATTACACGACTGACCAAAAAGTAGTGTTATGTTTTCATGGTTCATTCAATGTTCATGTATGTATGTATGTAACTTCTTTATTCCACCATAAGTCCTGAACGGCTTAACAGATTAAGATGTTAGAGTGTATTTTTAGATTCCTCGCATTCCTCTGAGTGACATAGGCTATGTAAGTTGTCATTAGTTGTTTTATAGTTGTTTTTATTTTTTAATAATGAAATTGTTATGTAATTCAAAGGCTTATTTAAGAAGAGGTGTGGATCTGATTGGATGCGACAGGCAAGAAGTAGTGAAAAGTAAAAGAAACTGGGGAAAGCCTACGCCAGAGGCGACTTCCAAAAGTTAAAATAAAAAACTATTGTATACTTATTCTAAACTGTAAAATTGTTTTTTTTTTAATTCAAAGGTCGGCACGTGTGGGCGGCGGAGTGGCACCACAACCAGGACCACACGGCGACCATGCAGCTCACGCATGACTACAAGCTGTGGAAGACCGACTGGTTCCACGTGGATGTCGACTTCACACAGGTAAATACTTACATACTATCACAGAATTAATATAAGTACTACGTACAGAAAGAAAGCTCCCTGCCCCTCCCGCAATATGGCGCACGCCGCACTTCTCCCCCGTTGGTTTGCGGATTGGGACGCTATGACTATGAAAACACATTGACGTGTTCACGGGTGTACAGTTTCATTTGTAGTAGTAAGTAGTAGGTATATAATGACGCCCCGTTTCTATGAAGTGCCCTCCCTGCATGTGCTAATATCACAGTTTAAGGGCTCTCAGTAAGTGAAAACGGCAATATTGGCTGTTTTCTATAAGCTGCTGTTTAAAGAATTGAAGAGTTTTCGCCCTGAAATTTCTGATATGTTTTGTAGAACGTATGTTTAAAGGGAGGACTGTTTCCAAAACACGATGGGAAAAATTTTGCTCGATAGAAAAAAATCCTGAAGTTACCTCTAAAATTTCATATGAATACAGATAACATCCGTGTTTTATAATAAAAAATGTTTTAAAATCACCAACACAAAGGTATTTTACCTTTTCGATTTCGTGACTGATTTAAATTTTTGAAAAACTAAACATTTCTATTAACTTTTTGATAAAAATCCCGCCTCAGCCGCTTCATATGAATTTTCGCTGACCGCCTAACCCCTTAATAAGACTAGGTAACGCTGCCAGCCTTCTGGGAACCCTTCCTCGCGACGACGTGCTAGAACTAGGTATATTATTTATGATTTTAGGCTTAATTTTCTTTTTAGTTTTAACGTGTAATATTTAATTATAAAATGTAATAGTGTAAATAAGACTAGGTAGGCTGTGCTAATATTATCTACATATTTTATAGAATGCCAATAACATTGCTTTTGTGTGCACTGTAATGATGTTATTATGTTTTTAATTAAATACTTAAATAAATTATAAATGCACAAGCAAATTATATTTACATTTTATAGAATATCAATAACATTGCTTTTGTGTGTACCTACTTACTTTGTAATGATGTTATTATGTTTTTATTTAATTCTATCCTACTCCTA
Organism: Ephestia elutella; assembly: GCA_018467065.1. Classification (NCBI taxonomy): domain Eukaryota; kingdom Metazoa; phylum Arthropoda; class Insecta; order Lepidoptera; family Pyralidae; genus Ephestia; species Ephestia elutella. The sequence goes on from CM031574.1 coordinate 10,323,635, forward strand.
CTTATAATATAATATATAATATATATAATAATATTATAAATGCGAAAGTATGGATGTGACATTGTGAATCTGTGAGTTTGTGAGGATGTTTGTTACTCAATCACGCAAAATCTACTGGACGGATTTCGATGAAATTTGGTATACGAGTAGAAAAATACCGGGAATAGCACATAGGGTACTTTTTATCCCGAAATTACCACGGGAGCGAAGCCCCGGGGCGCGGCTAGTAAATAAATGCGCAAGCCTGTCTATATACTTATCACGCTTTCACGGCTACACTGATGTATGTAAGTACTGATTTTGATGAAAGACATCGAATAGTTGAAGTGGTGTGTCTAACATGGGCTACTTTTTATAAATCAACCCCCAACAGGCTGAAATCGATGCATGTTTGTATGAAAAACCATTTCCTTGCCTATACGTTTAGCCATGGTTTCGCCTCAAGTACCATTAGTAGTATGTAAATTAAATTACTAGCGCTCCGACCTGGCTTTGCTCGGGAGGTACAAACATAAATAGCCTATGTCACTCAGGTATAATGTAGCTTTTTATTGGTGAAAGAAGTTTGAAATCGGTTCAGTAGTTCTGTAGATAACCCCCATAAAACAAACTAGTTAACAAACCCTTTCTCTTTAATATCAGTGTGACTTTTTTTTTAGATAGGCCCAGGCCACGTCCGCCTGCGCTTAGCAACGCCCATAGGTCCAGTGCTGGTCTCACAGTCAGTAACACCAATGGGGCCTCTTACTCAGAGGGTGGTCCACCGTTTCTTCTCGCCTCTGTACATCGCCCCATTATCTTCTGCATTGGTGAAGTCTGAAGCTTATATGGTAAGTAGTGCCATCTCTTGATGAATAGTGGTATCTGATTATATTAGCGCCATCTGTTAGCAGGTAACGGTATTTGATTTGTCTAGCGCCATCTGTTAGCAAGTAGTGATATTTTATCTGTCTAGCACCATCTGTTGTAATATAGGGAGTATACACATATACCGCTATCTGTCAACAGATGGCGCTACACATTATTAACAAGTAGCGCCATCTGTTGATAGGTAGCGGTTTATGTAACGAGAAGCGCTACATGTTGTAGAGTTAGTAGTTCATTTGTAGTAAATAGTTATAATATTCGCTACTAGATGGTAGAAGTAGCAATTTGTTGAACATTTTCACAGATGGCGCTACACATTCCTTGTTAACAGGTAGCGCCATCTGTTGATAGATAGCGATTTCTGTAACGATAAGCGCCACCTATTGTAGAGTACTGGTACATTTGTAGTAAATAATTATACTATTCGCTACTAGATGGCAGAAGTAGGAATATGTTTAACTTTTTTCATAGATAATATCACCCTTTATTTGATTTATACTATTTAATAATCAATCATAATCATCGTCAGCCTTCCATGACCCACTGCTGGGTATAAGCCTCCTTTTGTCCAAGCCAACCTTCCGTATTCTGGGCCATAAATACCGTTTTTTAATTTCAGTAATACCACAAAGTAGTTAAAAGTTAAGTAATCTGTGGTTTTCTTTAATTTCAGTTCGAACGCGACGTAGTTATATGGAACAGCAAGCGATTCGTCAGCGCACCAGCGTACGTACGGACGGACAAGACAATTCGCGCGTTCAGAAACTGGTATTCGCAGTTCTATAGCGAAAACAGTGCGAGCTTCAGAGATGCGATACAAAACCCCTTGGACTGGTGAATAGCTAATTAATTTAATTAAAAAACTGGTACTTTATTATGAAATAAGTAAGGATTCGGAGTATAATATCGGTAGCACAAAAGAGAAGGGCGGGAAATGTTTGACAGTGATTTTTTGTTATTTTGTAAGCTGTGTCTTTTTCGATGCATAGTGTACAGAGTCGTATACACACTAGTAAACGGAAAAGTCAGCTGGCGTTACTAGCATAGGTAGTAGTAATTAGTATTATTATAATCTGTGCTGGCGTACAAGTTTCCTCATCTTCCGCTGTTTTTCACCAGAAAGCAGGTGTTGATCGATGAAAATGAACCTATAAATTTAGAGATACCTACATGACGCACTGAGATTTAAACATTTTAACCAGTACAGCCCCCTTTGGGACGTCTAGCCGACTGCTCACATGGTTACGATGCACACCTTCAATAAAATCTTGTAAGAAACAAAAAGGCACAAAAAAAGTGTGTATTTTTTTATTTATTTATAGATTGTAGTTGTAATTTTGTGATTGTTATGCATTTTCCTTTCGACAATTAAGTACAGCGCCTCGATTTAGGTCGTATTACTTATGTAAGTAGATAAAAACCTACTGTGTGATGTGAATTGTGTGATCGAATTACTGCATCGAAGCAATTTACGGAATTTAAACCAGTAATGTTTGGTTCCTAATGTGTAGAATGTAAGCTTAGGTAGGTATTCAGTGTTATTACAAAAAAAGGTCAAGTCCGAATCGGATTTGTGCTGTCCATTGTGACTACATATTCTGTGAACAATTTCCGAATTTATCACTACCTAATTTTCAATAGAAATAAGAAATTGAATCTTCTGAGGCGATTCGATTCACACTAGGCCAATTTACATTACATGTTTTAATAATCTCACCATGAAATATTGTAATACTAGCTGTTGCCTGTGGCTCCGCCTGAGGAAAATTGTATCTTGTGTATATTTCATAAATCAGAATGTTTATTTACAAAGTTACATCTCCATTGTAGCCACTTGGGGGTTGATTTTTAAAAGAAGAAAGCCTATGTTTGTATATTATTTCTCGTATTAATTAACAATATCAAATTTCATCAAAATCAGTCCAACAAGCAGAAGCAGACAGACAAACTTTCAATGCTTTGGACTTGGGAAATAGTAGGTATACTATTTTGTAATCCACAAATAGATGACGAATTTTTTTTTATAGCGAGTTTACATAAACAAGCTGTTTTACATCCTTTGACAACAGAATTTAAATATCAGGGACCAAAATTGTTGCTAAAAGAAAATGAATGAATAAGTGAAAAATGCATTTGTGTTTTTTTACTGTAAATATGTTATAGTTTTAATTTACTACTTAATTAATTTTTTTTTATGAATTTATACATTTTAAGTATCATATAATATGTGTTGACAATAAAAAACTTTATACAAATTTTATTTTGTTTTATTTCGCAGGTTCGCACGCTGCACGAGGGAGGTAAAACTAACTTTATTTAGGGCATATTGCCAAGCTTTTTACTCCTGCAGCTTGTGGGTCAGGTATACGAAGGGGGCATACGAGGCTCTGCGGGTCCAATATAATAATGCCCTGAGAATATTGTTGGGACTTCCACGGTATTGCAGCGCGTCGGGTATGTTTGCGGAAGCCAGATTAGATGACTTTTTTGCTATTATGCGGAAGCGGGCTGCCTCGATGCTGCGTCGATTTCGTGGGAGTCCCAATAGTATACTTAGTACCCTGGCCGGTAAAATCGATGGGCCTTTTGTGAGGCACTGGGTGGATGCGTTTATGCATAGAGGCGTACATCGGGTCAATTAAACCGATTGTACCTAAATGTAAACGTTACTAACACTAGTATTAAGAACAATTGTATACTAACAAAATATGGACTAGTCCGAAATAAAGATTATTATTATTTTTTTCAGAGCCACGGGTCCATTGGGACCCGGTCCTTTGAGGCGTTCATGGGGCCAAAGCCAACATGAAGAGGCCTTTTTGTACCTTTTTAATCAAAAAGTGAGATGGCTGCATCTGCGGAGATCTGTCCCTTAGTGTACCATAGGGATATACTAACGGACAGTCCTCCACAGCTGCCGAACTATTGCCAGGTAGGGATTAACAAGGTTTGGGCTATGTGGATGGGATGCTAGTGGACCGGATTGCTGGGTTATGGAGTGAGATACGGACATCTACCTTTAAATCTCTCACAACAATTTAAGTTAGGCAGATGGTGACTTGCTGCTCTTTGGCTGTACAGCCTGTGGGCCTCCCTAATTAAGCCACCAGTTGGCGGCCAGGGCGCAACACAATGTGAGCAGCTATTATTATTATCATTTTACCGTTCATATAAAATTCTGTCAAAACTAAAGAGGATAAAAAAATGTAACACATTTAATACAAACAATTGTATTTACAAATAAATAATTAATAAGAAACATATTTATATATTATCGAATCGTAGCCATCTTGAATTCACTATAATCAATAAATCCGTCATTGTTAAAATCCGCTTGCTTCATGGCACCTTCAACGATTTCCTCGAAGTCCGAGTCCTTGTAGTGTGTCGTCGTCTCTTGCACTTGACCATCGGGGGCTAAAATGATAACGTTAGCTTTTTCCCGCGTATATTATACACCAAAACCTTTCTTATGACCCATCCCGTCGATTGTTGAAAAAGCTTGAAAATCCATTAAAGTAGTTTTTGAGTTTATTAGAACAGACTGACAGACGCGGCGGCGGAATTAAATTTATAATTAGCCTTTGCCTTTAGCCGGTGAATTCAGTTTTTCACCCATTTTACCCCCCTTAGGGGTGGAATTTCCTTAGTTCCGCTTCCGCTAAATTTTAAGTATCTACGTTCAGCAGTTTCGTCTCTGCGTTGATATAACAACAGCGTTTAATTTAATTACTATAGAAGATATTGTAAGGATAAGATACGGTCTTGTACGAGATGATATTTTTTCAAATAATAATTGCACAACACAAATATAACCATTACATAACATAACATTCATAAAGCGAACATAACAAACATATTCTGCCATCTATCGAACCCACAGCCAACCAGACGGGGCGCTGCCTCATCATTATAAAACAAATATTCTAAAAAATAAGTAATATTAGTAGTATTGTTGTACCACATACCTTTATTAGTTAAATAATAGACAATCTACATAAAACAATGTATATTTATTCAAAATGTGTTAAAACAAAAACAAAAAACATAAGCAAAAACAGTTATTCAACAATAGATGGCGTTAAAGTCATTTGAATTTAGTTTAACTATTCTATACTAGATGGCGTTTACAGAAAACTTTATCGGGCTACGGATTCTGCAATTTTTGCTTTGTAGTTGCTGATTACATATTCTGTGTAATCGACAAATCCGTCCTTATTCAAATCCGTATGTTTGAGAGCCTGCTCCAGTATGTCTTCCAACTCCTTGTCCTTGTACGCTCTATGGTTTTTATCTACTTGTCCTGAAAGTAAATAAATATAAGTATATTACAAGGGCAACCACTTGAAGTGATTCACTTCATGCAACTTTTTTTTTTTACTAGGTATACTCTTGCAGATTAGTTATTTTATTGGAAAAAGAAATAAAAACAGTGCAGATTAGACGTCGAACGTACAAGCTTTAACAAAATAATAACTAATTTTTAGATTTAAAAAATATTCCAAGTGAGAGGGGTCGTGAGGCCTTAAGTTAACTTAATAGGTATGAAACCGTCTGTCTTTCTATTACGTTTCCACGTCGAAACCGATTTTGATGAAATTGTCATAAATATAGTTACAAACCCGGTCAAATATAGGCTACTTTTTAAAATCAAACCCAAAGAGGCTGGAAAGGGGGTGAAATTTGTATTGAAAAGTTAACCTAAAATTAAAATTAATTGATTATTATTTAAATTTACCACATCAGCTCATGATGAAACAAACAAATGTCTCATAAGTATCAAATAGCTAAACAATACTTACCCCAGTTTCAAATAGGGCATTACCAGTCATCACATTTCACAACAAAACGCGGCGTAGTCATAATACTAGCCGTTAATGTTTTAAAACATTTGTTTATGAAACAAAGCCGTCAAACCATAGACTTAGTAAAAAAGAATAGACACGGCATAACAATCTATATACAAACAGTAGTTAAGCGGCCGGTCGCCATGTTTTGTTACTATTATTAGTACGCGCAGGCCGCCATCTTTGTGCCAAATCTTTTGTCGGCGCCGGCTTTAGGTATGCACGATTTTTTTAGGTATGTCATGTCTTTTATTTTTCCTTCGTCTGAGCGTCAAACAGGCATACGGCTCGCCTCATAGTAAGCGGTTACCGTACGCTATATACTACCACCAGTACATTATACAGGGTGAAATCAAAAACATTGTCACCCTTTCTACTTGTGAAAGTACTCATATGCTCAATGATATACTATATAAACAAGAGGCAGATATGTTATAGGCGCGCGCGCTGTGAAGACTCGAATACGACCCAATTGGAACTTCTTGTAATCAGTCTGCGCCCAGCGCCTCGTCGAGCGTACCGCGTCGTAAGTTCCTGTGTCCTTACCAAAATATATTAAAAATTCCATCGTGTGTGTTTCGAAAGTGTACCAATCATGATTCTAAAGTAAACAAAGTACAAGGGATCTCTTATCACATGTGAGTATGCAAAAATAGTTTGATTGTTTAGTATATTTCAATTATTTTTCCAAATAATCTAATCACTGACGCCATGTTCAGACAAAGAAAGAGAGATTCTAGTTTTGACGTGAGAGCGACAAGGATGCGTGCGCTGCGGACATAGATTAGTTAGTGCAGAATCGAATACTGATGGTGACTTCAATGCCTAAAATTAATGTTTAGTTGTTTTTTATTATTGTTCGTTATTATAATAGCTATCTAATGTGTGTAATGGACTAATTTAATAAACATTAAAATAGTTTCACTGAATTCGATTTTCTACTATTATAATACATTATACTGATAATTGAGGATTACTATTGTTTTTCTTTTTTATCAATTAGGTTTCCGAGTTTTTTCCGACACTGAATTGTTAAATATTTCAATATACGAGTATATGATTTACTTTTATAAGATGTTTTATTTCTTACCCATGTACTTTCTTTTCAAATAAGTGTCCTCTCTACAACAAAAAATGTTACTCTATGCATAAGAAACATTTGACGAGGAATCATTGAAAACTATTGCTATCTCTTTCATTCGCATGCTCTTTTGTATCTTTTGTCTTACTTATCAGTAAAACTTGTCGATGTGTGTAGTTTTGGATTGCTCGGAACAGACCTAAAACGCAAATTACTATGAACGTAACATATCTGTATTATAATATATCATTGCATATGCTCATATGAGTACTTTAACTCTTTGTAACTTTTTGTATGGGATCAACTTTATCCGACCGAAAAAAACATATGTTCCGCTGTTTCATACATTTTAAGCGAGTAGATATTGTAATATAGTATGCTATTTTACAATATCTACTCGCTTAAAATGTATGAAACAGCGGAACAGCAGACTTTTTTAAATAAGATTTTGTAGATTGTAGAATGTTCTATGAAAATTCCTAAAAGTCTAGCTGCGGGCAGTACTAGTGGGGGCCACAATAATATTATTTTTAATAAGTACTTTCTTATTTTGATTTTATAAAATATGAAAAGTAATGACAGAAGTATGATATAGGCACTACCTACTTATTTTTATTTTATTTCTATTTCTATAACATTACTGTGTAACAATAATAAAATAATAATAAATGCTAGAATTCCAAAGCAGATCTGGTCTATGAAAATTTCTATCGCTCTGACGCAAAAAAAACAGCAATATATAATTTTATCAGTGTTTTCAGTTTCAGGACAAAAGCTACATTTAAAAAAATGTTCAAACTGTTTACCTTCACAACAGACAATATTGCCTTCACCAAACAAAGCACTTTTTTAATCATTGGCAAAACTACTGTTAAAAGTACGAATATTAACAACTTTTTGTATGGGACCATACTATTTTACCTACTCGCCTGAAATGTATGGAACTCATTTTTTTTAGATTTCAGAGTCGGTCCCATACAAAAAGTTGATCATATTAAATGAGTACTTTCACCAGGCACTTGATTCTACAAATTACAAACGTAGATTTCGTGCCTCAGTTGTGTCTCAAAAGACAAAGAAAGCGTAATAAAACATAAAAGTTTTACAGAGATATTGTCACTTTATTTCAATTTCTTTGGCTCTTGAGACATAATGAGGGATTTTCCAAAACCCAAATTAAAAAAAATATAATTCCAGATGAATTCATAGGTGGCGCTTAGTAAAAGGCGAGACCATTCAAAAAGCAAAAATGCACGGTATTGGCATTTAAAAAAAAAACCTAATAAAAAAAACATCTAAAAAGTATCAATATTGTGATTTGTGCAACTGTCAAACTGTTATGTGATTTTTTTTCTGCCTCTGGCTGACAATAAAAAGCGCACAATATAAGTACAGCCATTATTACGACTCAGCTTTCAATAAAGCTCCATCTGTTGAGATTTTTTTATACTGATTTTTTTTCTTAATTAGCTGTCAGAAAAATCGCTCATTGAGACATATCGGTGTGACTGTACCTAGCGATTGACATTAATAATAATAATTCATTTATTTATTATGACAACATGGCCCATATATGTTAGTAAAATACATCTTAAAAACTAGTTGTTAGTAAAGAACAAAAATTTGAAACCTATAACTAAAATTATTTTTGGTAGACAAGTATCCCCCCACAATGATTTAAAAAGGGTGAGTCATACCTGTCTACCAGAGCTCTCAGAATGATACTGGAGCTACCGCGAAGTCTTTGCAATAAGGAGGCTGTCTTCTTTCGCATTATGGCGAAGAAGTCATCAACTCTCCTTTCCGCAAACATGCCGGACGCGCTACAAAATCGCGGTAGCCCCATCATCACTCTAAAACCATTATTATACTGGACTCTAATTGCGTCCATAGCTTTAGGACTGTACTTGACCCACAGACTACCCGTGTAGAATGACTGACAATACGCTTTGAACAGTGTAATTTTGGCGTCATTGCTACAACGGGCGAATCTGCGAGCCAGCATGTTGCACCTGGCTGCTAGCGCTCGGCGCTCCCGCTCTATGTCTATCTTGTCATTAAGGTCCTCGGTTATGTAGTGCCCTAGGTACTTGAATTGGGTTACCCTACGCAATGGAGTTCCATTCAATGTGATCAACGGCTCACAATCCAATGACTTACCAGTGACCTTAAAGACAAGATATTCAGTCTTTTTCACATTGTACACCAAACCATGACTCAGTGCATATGCCTCACAAACTCTCAACATGTCTCTTATTGAGCCAGCCGTGGGCCCCAGCAGCGCCATGTCGTCCGCGTAGGATATATTATTAACATTGACGTCATCTATTTTACAACCTACGGGTTTGCTACTGAGTTCCACAATTAGCTCGTTTATGTACAGATTGAAAAGCTTGGGGGAAGTCAGCCCCCCCTGTCTTACCCCGCATTCCAATCTGTACGTATCCGACATGGAATTACCCCACCTGACACTGTTTAGCTGGTTGGCATACCAGTGTTTAAACAAATTCCGGATCTCCACCGGTACACCTGCCTCCCCGAGCTTCCTCCACAGGATATCATATGATACCATATCAAAAGCCTTGGAGAAATCGAGAAAGCAGGCATACACAGGCGTTTTTCTATTCACATAGTACTGGGCGGTCTGTTTCAGACAAAAAATGGCGCTCTCCGTAGAACGTCCCGGACGGAACCCAAATTGCGCATCGTGAAATTGCAAATATTTATCCAATTGCTTGTCAAGCAAACCGTCCAGCACCTTTGCTATGACAGTGGCCAAAGAGATGGGCCTGTAGTTATCCTTATCTGTAATATCCCCCGTTTTATTTTTTGTAATCGGTACTACAATTGTTCTCAACATATCTGGGGGCAGATAAGAATGACTGATGCACAGAGAGAAGAACAAACTCAACACACGCGGCAGGTGTAGTCCTGCATGCTTCAGATGCTCGACGCTGAGACCATCATGACCGGGCGACTTACCTCCTGTCATTTTGCGTAAAATTCCCGCAACTTCTTTAGTTGAAAAACGAATCGGCTTATGGTCATGATTGGTCTCATCATCGGTCATACTACTAGTGCGTGATGGTAATTTTGGTGATACCTGAAATTGGTCTTTGAACATGTTCGCTATGGCTTCGGGAGTCGCATGCTCACCAACGTTCAGTGGTCGGCCCGGTCTCAAGTTCAGCTTGTTTGTTGCTTTCCAAAACTTACTAAAATCTTTGGATGACCTATGTGATGCTATAATATCCATCTTTATTTGCTCTTGGTGGTTTTGACACCATTTAAGCCTGCCCCTAAAGATCTTTTGACTATTTTGCATTTCATCCCAAATTTTTCCCGATCTTGGTTTATTATGCAGTAACCACAACTGATGTTTTAACCGAGCCTCCTCATGGACACGGCGAACATGTTTGTTCCAACCCACAACACGCCTCTCTTTTTGCAAGTTGGAATTTTCACTTGTCAGTTCAGCCGCCTCAGACAAAATGTTAACAACGTCTTTGTACATGCGGTCCAACATATGCCTGTGCTCAACATCACTACACATCCTATCCCCACAGTCATGAAAAAGCTCTGGGTATAATATCTGTCTAAGCTTCGTATTACATAAGTCGTGATATTCTCTGATCTGAGCAGAATTCCTCTGTTTCCAAATAACTTTACTAGCGATGTTAGTTTCCTCAAACTTCCTTGGAGTCACGCTTAAATTACATTCTATGAAAAGAGTCAGTCTGTCTCAAGCATTCGCACAAGTTACGCGTGTCGCTCGAATTAGCCAGTGGTTAACAATCTATTTTTCTCTTGTTTATAGTTATCACGTTTCTGTAACTTTACTATAATGATTTGTGCATCTTGTAATAAAAATTTTAACGATGGCACGCAGTGCAGCTCTTGCCAAAAACGAAACTGTTTCGCGTGTGCCGGAGTTACTGAATTAGGATATCGGAAACTTGGAGTGGATCGCAAATCTGTATGGAAATGTCCATCTTGTCGATCGTCGCCTATCCCTCAGCAAGGAACTACGCAAACTACGGAGTCAGTCGACCAGGCTCCCTTGGATATAATCCTTAAGCGTCTTGATGACATGTCAAGTAAACTGGATGAAATCCCAAGATTAGTCAATGAGGTGAACTTTCTTAAGACTAACATTTCGGAACTGAAGCTGAGCTGTGAATTTGCATGTAACAAGGTGGACGACTTTGCAACCCAACTGAATGATCTTAGTGGTCGCGTGACCTCCCTGGAAGACGTCAAGCAGGATATTGCATCGACTCAAACGTCCTTGGCTAATCTCCGCCAGGACTATACAAATATGGACCAATGGGCACGGCTTAGTAATATTGAGATCAAAGGAGTTCCTATAAGAAAAAATGAAAACCTATTTAGTATAATGGAATCCCTTGGCACTTTCATAGATTGCAAGGTGGAGAAATTACAGATTGGCTATATCTCCCGTATCCCGGTACATAATTCCAAAGATAAACATATACTGGTAAGCTTCCTGAACCGATATGTGAAGGAGGAGTTCGTGGCGGCAGCACGGAGAAAGAAAACTATTAAACCTTCTGATATTGGTTTAATGGACAGCACGGATGGATCGGGAAGAAATATTTATGTCAACGATCACCTTTCTCCTGAGAATAAGAAGCTGCTTACCAGAGTGAAGGAGTTAGCCAAGGATAAGAGTTTTCAATACGTCTGGGTTAAATTTGCTAAAATACATGTACGAAAGAATGACACATCACCCATAATTATAATTAACTCTTTTCGTGATTTAAACAAACTTGTGTAATCTGCTTTATATTTTTATATGAAATGGATTCAATATTCTTCGAACCACCTGCAATTTTATTGCATCTATTCATACTCGATCACTCTTTTGTTCTCCTCGCCCGTACCTTATCAACTTTTTATATACGCACTATTGTATTGCCGTCTCGTCGTCGCCGCCGGCCGAGTGAGTTGCCGGTTGTTGCTACCGGCTATTTTTTCTCGGTAAGGTATGCCCGTATCGTTTCTTACTTGTTATTAATATTTACGCTTGCTATTTCAAATTTTTATTTTTACTTTCTATGTTTATTTTTCGACAATATTATGGTTATTTATACTACAACTAAATACCTAGATATTCAAAGTGATTGATAAATTATTAGATTTAGAAATATATTACCAGAATGTTCGGGGCTTACGAACTAAGACAAATACGTTATATCGAAATGTGGCTAATAGTTCCTACCATATAATTATTTTAACGGAAACATGGTTGCTTGACGGCATAAGGGACTCTGAACTCATAGACGATAGGTACATGTTGTGGCGTCGCGATCGCAATTACGAACGTACGCAGCAGAAATATGGTGGTGGAATTCTCCTTGGCACTCAGAAGTGCTTGAATGTAGTTGAGCAACCGACTTGGTGTTCCTCTGCTGAGGATCTATGGTTATCAATTTACTTAACGGATTCAAATACTAAAAAACAGTTTAGATTAAATGTTTGTGTATTGTATTTAATCAATGAAAATATGGGACATTCCTTCTCACGACAACTCACTAATTTCCTCGATAAATTAGGCGATTTGATAGTAACTTATCCACAGGATAAATTCCTGGTTGTGGGAGATTTTAATATGAGCCGCATTAAATGGTCCCGGGAGCAGGGTTCGCTGCACTTCATTCCGTCGATACCGGGGGGACGATGATGCTTTATCATTTATCGATTGTTTACATTTTTGCGATCTAAAACAGTTCAACGGTGTTATTAATGAAGCTGGCAGATTACTTGACCTAGTGTTATGTAATGACCAAGTGACGGTGAATGAATGTTTAGATCCTTTGATTCCCATTGACACGCAACACAAGCCCGTCGTTATTACTCCCCGTTTCTGTTCTTATGAATTGTTTAAACCAGCTCTACGTCTTAAGTATTATTTCCAACGAGGTGACTATGTTGCGATTAATAGAGAATTAAACTTAATTAATTGGGCTCAAGAATTTAAATCTAGGAATATGGAGGAATCTGTTTATTATTTTTACGATTTATTATATAAGTTACGGGATAAGTATATTCCTAGTAGGAATATTGTTTACCAGCACTACCCAATATGGTATTCGAAGGCATTAATTAAGATTTTAAAAGAGAAGAATAATTTTTTTCAGAGATATAAGTTATATGGTAATTCTCACGATAAACAATCTTTTATTTTATTACGTGACAGGGCCAAATCTATTGAAAATAAGTGCTACATAGATTATATTAAAAAAACGGAAGATTCTATTTCTAATAATCCCAAAAATTTTTGGTCATATGTAAAAAATAAGTCTAATTGCAATGGATTTCCTAGTACAATGTATCTCGAAAATGAAAAATTTGCAGGTGATGAAATTGTTGAAGCTTTCTCAAATCATTTTTTCTCAAATTTTTTGCATAGTACCCAGAGTAATAGTACTTCTGCCTCTAGTGCTAAGCCCGTAATGAATGGTGAGCTATCCTCAGTTGAATTTCACATTGAGGATATAAAATTAAAATTAAAAAAACTTGACTTATGTAAATCAGCTGGACCTGATGGCATACCGCCACTATTCCTTGTAAAGTGTGCTGATGCCCTGGCCTTACCATTGATGTGCCTATTCACAAAATCGTTTAATGAGGGCAGTCTACCTAAGTTATGGTGTTCCGCGTATGTTACCCCTGTCCACAAAAAAGGGTCTAAGGCAGAAATCTCAAATTATCGGCCTATTTCTAAACTCTGCATAATAGTCAAAATACTTGAGCAAATAGTACATGAACAAATTTATTCAGCATTTCGAAATTCGTTTAATCCTAGCCAACATGGTTTTCTTCCAGGTAGATCCACTGTTTCTAATCTTATATTATTTAATGAATTTATTACTTCAAAAAATGGACGAGGGGCATCAGGTGGACGTCATATATACTGACTATTCCAAATGTTTCGATCGTATTGACCATAAATTGCTCTTAAAAAAGCTTTTTGAGGCTGGAATTCGTGGTGATTTATTAAGGTGGTTCTCTGCTTATATAAATAACAGATCCCAGGCTGTTGCTGTTAATAATTATGTATCTTCTTGGGTTAAATTACCAAGTGGTGTACCTCAAGGCTCCCATTTAGGCCCACTTTTTGTTTCTTATTTTTATTTCAGACATTGAATCAGTTTTAAAAGATTCTAAAGTTTTAATCTTTGCCGATGACATGAAAATTTTTAAATGTATTGATAATATTGATGATGCTATTACTTTACAAAGAGATTTGGCTAGACTGGACGATTATTGTGTTCAAAACAAGCTTGATCTCAACCCCTCTAAATGTTCTACTATAACATTTACTCGTAAACTTATTACAGTTAACTATAATTATTCCCTTAAAAATCAAATTGTTACTAAAGTTTCAGAGGTAAGAGATCTAGGAGTCGTACACGATTCTAAATTATTATTTGACAGCCATATTAACACTATAACGGCAAAGGCATGTAAAATTCTTGGTTTTGTAATGCGAATATCACGTGATTTCAAAAGTGTCAAAACCCTGAAAGTTCTTTATTGTGCATATGTTCGAAACATTATTGAATATGCCTCCCAAATCTGGAACCCCCAGTATGATAAATATATCTCTCGGTTGGAAAGAGTCCAAAAGAAATTCATTCGCTATCTTAATTTTAAATGCAAAACAAGATATTCTTATGATACTGCCTGTAAAAAGCACCACTTGCTACCCTTAGAGAAACGGAGGCAAATATCCGATATTGTTTATGTTTTAAAAATTTTTTCGAATAAAATTGACTGCCCAGAACTATTGAGTCTATTCAATTTGCATGTTCCTGTTCGTTCATTTCGCCACAAGCGTGTATTTGGTCTTAGTAGTGTAGCAACAAATTACCGGAGAAACTCATTCGTATGGCGTGCGGCAAATATATTTAATACTCTATGCGATTCATATGACTTTGATTTATTTACAACTAGTATTAATAAGGTACGGCGTGATATAAGTAATATTTTTTTTTGCTAGATTAATTTAATAACTATAATTACTTTTCTGTTACAATATTAAGTAAAATTGATAACTTTTTTCTATTTCTGTTTACTATTTCTTTTAACTTGTTCTATTATTTATTTTGTTTCGAACTTCTGGCTATTGTGACACTTTGTTTGCTTGAGTTTTTCTATTTCTTACTTTTTTTCTACCTGTGAAGATTTGTAATTGGCTTTCTGTTTCTTATTTACACTACCTGTTCTAACTTCTTATGCTGTAAGTCTTCCTTAAATGTAAAATTTAAAAAAAAAAAAAAAAGAGGAAAATGATCCGACCAGTAAGCATCACGACCCACGCTAACGTTAATTACAGTGTGCATGGCCGCTTGTGTAACAATACAGTGGTCCAACCACCTTAGACTACCATTAATTTTACTGATGTAAGTGATACAACCAGAATCAATTCCTAGCTTTTCACTGTCAGCACATGTCCACTGATGATCCTGACAAAAGTTCATAAGTTCCTTCCAGAAAGGTCGGTGTGGATGGGAATTAAAATCTCCTAACACATAGACTAACTCAATATCATTATTTTCAACAATTGCGTTAATTTGTCCCAAGCAATCGGTAAACTCAGTCAAATTTTTTGAGCCATCAGTAGGCATGTAGACATTTATTACGATAATAGAAGACTCCCCTAAATCCGCCTTAATAGCAATCAGCCTGTCACTGCTACAATTTAAAACAGATACAGATTTAAACATACCTTTACGCCAGAGAAGGGCTATCCCGCCATACGGGCGTCCCTCCAGAATTCCTTTACTTGTATCAATCGCGGATTTGCCTGTATATTCAAATCGGCTGTCTATAGTCCCGAGAAAATGCAGATCGTGAGGAAAAAGCCAGGTCTCCTGGAGGGCCACCAGGTGAGCACTATTACATATGTCCCTTATATTATCCACAGAACTCTTCACAGACTGACAATTGAACGTGACAAAATTAATTTTATTTACACTTAAAAATATAACCAAATTAGACTTTATACCATAGTTCTTTATCAGATCAGTCTTAATAATTTAGTTTTGCGTAGTTATATACATAAAATAAATAAATAAACCACTGCGAAACATATTCCTTACTCATTTGTTAACAAAACGTAAGAAAGTTCACTTAAATTTAGCTCTTATTGAGCATATACATAGGGGCGAAAATATAATGATACTTGCTTGATTATATATACTTTAACATGGAATAAACCAGATATTCACAACACCACCGCCGTAATTTTTGACGTACCTATCATAAATAAATAGAAGGCCTGTCCCTCTCAAAAAGTGTCCTAGGCAAAACTTTTATCGGTCAAAGCAAGTATCATTGCCAGTCTATTTTCGCCCCTATGTATATGCTCAATAAGAGCTAAATTTAAGTGAACTTTCTTACGTTTTGTTAACAAATGAGTTAGGAATATGTTTCGCAGTGGTTTATTTATTTATTTTATGTATATAACTACGCAAAACTAAATTATTAAGACTGATCTGATAAAGAACTATGGTATAAAGTCTAATTTGGTTATATTTTTAACGAATTTTAGAAATACATCGCTGAGCACAACATTTTTTTTCGAACTTTTATTCTTTTAATGTTATAGATTTTATTGAATAAAAGTACATAAATAGAGAGATCTTTCATAGAACTAACGGCTGACACCAGTTTTATATTTCTACAACGCGTAATAAAAAGTACATCGCTGGCTGACGACGACAGTTCGGGGCGAAAATCTTTAAAAAAAGCGGAACAAATGACGAGTTACATTTATTTCTATAGAACTAACACAGAACTAACATTCTAACTTATTTATTAATACATAGAACAATGTCAATCGCTAGGTACAGACACACGACATATCGACGTTTGTAATTAGTGGAATCAGCCCCCAGTAGTTTTGCCAATAATTATGAATTCTCCCTGTATGGATAGTGGTATGATTGGTTCCTTAATGCGGTGTGTGACAGAGATTCATTCACATACACAGTCATTTAAGACATATGTATGTTGTAAAGTGACGTCTTTGGAGAAAATGCAGCAGTGGAGTTTGTTGCGCCGCCTCTTCTCCACTTGCGATTTGGAGGCGGTGGTAACCTTAGCTTTAAGTAATTTTATGACGTCAACTAACTAAAAAACAAGAATGTGACGATTTATAAGTGCTATTTTTAAGCCTATATAAATAAAAAAAATTGACTTTGACTTTGATGGCGTGAGAAATTAAAGCTCCTTAAATTATTCAACTTATTGTTATACTGTATTTAAAATACTAAATGAAATGTAAAAATTAAGTATATAAATTTATTCAATCTTCAACAGTCAATCTTATATCTTACACAACCATAACAATTAGTTGATTCAGAAATATGGAAAAAATTTTGAAAAAATTAAAAAAAAGGGCAATAAAAATAATTATATTTAACCTTGTCCTATAAAAACAACATTTTGTTTCTTATCACGTCTTCATCTCTAACGGGGTAGACAGAACCAAAAGTGAGACTCGAAAGCCACGCTTAGCTGAATTTAGTGGCATATACGTACAAGACTTTTTAAATTCTGTTACATTTTCTGAATCAACCGAATTGATAAAAAACAAACGAAAAAATACTTTACAACTGAAAACACAATTTAAGTTTTTTAAATGTAACCAATTCACATTTTTATACAGGTTAAATAGGGAATGTTTCGCAAAGCTCGAGGCAGATGGCGACACCAGCACAAGTAGTAAAAAAATTGAACAGTTTTTTGTCATCTTTATACTCAATTATCACAAGTTAAATTTTTTCATAGTTTTCTAATACTTACTAAAACTAAAACTTTCATTTTGTAAAAATCTACCTTATGGTAGGTAAGTAGTTACTTGTTTTCAATTTTGAGCAATCAAAGTGGCATTAAATTCGGCACGATGGCAACCATAGACTTAGTAAAAAATAATAGACCCGGCATAACAATCTATATACAAACAGTAGTTATGCGGCCGGTTTCCATGTTTTGTCTCTATTATTAGTATGGACAGGCAACTTTGTGCCAAATCCTTTGTCGGCGCCGGGTTTAGGTATGTACGATTTTTTGTAGGTATGTCATGTCTATTCTTTTTCATTCGTCTGAGATGGCAACATTTCAAAATCTTTCTGTCAACGTCAAAAACTCTCGTTTACTCTATATGCTACTGCTGCCCTCTGCCATGATAAACTCCAGTACATCCCCTATAATTCGTCATGACAATAAAAAGTTAAATATGCCTTTAAAATAAAAAAAAATGGACCAATTAATACATTCCTAATTTCTCAAAATATACATACAACACAATTTATTTACAAATTGCAACTTAAACATTATTTCCTAAATAAGGGGCAATTTATTTTGAAGTTAATTACAGAATACTAAATTTTATTGAAGAAAAACTACTTACTATGGAGATATTTGTTTATGTATTTAAAAAAAACGCTATTAAAGAAAAAGTGTATGTTTCAATGGCATGTATTATTAAAGTGACATAAGTATCTTTTAAGTTGAAAATAATTTTGTCGTATAATATGACGAGAATATAACTTAATGATGACCAAAAAATGGAATAATATATTAAGTAGTTAAAGAACTGAGAAAAATAAGTATTTAATTAAATGCCCTTTCGAGAAATTCTTAAGATTAAAAAATAGAAATATAAAAATATAATGAATTAAATTCGAGAAAATAAATACTTTTAGTTGGAAGCACAAGAGATGAGATACAAGAAATTAATCATTACAGATTAATAATCTATACATAATAATAACATTTAATTGGCATTATAATTGTTTTTTTTATGCTAAGTATATTTCAAAAACAAAAAAGGGGTTTTAAAAAACTAAATTCGTCAGTATGTTTAGAACATACATAAAAAAAAATTGTGGGTTTATTTTGCTGCGTACACAGCGATGCAACGAAGGATATTTAACGGTTATACTTGTCTCTTTTCGTTGTAGGATTCCACAGTATGCTAAAAAGAGATAGAAACACATTCGTTGACTCGCTGTGTACGCAGAATAATGCGATCGAAACAGAATTTCCAATATATTCCCAAACAAAATTAGAGTAAGTATACTGTTAGTAATATCAACTTTGTGCAGGACAAAAGGTCCTCTTTCTTATAAATTTACTTATACAATATGAAAATAACACGTCGAACGATTTAAAAAGTGGTTAAGTCACCTAACTTTTTAATTTGTATTTTGGCGTTTAGTTTTAGCAACTGTTACAAAGTTTTGACTGATATTGTTACATTTGAGACGATACTAATATTTTGTGACATCATTTCGATTGTATTATTAAAAATAATTGCTTTGCTATTTCGGTATTCAGGAACCGATTTCAACCACAGTCCACTGCTGGACATAGGGATCATAGACACAAGAATGTATTTAAAAGTATAGAGAATATCTTTAATACATATTTATATTTAAAAAAAAATAAGTGCGTGGCAGAATTTTGTAAAATTGAAATAAAAGTTTTGCAAAAAATATCTTTTACGATGAATTGTGAAAAAAAATTACAGTTGGACAACAAGTCATTGTATAAAGGTTTAGAATACAAAAAATAGTAGATTTTACAACAAGTGCACAAAACGAATCATTTTTATCCGAGACTTTTAGCAGCCCGAGCCGAAGGCGAGGGCTGATAGTAATGTCGAGGATAAAAATCGTTTTGTGGACGAGTTATAAACTCTGCTTTTCACTTCGATTGCGAGGAAATAAATCAAATTGAAGAAATTAATAAACGCACGAAAACACAAGAGCTGTTTCCCGCCGCTTTATTTTTTTAATCCTACGACATTGATAGGCTTGGGCTGCAGACCTATACAGCCTACTATTAAATTAATTTTGTAATAATATTTTTCTTAAATTAATTAAATAACCTACCGTACTTGAGTTTAAATTTTAATATCTTTTGTGTCTTAAAAAACACATAAGGCAAATAAATTAAAAGTAAATATTATAAAATAACAAATTCTGTCTATGAACTTTTTATCGTGTTTGGCTGTATGGCTCATTTTCTTTGCCTTAATATAGATACATTTATGAGTAGATACGTTAATGCCCTTGTGCACAAAATTCGATTTTGTGCAGCCTATATCCTGCACAAATAAGCACTTTCAGAGCATGAGAAGTGAAAAAACTTTTTCTGTATTCTGAGTCTCTCTGAAAACCGAAAAAATATTGGAGTCTAATATTTATATGAAATATGTATGTTTAAATCAGATTGAATAACTATAAAAAAGTACGAAAAATAGATATTCTGCGACGTAATTTGCAAAGATTCAAATTCAAATTTAGAAAATTCCTTTACCGCTCTATCACTTCACTTCACTTTTTAGTTTTTGGCTTCATCGTTCAGCTAAACGATGATTTTGCCAATGTCAAAGTTCTGCTTAAAAAAAGGACAGTTGACCAGTTTAAATAAAAGGAACGTAACGAAACAGAAATAGCTATTATAGATAATCGAATGGGCGATTTTCCGAGACCTAAATTTAAAAATATTAGTTCCAGATGACTTCATAGATGGCGCTTAGTAAAAGGCGAGTCCATACAGAAAGCAACAAAGCATGGGGTTGGCATTTCTTTGAAAAAAAAATAAACATCTAAACAATCATATCATTGTGATTTGTAGAACTGTCAAACTGTGATGTGTTTTTTTTTCTATCTCTGGTCGACAAAGAAAAGCGCACAATATAGGTAGTCTTTATTACTTCTCGGTTTTCATAAAACGCCATCTATTGAGAATATTTTACATCGATTATTTTTCTTAATTAAGCTGTCAGAAAATCGCCCATAACAGCGCCAAATTTCAAAATAGGAACGTCATTGGAATGTCAGATTACGATTTGCCCTCTTGCCTACTCTTTTGCTGGGCGCGAATGAACTCCGGATAATCGATATAGCCGTCTCGATTGTGATCGTCCATGTTCAGAATGGGATCGATTAAGTTGATTAACTCGTCATCTTTGAATATTTTCTCCCCGACTGGCGCTTGGCCCGCTTGCGGTTGTTGTTTGTGGCCTTGTTCTGGTGAGGACAACACAAATGAGTGATTGTGTGAAATGAAATTTTTGTCATTTTGATATCAATTGTTTAATTAAAGTTTGATTTATACAAGTTTAATTTTCTTTCAAATTTTGCTTGTCACTTCTTTTAATGCTCGCATTATATTATCTGATCTGCTTATGTACACTGTTTTTTAAATTGTATAGGTCTACCAGGATCTGATGGCAAAATAATGAAAATCGCTATTTTTTAAACTATTTTTTTGCCATCAGATCCTGGTAGACCTATAGTTTAACACATAACCATGGACTTTTTATGTTTTATATGACTGCAATTTGTTATGTGTACTAAATAAATAAAATTAAATTGTCTTAATAAATGTGTCGTTCCACGGGAAAAGGTACCTTATGGGTCGTTGGCGCGAAAGTCGATCAGAAAAACCGCTGTTTCGCAAGAACTATACTCGAAATAACTTCTTTCATCGCTGTTTGGTAAATTATAACAATCACTTTTCAGATATTGAAATTTTTTCCAATTCTCTGATGGCTACTATAAGAAAAGTTTGTACAAAACTGATTATGAAACAGAAGTCTTAACCTTGTCTTCAATGAAATGTATAACTTTATTTTATTTTTATTTTGTGTTTGTTGAATTTTTTTACAGGATATAATTAATGAACTTAATTGTGATGTGCTGCTTTTAATAATTATCAAGTTTGTTGACACGCGTAGTCTTAAGTTTATTAATACTAAATACATATTTGGCACTGTTTGGTCTATTATATAGTACACTGTTTTGTACAATTTTCTTTTGTTTATGACTGTTTGTCCCAAAATAAATGAAAAAAAAAAGAAATCATATGAGTTTACTTAGCTCACAATAAGCACAATGTCGTAAGTGCCAACGACCATAAGGCTTTTCCCGTGGATTGACACATATAGGCAAAGTTTAGACTAATTTTTAATGACAAGGCAAGAAATTTTTTTACTGTTTGTATCTTCCAAAAAAGGTAATAATCCAACTTATATAATAAATACGAAAGTTAGGATGTGAGTTTGTATATTTGTTACTTAATCACGCAAAATCTACTAGATGGATTTCGATGAAATTTGGTACACGGGTAGAAAAATACCGGGAATAGCACATAGGGCACTTTTTATCCCGAAATTGCCACAGGGCGCATCTGGTTAAATGCGAAAGAGAATTTAATAAATAAGGCCAAAAAAATAAAGCTTTTGGCAAGAGCATAGATTTAGAATGACAAGAGGGAAGAAATGAACGCGACATATCAAAATGACAAAAAAAAATACATTAAAAGCACAAAAAAACCCTAAAAAGTACAAAACACGCACATTTATAAGCGACAAAATAAAGCATATTTCAAAAATGCCCATAACCTACAAACATACCTAACATTCACGCAAAATCTACTGGTCGGATTTCACTGAAATTTGGTACACGGGTAGAAAAATACCGGGAATAGCACATAGGGTACTTTTTATCCCGAAATTCCCGCGGGAGCGAAGCCCCGGGGCGCGGCTAGTAAATAAATAAATAAAGAAAATAAAACTACCTACAACTTAACTTTTGTCACTACTTCTTTTCTGTAATGGTGCAATAAAGTGTTTATCTATATATCTAAACTCCATTTTTTCTTAATTGTCCTATTATGTAAACAATCTTCACAGTACTTTTTGTTGAAAATTAACCAAATATTAGTTCAAACCTAACCATTCTAAAGTAAAACATTTATTAACCACGAAAGTAATTTCCTAACAAGCTAATTATTAAAAATAAAAAACACGACTGACAACTCATATAGCCTATTATACTCGGAGGAATGCAAGGAATCTAAGAATACCTCTCACATCTGTTAAGCCGTTCAGGACTTATGGTGGAATAAAGAAACTAACTTACATACATACATACATGAACCCTGAAAACATAACACTCCTTTTTTGGTCAGTCGTGTAAAAAGTCTATTTTATTTTATATTGTTATAAAATCGTAAAAAGACATAGTAAGATTGTTGACATAATAGGACTATTGGGAAAAAACGGACTTTACATTGTATGTACTTTTCTGTAAATGGTGCAATAAAGTGTTATATCTATCTATTTATACAATGTCATCAGTGTCGGAGCCTTTGATGGTATGTTATATGGCATTTTTTATGGACATATCACCACCCAAAACTTTTTTCTTCTACTGTGGCAGCCATTTTGTTTTTTTTCGGGCTCTTATACTAATTCAATCGTAACTACTCGTGTAAAAGTCGTATCGACATAAAATAGGTCTCATTTAAAAGCTAATTATGTAGACGACAATAAAATGAGAAATATGTTTCAATATGAAAGACAAAAAAAAGAAAAAACGTTAAAGCAAAAATTAAAAAAAAAAATTAAATTATTATTAGCTTCTTGTGGTTAAGCTAGTCCATTAAAATATTTATTAAAAAAAAATAGTTGTGATTTGTCCATAAAAAAATGCCCTATAACAAACCATTAAAGGCTCCGACACTGATGACGGGACACATTATATATCTATCTACATTTACTTACCGTGCCAGTGTATGAGAGACTTGATCAGCTCGCAGCCATCCAGTTTGTTGTTATTGTCGGAATCGTGCATCTTGAAGTAGTGGAACTGCAGCTCCTGCTCAGACATCTTGGAAGTGTCTATGGGCACATCCATGTGCTCCTGGATGTGGCTATAGACAACAAGCAAATTATTAAAAAATAAAAATCACGACTGACAACTCACACAGCCTATGTCACTTGGAGGAATGCAAGGGATCTGAAACAACCTCTCACATCAAAATCGGTTCAGCCGTTCAGGACTTATGGTGGAATAAAGAAACTTATATACATGAAAACATAACATTCCTTTTCTGGTTAGTCGCGTATGAAGAACTTGACAATTTAATTTTTTTCTTGCAGATTTTGCACGTGCACAATAAAAGACTAAAGTAAGTCCAATTTAATAGGCCATATTTGACAATATGGTTATTTCTTTTTCACTTTCTTACTCAGAAAGAGACGTAAGCCATCAGATAGCTGATCTCTCTTTCTAAGTCAGAAAGTGAAAAAGAGATAGCATATAATGTCAAATGTGACCTATTATAATGGCCCCACTGTAGATGAACAAGCTTAATATTTAAAAATAAAAAACACGACTGACAACTTACATAGCCTATGTCATTCGGGCTTATGCAAGGAATCTAACAATATTTTTCACATCAAAATCTGTTAAGCCATTTAGGACTTATGGTGGAATAAAGAAATTACATACATACATACATGAACCCTGAAAACATAACACTCCTTTTTTGGTCAGTCGTGTAAAAATTAATGAACTCATTTTAATATTTTCACTAATATTAAAGTTATCATTCATTTATGTTTTAATTTCTAGTCAATAAGATCAAATCTTAAACTGAAAGAGACTGTTCTGCGTTTTCATTTACTTTCTCCGAAACGAAGAGGTAATTTTTTTTTTCATTAAATATGGGTTTACTCTTGACCACAATCTTGGCCGAGGACAGAGATGAGGTCTACGGTGTAGCGAGCTTACCCAGAAGCAGCCTATTCACTCTGGTTTTGAAGAGAGTCAGGTTGTATGTATGTGGTATTTAGCGTAGCTTATAATTAATCCTACTAATATGCGAAATTTTAAATGCGAAAGTTTGGATGTGAGTTTGTGAATCTGTGAGTTTGTGAGGATGTTTGTTACTCAATCACGCAAAATCTACTGGACGGATTTCAATGAAATTCGGTATACGGGTATAAAAATACCGGGAATAGCACATAGGGTACTTTTTATACCGAAATTCCCACGGGAGCGAAGCCCCGGGGCGCGGCTAGTTATTTATATTTTGACTCACTCTCTTTCCTGGTTGATGTTGGCAACATTCAGGAGTTGAGGATCTGAAAGAAAACAGGTACAGTTTTAAAAGTGTCTTCCCCAATTCTACTCGCTTTACTGATTGATAAATAATAAAAGAAAATTTTAAAAAATAGGTAAAAATTTTTTATAGCTATTTGTATCCCACTGGCAAAAGCCCCTCCCCCAATTTGTTCCAGCTATCTCTATTTCCATTTAAAATACACAAGATTATTATAGAGCATGATTCAAGTGCGTGCCCTACTACCTGTACGCTTAAAGACCTGTATGACGCAACAGATAATGCTGTATCTGTGGCGTCATATTGGTCATCACAAATTTGACCCGCCGAGTCGACACGCTAAGAAGAAGTGGTGAGATCCTCAAAGGCTCTTGACTACACTGCTGAGGCGAAGGAGGGGGTATAATGAAGGAAGCAGTATCTGCCTCCTTGTCACTAGGACGTTACTCCTCATGACACTCCCAGCGGTGTGTGTTTGGCGGTGTCATTTACAATTAATGTCCTGCTTTCGGGTACTACTGTGGTACTGCTGTTGGAACTGGAACATATTAACTTACCACCATTATTATTATTTACTAAATGGGGACGCCAGCGCGAGCACTAGACGGGTGATCAGTCTACTTATGCTGGGACCATTTCACCCAATTCCCCGAGACCCGTATAGGGTTTTGAGTTACCTGGTAACTTACGTTGGTGGCGACCCACTGAATCTACCTGTTACTTACCACCATGGTGTGCATGGCCCTGTGTCTGCCCCGCTGGCTGGACGGGCACATTCTGCACCGGCACTTGCTGGAACTGCTGTGGGGGGGCTGGTACTGCTGCTGTTGGAACTGCTGTGGGGGCTGGGAGAATGACAAGACTTTATTTGCACACAAAAAAACATTTTTAGATATGTAAAGTAACTGAATGAAGATAAATATTAACTCTAAATCCTACTAAAATTATAAATGTGACAATTTTTTTTTTTTTTATTATTAAAGATGGGTTCGCTCTTGACCACAATCTTGCCCGAGGACAGAGATGAGGTCTATGGTGTAGCGAATTGCCCAAAAGCAGCCTATTTGCTCTGGTTTTAAAGAGAGTCAGGTTGTACGTGCTTGGGAACACAAATGTAGGCAGGGAGTTCTAATGCCTCGCTGTGCACATATTGCTTAATAATGCAAAATCTACTGGAAGGATTTCAATGAAATTTGGTATATGGTTAGAAAAATATCGGCATATGGGACTCCATATGCTATTCCTGATATTTTTCTATCTATTTTATCCCAAAATATTCAGTAACTAAAAGATAATTCAAATAACTAAAAGCAATACACCTTTATGATTGCCAACTTAACAAGTAAGCCATTAAAAATTTACTATTGACTTGATATTTTTTTGACGCACTTGACGCACTGATTCAAAGCATCTATTGTCAATAGAATAATAAAAAGCGTGTCAAATTCTACCTAAAATGCTAAGATATTGTCATAAGCACACTGATACTAGGGAAGGTAAAAATAAAATTATAAAATACTTACTTGTTGGTGGATCGGCTGTTGTGGGGGAGGTGGAGGTTGATAATTCTGTTGAAACAAAATTAATCACTCATTAATGTATAAGAGGCTCACCTGATCAAAAAAAAAAAAAAAAAATTGGTAAGTGCCCATGGACAACTGCAACACCAGGGTTATCATAGTAGTGATTTATAACTTACTAGCTGGTGCCCGCGGCTTCGCCTCGCGTTAATCCTTTCTTAACGGATGCCTACGTCATAACATCTACCTGCATGCCAAATTTTAGCCCGATCCGTCCAGTGGTTTGGGCTGTGCGTTGATAGATCACTATGTCAGTCGGTCACCTTTGAGTTGTATATTATATAGATTTAAAAGAAACATGATCCTTTCATTTTTTTATAATTTTTAAATAAATAAAGACATGTGCTGTAAGTTTTACAAAAAATATTGTATTGTATCCCTAACGTATTTGTATTATGAGCAAATTTTAACATGTTATGTACACATATTGTTGGTCAGTTGGGTTAATTCTTTTAAATTATTCTAATTATTCTATGTTTAAATATTTTATGTCATGTACCCACCTTACTTACTGTTTTGTATACTTATAATCCTAATTAATATTATAAATGTGAAAGTGAGTTTGTTTGTTTGTTACCTCTTCATGCTTTATCTGCTGAACCAATCTTCCTGAAATTTCACATATGCATAGTTAGAAGTACGGAGAAGGACGATAGGGTACCATTCGACCCGGAAAAAGGCTGGGTTCCCGTGCGAAATTCATGTGGGCGAAAGCTAGTCCTACCTAATATTATAAAAGTGAAAGTGAGTTTGTTTGTTTGTTACACCTCTTCATGCTTTAACTGCTGAACCAATCTTCCTGAAATTTCACATATGCATAGTTACAGAGAAGAACAAAGTACGGAGAAGGACATAGGGTACCTTTCATCCCAGGAAAAGGCTGGGTTCCCATGCGAAATTCATGCGGGCGAAAGCTAGTCCTATATAAATATAAAATTTAATTAAAATTCCTCCAGCAGATGTAGTATAGAGGAACAACAAACATTATTTTTAATGAATAAAATGTAAACATTTTGATGACCTCATAGAATATCCCTGACTGCTGATAATAAAGCTGTAATATGATAACCTGAGTGGTTCCCACATGCATCACTGATATTAAGAAATACATGCAAATAGGTAGGCTATAAATTGTAAAAGATAAATCATGTAATTTAAAAAAAAAAATTAACAGAAATTTAAAAAAAAAAAATTAACAGATTTTTAGAGAAGTTTTAATTTTTTATTTAAATAGAGTAGGTAGGCCTTTGCCCAACAGTGGGACATAACACCTATAAGCTAGTAAAAAAAAAAAATTAGGCCTTTGCCCTCAAAAAGACATAAAATTGGCTGACTCTTAAAATTTACTTTTGTTGTCTTTGGATCATTTTTTATACTTAATAAGAAATATGAATAAATAGTACTATAAATTTATATTTTCAAAGGCTGAGGACCATAATTAGAAAATAAATGAATAGCCAGATTTTTTAAAATCTTATATACTCTATAAGCAAGATAATCACCTGGTAGTTCTGTGGAGGCACGCCTGGGGCCACTTTCTGCTGGTACTGTTGAGATATTGTACACTGAAGCACGGCCGCGAAGAAAATTACTAAACGCAACATTTTGGCACTAAAAATAACCTCTTTTGTAAAACTGCCTAAAGTAACACAATTATTAAACAAGATATATGAATAAAGTACCACTTTTTAATTTACTTTTTAGTAACTGGTCATGGAAAATGTAAGAGAAATAAAATTGTACTAGGAATTCAAAACTTTGATATGAAACTTTTAAATATAAACTTGCAACGGCGTGATAAAAGTATGGAAAATTAATTATACCTGTTAATATACTAGCACTACGTGGACATAAGCGATAATAGCTTATCGAATCGATGAATTGATAATACAAACTTAAGCGAATTGTTTCACAAACGTTTTCGAAACCTAAAACCAAAAGAATCGCCGTGGAGAATTTACACGTCAGTCGATCGTCTTGACATTGACGTTTAGCGTTTTGTTCACAAATAGGTCGTGAATGCCACGCGAGTAGGTATTAATTTCGTTTTGTTTATTTCAAAAAGAAAGCAAGCCATTCATACTTTGCACACATTGGGCTTCGCTAACATGGGAATTCAGGATAAAAAGTATCCTATGCGCTATTCCCGGTATTTTTCTATACATGTACCTAATTATACTTTTCATCCAGATACGTTTAGTAGATTTTGCGTGAATGAGTAACAAACATCCATTTAAAATATTTCTATTTACCAACAATCCAACGCATAGATTTTTTTATAAAGAACTAGCTTTCGCCCGCTGCTTCGCCCGCGTGAATTTTCCACGGGAACAGTGCTTTTTCCCGGGATGAAAAATAGGTACCCAAATACCCAATGTCCTTCTCAGTACTACAGGAAGATTGGTTCAGTAGATAAAGCGTGAAGAGGTAACAAACAAATAAATAAACAAACAAACTCACTTTCACATTTATAATACCTACTAGATGTCGCGTGCTGCGCGAGGTGCAAGCACCTCGCGTGCTGTGCAGGGCAGTATTTTTTTTGCAGTTGCGAAAGGTTGAAAATCTTTAGGGAAATTATGAAAAAGTCATCTACAAAGAAATGTTGTCGGTTGGGATTAGGTGAAGAGCCGAAAGGCTGCTCTGGCTTTTGCTCTTTGCTGTTAAAACGCAGCTCGGCCTACGGCCTCGCTTGCCCCGGCTGGAGGAGGGGCTCGGCCTCCGGCCTCGCCTCGCCTCTCGGATTCATATACGCAGCTCGGCCTGCGGCCTCGCTTGCCGCGAGAGCCTCGGCCTTCGGCCTCGGCTTCCCGGCTGGTGACTCGAGGTATGAGTTGTCATCATCACGTCATCCATGAATGGCTCGGCCTTCGGCCTCGCCCAATTCTTTTCGCACGAGACGGAGCTCGGCCTTCGGCCTCGCCTGGACGCAGCTCGGCCTGCGGCCTCGCAGGCGCAAGCTTCGGCCTCCGGCCTCGCTTGCCGCGGAGCCTCGGCCTTCGGCCTCGGCTCCCCGGCTGGTGACTTGAGGTATGAGTAGTCATCATGAAGTCATCCATAAACACGGATGGCTCGGCCTTCGGCCTCGCCCAATTCTTTTCGAACGAGACGGAGCTCGGCCTTCGGCCTCGCCTGGACGCAGCTCGGCCTGCGGCCTCGCAGGCGCAAGCTTCGGCCTCGGCTTCCCGGCTGGTGACTCGAGGTATGAGTTGCCATCATCACGTCATCCATGAATGGCTCGGCCTTCGGCCTCGCCCAATTCTTTTCGCACGAGACGGAGCTCGGCCTTCGGCCTCGCCTGGACGCAGCTCGGCCTGCGGCCTCGCAGGCGCAAGCTTCGGCCTCCGGCCTCGCTTGCCCTCGGCCTTCGGCCTCGGCCTCGGCTCCCCGGCTGGTGACTTGAGGTATGAGTAGTCATCATGAAGTCATCCATAAACACGGATGGCTCGGCCTGCGGCCTCGCCCAATTCTTTTCGAACGAGACGGAGCTCGGCCTTCGGCCTCGCCTGGACGCAGCTCGGCCTGCGGCCTCGCAGGCGCGGCTGGGGAAGGGGGAGCTCGGCCTTCGGCCTCGCTCCTGCCCCCCACAGCCCTTGATTTAAACGCAGCTCGGCCTCCGGCCTCGCTTGCCGCGGAGCCTCGGCCTTCGGCCTCGACTCCCCGGCTGGTGACATGGCTGGCCCATACAAAACTTTTCGAAAAAAAATTAAAAAAAAAATCCCCAGTCAAGTTTGTATGAAAAAAAAAAAAAAGTCAAAAAAACCATAAACTAACACCGGCTGTGGTAGTCGCCCAGGGTTCTCTACGACATTTGGTCGAGCACCCCCCTATCTATTATGGTGTTCGCGGGCAGTAGGGGTACCCGGTCCAGAACTGCTCCAAGTTCCACTTTCGTATTTTTCCCGGTGCCTCCTCACCCCCTCCACAC
Organism: Ephestia elutella; assembly: GCA_018467065.1. Lineage (NCBI taxonomy): Eukaryota > Metazoa > Arthropoda > Insecta > Lepidoptera > Pyralidae > Ephestia > Ephestia elutella. The sequence goes on from CM031574.1 coordinate 10,353,893, forward strand.
TTCCCCATCATTACTTTTTCCCAGTTCCGAGTTCCGTAGAACAAACTAATTATGTCAGTCAGTCAGTGGTATTGTAGCTTTATATATATAGGCCCAACCGCAGGAAGCTCGGCCTTCGGCCTCGCTTCCTGCTGGTTGTTCCCGAATTAGGAAGTTAGGATTAGGATTTATCTGACCAATCTATGGACAATGTCGATTCCGGAATTTAAAAAAAACTTTGTACGTAAAATAAGTGTTTATACTAAAATCTTAATTTAACATAATAAGCTTCACAAAGTTTCTGCACCACTTACATAGGATCATAAAAAACAGATATTAAAAAAAACTCATAAAAGGTCTTTAGAAAAGATCGCTGGCTCCATTAAAATTAATACACATGTACTTAACTTAGGTAGCTATACACATAATAAAAACAGTCTATGGGTTTGACCCAGACTTTGGACCCTGTCTAATTACCCTGAGGGTTTAATTCCTAACAAGCTAATTATTAAAAAAAAAAAACACGACTGACAACTCACATAGCCTATCACTCGGAGGAATGCAAGGAATCTAAAAATACCTCTCACATCAAAATCTGTTAAGCCGTTTAAGATTTATGGTGATAAAGAAACTTACATACGGTAGTATGTAATACTAAGGAGATATTAGGAGCACCCATAACCGGATAGCATGTATGAAGAGAGTGATGAGTGTAGAGGAAGCAAGAGAGATCTGTAAGGATCGTAGCAAGTGGAAATCGCTAGTCTCTGCCTACCCCCGCGGGAAAAAGGCGTGATAATATGTATGTATGTACATACTTACATACATGAACCCTGAAAACATAACACTCCTTTTTTGGTCAGTCGTTTAAAAAATATAAAATAATAAGGATAAAATGTACCATATGCGTTATTCTGGGTTACTACCCGTGTACCAAATTTCATCAAAATCCGTCCAGTAGAGTTTGCTCATAGAAAAAAATCTTTATATCCTAATACAAACTAATAGTATAAATGCGAAAGTGAGTTTTTGTTACCTTTTCTCGCTTTATCTACTGAACCAATAAGCCTGAAATCTCGCATGCACATAATTCGAAGTACTGAGGACATAGGGTACCTTTCTAAAAAGCACTGTTCCCGTGGGAAATTCAAGCGGGCGAAGCCGCGGGCAAAAGCTAGTCATCAATAAATATAGGTAGGTATATAAAATTCTTCCGTTACTGACTGAAGAACAACGCACAGCCATATCTACTGGGCGTAGGAAGCTGAAATTTGGCATGTAGGTTCCTTAGGGAGTGTAGGGGAGCACTAAGAGAGGATTTCCCGAAATTCCCTCGGGAAAAAAGTCCCGGGCACATGGTAGTGGAAATAATTCGCATTTATAATATAAGTAGGATTGCCTACGCCGACAACTTTTAATAATGCTAACTTTTTTCTCTTGCCCTCACCATCCTCCTGCACAACTAATCCTTTAAAATCATTTACTAAACTCTTTATACAATCCACTTCATCTTTCGTCAATCCAGTAGGCAGATCAAATTTAGCATATTCGTTCCTCTCAGCCAAATCTTTGCACATATCCCGGACGCCATTTTGAAAATCCACATCGACAGCATAGACAACTTTTTTCTCCTCCGGCGTCGACTGGAAGGCATTCTGCCAGATTTCTTTTTCTTTTCTCGCGGAACTTTTTAAATATTCATCCAAAGTGGCCAGTGCTTTTCCTATATCTTTGTTTTTTGGTTCCAACTTCAAAGCTTTCTTGTAATAGACCAACGCCTCTTCGTTTTTCCCAAGCATATTATGGGCTCGGCCATAATAGAATAATCCTTTGCAATTATTATCTAAATTGCTTATTCTGTCTAGGTTTTCGCACATAATCATAGCATATTTTGGCTTGTCTATCTTACAGTAACACAAAGCTAGGTTCACATAAGTAGTAATTTTCTTTTTTTTAATTTCCTCTTCCTCCAATACTGAGTTAGGCCGCGAAAGGCCTAATACGGATATGGATTGTTGGTAGGTTTTGATGGCTTTCTTGTAGCGTTTTTTCTTGAAAAGGTCTTTCGCTTCTGTGTGAAGGCCGTTGACAGTTCGGATGGTAACTTCGAACTTTGTCTGTTCTTCTATTGGTAGATCGTTGAATCTGAAAAAAAAATAGGATATGATTTGCAAATCAAATACATTTTACCACTTTACCTCAAATAAAAAAAATATAACCCCCACCCCCCGACATGCATAGTCCGCCACGGTCCTTGTGCCCCCCAGAAAAAATCCTAGATCCGCCGTTGTGGTGGATTATGGTATAGGTTTGAAGGTTGTGGTCACAACATGTGGTAAAACACGCAATGACAATGGCAATGTATATAACATGGTTGGTTATGTCACATAACTTATGTGCCATTTGCCTTTCCCAATTCACACTAGCTGAATCACCAACTCGCGTGTAGGTTTCCTCCACGATATTTTCCTTCACCGGAAGCAAATATTACGAAAACTACCACACACAAGTCAAATCGTTATGAGGGCTGATAAGGGCTATTGCGGTCAGATATTCCACCAGATGTCAGTACCTACGAGTAAGGTTGGACAAAACTGTCAATGTGTCAAATTTAAAGACAGCAGTATGGTAACCATTGACATGACTAAATACGATAATCTTCAATCGGCCCGAGCAGGATTCGAACCCGGGACCATTTTGTCTACGGGCGAGCGTCCTACCACTGAACTACCATGTGTCAAATTTAAATGACAATAGGGTAGGTACCATTGACATGACTAAAATAATAAACTTCAATCAGCCCGCGCAGGATTCGAACCCGGGACCATTCCATCCACAGGCGACCGTCCTACCACCGAGCCACCAACCGCTTCACACGTACTGCCGAAAATGTCTCTCACCTAGCGCCCGCGTGCACGTCACTGACACTATACAGCGATATAACGAACAGGGCCCGCTCGGGGCGGATCCGGGGGGAGCGCCCCGCGGGCGCCAGGCGGCCGCGGGCTCCAGCAGCAGGTGCGCGCGCGCAGCCGGCCCGCGCAGCGTCGTGAGTCCCAGCTCCAGCCCAGGCAGAATGCGACGCTTGCCGAGGCGGAGAGTCTGAGGTCAAATTAGAAAAACAATATATTAAACAAGCTATTTAAAAAAAAACACTACTGACAACTTCCATAGCCTATGTCATTCCGGATTATGCAAGGAATCTAACAATACCTCTCACATCAAAATCTGTTAAGCCGTTCAGGACTTATGGTGGAATAAAGAAACTTACATGTACTCTCGTGCATAATAACAATCTATGTGGACGAAAATACAATATACTAGATATCACCTGAAGTGAAAAATAGATATTAGATTTCACATCAGTTTTGATCTACACCAGCTGTTGTTATACCTATACCTGGCTTATAAAAGACAAGCTGTCGACCGTAACTCCAGCCGCACCAAAAAACTTTTGTGGTTTTCATATAAACCTTCATCCCCCAATACAGGGGTTGATTTTTTCAAAAACAGCTACGTTTTCATAGGCACGTTGTCATAGGCTACTATGACACATAATACATTGCCTATGATAGACCTCGGAGCTTTAATTATATCCATACCAAATTTCATCAAAATCAGCCCAGCTCATAACGCATGATATGCATAATAAAAAAAAAAACATTAATTTGAACTACATACCAAAGGTGTCCCTCCATTCATAGTAAGGGTGGAGTCAAAGGGAATGTTTGATTTCTCCCAGTAAGCCGCATAGTGTAGAGTCACCTCGGCATCCACTGGGACCAGCGGGCCATCGCCTGAAATAATAGTCCTCATTAATGGCAGACGATCCGTGACGCACTTTTTAGTCTGTGAAAATAGAACCTATGCAATCATACGCAGTAACGCACTCAACGCGCAGACCATTTCCATAGTTAACGGCAGACTCGATCGGACAAAAAGTGCGTGTGCTTTGGGCCTTAAACTAACTTTTTTTAACCTCTGTTGTCCTAATGCTGAGCCAAGAGATTATATTAACAAGCTATAATTATTAAAAATAAAAAACCCGACTGACAACTCACATAGCCTATGTCACTCTGAGGAATGCAGGAATCTAATAATACCTCTCACATCGAAATCTGATAAGCCGTTCAGGACTTATGGTGAAATAAAGAAACTTACATACATACATGAACCCTGAAAACATGACACTCTTTTTTTGGTCAGTCATGTAAAAACGGGTCACTCACGTGTAGGGAATGCAATCTCGTTCTCGCGAGATCTCGGTCTTTTTTAGCGAGATTGATCTCGCACGAAAAAAGGGCGAGATCTCGCGAGATTAACGAGATTGCAGTCTTGTTAATCTCGCGAGTTTTACGAGATTAAACGGACGGAGCTGCGATTGCCTGCGATCTGTCGGTTTCGGTACGCGGGAGGCGGCGGCCTGAAGGTAGCGGTCGCCGTTCAAGGTCTTTTTATTATTTTTTTCCTAATTTATTCAAATATTGTGATTATTTGCAAAAAAACACACGAAACTGCCAATCTCGCGAGATCTCGAAATTGGCGAGATCTCGCAGTCTTCATAAACTCGCGAGATCTCGCTTGAGCCCCAATCTCGCGAGATTTGCATTCCCTACTCACGTGCATGCACAGTCAAGAGACAAAGTGCAGTCATACCTAGAAGACCTTATTGCCTCAACATAAAGTTCGTATTACCTTGTAGTGCTATGTAATAAATAAAACTACCTTTTTTTATTGTCTATTATCACTGCTGGGCACAGATGAGTTAAAAGAGATTATATTAAAAACAGGTGCATGTACAGTCAAAAGACGAGCAGGAATACCTCGAAGACCTTATTACCCAGCCTTAAAGTTTATATTGCCTTGTAGATTATGAGTGCAATTTGACTTTTGACTGTATGTCTATGGCACAGGGCGGGCGCTTCATAGAAACGGCGCGTCAAATATGCCTACTACTACTACAAATGAAACTGTATATCCGTGAACACGTCAGTAACACGTCAATGTGTGCGTTTTCATAGTCGAACGTCCCACAGTTACACAAGAACGGGGGAGAAGTGCGGAAGGAGCGGGGGGTGCCATATTGCGGGAGGGGCAGGGAGTTTCCTTTCTGTACGTAGTACTAATATTAATTCTGCGCAACAGCTAAAACTACTGGGCGTAGGAAGCGTAAAATTGGCATGTAGGTTCCTTAGGGAGTGTAGGGGAGCACTAAGAGAGGATTTCCCGAAATTCCCATGGGAACAAAGTCCCTGGCCCATACTAGTATCCTAACTAATATTATAAATGCGAAAGTCAGTTTGTTTGTTACCTCTTCACGCTTGGTCTACTGAACCAATCTTCATGAAATTTTTCATACACATAGAAGTACTGAGAAGGACATAGGGTACCTTTCATCCCGGGAAAAAGCACTGTTCCCGTGGGAAATTTACAAAAAGAAGCTGCAGGCAATATATAACCTTCTTCAATGATGAGAATCTTCACCTCCCCGCTGGGTATGCAGTCCACCATCTTCTTCGCGAGCTCGTCAAACGACAGGTACTCAGGTGACGACAGCATCAGCTTGTCTGCGGAGTCCTCGATGTTCTTCAACACATCTTCCTCATCACTATAAAAATAAGTGATTGTTTTTATACAAGACTAGTTTCGCCCGTGTGGATTTCCCACTGGAATAACTTCATACTACCTGTCATCTCCATCCATGTCAGGAAAGAAGTCATCGTCCATATTGATAGACATGCCGTTCTGTTTTCTTTTTAAAGTCCATGTCAATGTGGAACTCCGTTGCTGTGGTCATCAGCTCCCTGTTGACAATTTCATGTTTTTGCATGTCAATTTTAGTGGCAGATAAGACATTTTTTTAGAATTCTTTATTAAAATACTAGCTTTTGCCCGCAGCTTCGCCCGCGTGAATTTCCCACGGGAACTGTGCTTTTTCCCGGGATGAAAGGTACCCTATGTCCTTCTCCGTACTTCCAGCTATGTGTATGCGAAATTTCAGGAAGGTTGGTTCAGTAGATAAAGCGTGAAGAGGTAACAAACAAACCAACAAACTCACTTTCGCATTTATAATATTAGTTAGGATTAGGATTGGCTGCCCCTTCGAGAAGCCCCGTCAGAAATTCGTGATACAATGTACCCACTTACGGCGCGAACACGTTAAGAAAGAGAATGTTGTTAATTATTCTTTCTCTGGCTGGTATAGGTACCACCTGTTGTAACTTACTTCAAGTTGATGCCTTTAGAAAGTTGGACTGGATCTTGAAACACGTTTTCCATTGTTGACTTAGTAGGTATAGCACATTGAATATTTTATTTCATAAACGCAATCACAAACTAAATAGAGAATTGCAATATTTGCAATTAACAACAAACACAAAACTTTCCAAACATCACACCAACATTTCAATTTTTTAACTTCAACAAGTTCAACAACAACAACGTGCAGTTGACTGCAGACACAAACTAAATAGAATAGAGCAGGGTTGACTGCAGACTTGCTGCAGACAGACCAAGGAAGTTATATCCCATGGAAGCGAAATAACGTTCAAGTTTGCGTGGCAATTCCCCCACTCTTTCGGCGCTTAAAATGGCTGCCGCTAGTGACGGACGGGCACTGTCGATAAACTTTATTATCGTTGAAAACTTTCGGGCAACTTATTGCATAAAAAAAATCGTTCATTGACCCCGACTCCAAAAACACGTAACACTGTATATTGATGCTAGTTATTTATTTTTAAGCAACAATAGGTAACAATAGGTTCTTTATACATAAATTTAGTATTACAATTTCAATATCACACTAATATTGTAAAGAGAAAGTGTTTGTATTTTTTTTTTGGGGGTAATTCGGAACTACTAAACCTACTACCTAAATAAGAGAGTAGTTCGTATTCGTAGTAGTTCTTATTCTTTATAGTTGAGTAAACTACTCGCCTTGTACATACTGGTATCTGTGGTTGGTACAAGTTTGGGGTAATCTTCGGAACTACTAAATCTACTACCTAAATAAGCGAGTAGTTCGTATTTGTTGTAGTTCTTATTCTTTATATATATACAGGGTTACTTGTAAAACATCAATAACCTCTCTAGGGGTGAAAGTACTCATGAATATGAGCAACTTTTTGTATGGGACCGACTCTGAAATCTCAAAAAAAAATCAGCTGTTCCATACATTTTGGCCGAGTAGAGTATTGTAAAATGTATGGAACAGCTGATTTTTTTTTTGAGATTTCAGAGTCGGTCCCATACAAAAAGTTGCTCATATTCATGAGTACTTTAGAGAGGTTATTGATGTTTTACAAGTAACCCTGTATATTCTCCAAAGATTTAAATATATTCTCTAATTTCGGAATAAACAATATCCTATATGCTATTCCCTTTATATTGGTATTCCTATATTATAGGTATTTTTCTACCCGTGTACCAAATTTCAGTCCAAAACCGTCCAGTAGATTTTGCGTGTTTTGCGTTGCGAAAAGACGTCCACTGCTGGACAAAGGTCTCCCCCAATGGGGGTTTTGCCGTAATCGCCACGCTTGGCAGGCGGGTTGGCGATCGCAGTGTGATGGCATAGTACGCGGAAAGATGCTGCTGCCCATCCTCCGGTATTTTAAATCCCTTAGTCGCCTCTTACGACACCCACGGGAAGAGATGGGTTGGTGCTATTCTAGGGCCACACCACAGGCCGTAACAAACTCACAAACATACAAACGTCGTAAATTTCGCATTTATATATCTACAACCAAATGTTTATCGATATAAGAAAATACACATCACTATAACGAAAATGACTTGGGTGAAATAATGAAAAATACAACAAACTAAGCTACCATGATACAAAAGTTCGTTTTATTATTTCAGAAGCATCAATTTACGTTGTGACAATCGTTAATTTCGAAGTAAAAACCGTGTAAAAACTAAAAATTGTTTGCTAACCTAAAAATGGTTACTTGAGGCTGATTTTGAGCACGACATTGCATTATTGAGCATCTAGGCATTTTGTAACGTAATTGCCCTATCACACTATATAAAAAAGGTATTTATCAGTCTTTATCTTCAATAAACTCAATATAAATAAGAAAAATAATTCAAATCACAAAAACACTTGACAGGTTATGTACTACTGTATTTACGTTCGCTGGCTCTAACAATGGCGATTTTTTTCCACGCGTCCTAGGAACGGTGACGTCATCGCGAAATGTTGCCAAAAATAAGAAAAGTTAAACATCCCACTATCCTTTTTTACTTATGGCGTGATACTGAGGTTAAAAAGAGACAAACCTATTTTTTTTGATTTGGCGTCGAAAAGCTTCATATTTGTATAATGAACAGTTTATATATGTTGAATGGACCACTTCCATAGATATAACTTCCTTGAGACCAAAGACCTACCATAGATATAACTTCCTTTGAGACCAAAGACCTACCAAACTATATGGACTAGAAATACCTACAAAATAAACGTGCATGCCTACAACCAATGAGTAATATAAAATGGCGTCTATATGAAGGGATGCAAAAAAAGATCGATATATCGATGTCGACACGCCCGCTATCTCTATCTAGCGCAAACAACATAAACCCTGATTGTTTGTTTTTTTCTGTATACCTTGATTGTGATTGATAAATTTCATAAAAAATCTCTATAACTAAAAACATTTTCCTCAACGTTTCTTACACACAGAGGACGGGCGCCTGGCGGGTCGGCAATACAGTGGGCCGATTCATATGGACGGCAACACACTTACGTGCGCGGTATGTGTGCTGTCGTCCATACACATGTAAGTACTTCGGTTTGTATCGAAAACGCGCAGCCTAAAGCGCTCCTTCGCCTAAATCTGCCCTCGCGTGATAGCGTGTTTTCCATACAAACACAAAGAACATACAGCTCCAAATTTAAGAAATTAGAAAAAGAAAATGAACAGGTGATTGAAAAGCTGTTATAGTGGCGTAACAATATTACGTCCGCTGCGTTAAACGGGCGTCCGTCTTCGCGTGTTAAAGGTTGTGTTACGTCTCATTCAATCGCCTCCGCACCGCCTCTACTTTTAATGTTCATTAAATGTGAGCTCTAGGGCGTTTTCTGTAGACGTACTTTGGCTGACAGCTGACATCGGCGGACAGCTACCCGCTAATTTGTGATGTCAATGTAAAGTATGAACGTCTACAGAGGACGCCCGAAAGCTCAAATTGCAATGAACATTAAAAGTTAAGGCGGTGCGGATGCGATTGAATGAGACGCAGGTTGACGCAACCTTTAGTCTATCTCATCATACCATACCTTACCTGCGACAGAAATAGAAAACCCGTGACGGAGGACCGCTACGCAGCGGACGCTCTAAAAATTAATCGAATAAAAGAGCAGTTGATCTTTTTTCACATTTATTTATCATCAAACAAACATATTTATTAATAAATGAAACAAAAAAAATCGGTACAAATAAAAAAAAAAACTTTTCCAAAAAAATGAACTAAGCGGTTTTACAAAACTTGCAAAAGAAGTACTTGGAAGTGGCAGAGTTTTTACTATGTCATCTTGATCGACAGATGTATCTTTGTCCTGAAAGTAAAATATAATGGCATAAATAAATTATTTCCACGCAACTGATAGGACCAAAACATAAATAACAAAACTTACAAAAGAAGTACTGGGAAGTGGCAGAGTTTTTACAATGTTGTCTTGATTGAGAGCTGTATCTTTGGCCTGAAAGTAAAATATATGGCATAAATAAATTATTTTCACGCAACTGATAGAACCAAAACATAAACAACAAAACTTACAAAAGAAGTACTTGGAAGTGGCAGTGTTTTTGCAATGTTGTATTGATTGAGAGCTGTATCTTTGGCCTGAAAGTAAAATATATGGCTTAAATAAATTATTTCCACGCAACTGCAGTTTCTTCAAAATGTAGTGAACAGACGAATAGTCTTTTAATACTTGGGTTAATATTTTCCCTACCAATTATATCAAGTCACTTCTTCTTCATTGCTTCATTATACTAGGCAACCTATAATGATATAAAAAATAGACCATTAATGAATTAGAGCAGTTATATAAAGTGCAAAAATGTCGCGTTAAGTTTATTAGACGCTCTGAAGTTATTAGTTTGCACAATGCAATAGTTATCGATATCAGCCGTGCTTGATTACATCACTACTTTTATGCAGATTTGTATGTAAATCTTTTTTATGAAAATAAACAAGAAACCAACTTGGAAACACCAGATAAACCAAAATATGTCTACTTTATTAATAAACACAGCTACTATTATCATATCATGAAACAGATTGACCATATAATCACAGTAAACCATAAAAACAGGCAACTTACCTATGCAATGTTAGTTGAGGGCGATTTCTATTTTTTCTCGCACTGCACCACTTTATACAACAGTTAGTCATAATGACAACAGCTAAATATCAAATATAAATAAAATATTCAATGGTTTTTCTAAAACAAACAAATGAATCGCGAAATTTTCACAGTAAACAACCAACAGTTTGACAGCGCATGTACCAAAGACTAGAGTGACATAAAATGGCGGAGGTGGCACGCGCGCTCAAAATCGTGACGTCACGCAAAAACATTGCCAGAAACTAGAAAACATTAAATATGTATATCTCTTTCATTAAACGGAGTTATCGGCCTTAGATGAAAAGAGACAAACATATATTTCATAGTGTTATGTCGAAAATGATAATATATGTATAATTTATTGTAGCCATAGTACAATAGTTCCTGTCCATATGTTTGGTAGGTCTTTGCTTGAGACAGACACACAGATGACATGACATGACTGACATTGACAGATTCCGAGTCAGTCAATCACAAAGACCTACCAAACGATATGGACAATAAATACGGTAGGTATCTATTTCTAGTCCATATCGTAGTAAATGTACTTGTCAACCTTCTTGTCTTCCACTCTCACTCTGAGCTCGGGCTGTTCCGACAAGTATATAAAATGGCGTCTATAAGAAGGGATGCCAAAAAAGATCGATATATCGATATCGACACACCCGCTATCGCTATCTAGCGCAAACAACATAAACCCTTAATTGTTTGTTTTTTTCTGTATACCTACCTTGATTGTGATTGATAATTTCATAAAAATTCTCAAAAACTAAAAACATTTCCCTCGACGTTTCCTACACACAGAGGACGGGCGCGTGGTGGGTCGGGAATACAGTGGGCCGATTCATATGGACGGCAACACACTTACCACGTGCGCGGTATGTGTGCTGTCGTCCATACAAATGTAAGTACTTCGGTTTGTATCGAAAACACAAGCTTGCGCTCCTTCGCGCCTAAATCTGCTAGCCCTCCCGTGATAGCTTGATTTCCATACAAACACAAAGAACATTACAGCTCCAATGAACAGCCGATGTAAAAGCTGTTAAAGTGGCGTAACAATATTACGTCCGCTGCGTTAAACGGGCGTCCATCTTCGCGTGTTAAAGGTTGTGTTCTCATTCAAACGCCTCCGCACCGCCTCAACTTTTAATGTTCATTAAATGTGAGCTTTAGGGCGTTCTCTGTAGACATAGGTACTTTGACAGCTAACATCGGCGGACAGCTGCCCGCTAATTTGTAATGTCAATATAAAGTATGAACGTCTACAGAGGACGCCCGAAAGCTCAAATTGCAATGAACATTGAAAATTAAGGCGGTGCGGATGCGATTGAATGAGACGCGAGTTGACGCAACCTTTAGTTTATCTCGTCATACACTTTCCATCACGTAAAAAGGCCGATGGTAGTGTGAGGAGGGGGTGAAACTTACGCATGGGTACGACTGACGAACCAATTGCGCGCGCCGGATAAGACCCGCCCGACCCCCGCTCACCGCATAGACCGATATATCGCCTACTGCGCAGCTTAACCGCCAGCACAGAATTAATATAAGTACTACGTACAGTTTGGAAACTCCCTGCCCCTCCCGCAACTTCTCCCCCGTTCTTGTGTGGTTGTGGGACGTTCGACTATAAAAACGCACACATTGACGTGTTACTGACGTGTTCACGGATATACAGTTTCATTTGTAGTAGTAGTAGGCATATTTGACGCGCCGTTTCTATGAAACGCCCGCCCTGTGCCGCCATCGGACTTTACGTGACGGCAACTAAACCATACCTTACGTGCGACAGAAATACGAGTAGACAACCCGCGACGGAAGACCGCTTAACGCAGCGGACGCTCTAAAAATTAATCGAATAAAAGAGCAGTTGATCTTTTTTCACATTTATTTATCATCAAACATACATATTTATTAATAAATGAAACAAAAAATCGGTACAAACAAAAAAAAAAAACTTTTCCAAAAAAATTAAGCTAAGCGAGAAATATCAAAACCAAGCGAGAAATAACAAAATATCATTCGTTCCTAAATAAAATCAATTTATTGAAATAATTTCTGAATGATACTTTTTCTGTCGTTTTGACACCGTGGTATCTAAATCTTAAATCAATGAACATGCTTTTAAATAAAAGCAATCTATGTTTACAATCGTGTTCAGAGTCTCCAGATACAAAAATATTTCCTGTGTCATAATAATCTATTAAAAATTTAAAAATGTATAAATAATATTTTTCAGGTGTAGTATCGTTGGTAATGTGTTGTTTAATTAGACTTTCAGATTTCTTTACAATATCTATTACACCATCAGATGCGTAAACTAAGCCACCAATCAATCAATCAATCAAAATATCTTTATTGTCAAACATAGGTAAAGAGGTCTTACATCTATATATTGTTTCACTATGTCTGGCCCATAAAAGGACGTACAATAATTAAATTTCATTACCTTAATAATTTAAAATTTTAATAAAGAATAATGCATAATATGATTCATTAAATGACTATTATTATGAAAATTTAATTAATAATAAATATGTCAAATTATATTAAAAGTCAAAATTAGAATAGTAGTAGTCGAATAGTAGTAGAAGTCAAAATTAAATATTATAAATTGTCATTTAAAAAATCATTTATTGAGTAATAACATTTATCTAGTATGCTTTCTTAAATTTCAAAAAGGTCATGACTTTAAAACTGTCTGGCAATTTATTATATATAACTGGGGCCATGCCAAATACACTTTTCCTTAACAACGCAGTTTTATGGCCACCAACCACTAAATTATGTTCATATTGTGGTCTTACTCTCTTTTTTAATGTCCTTTATTTTTTCAAATAGATTTGGATTTAATTTAACAAATATACATATTTCGAAAATATAAATACAGGGAAATGTCAACAATTTTAATGATTTGAAATATGGCAAGCAGCTATCTTGAGTTTTTAAAGCGCACATTGATCTCAAACATCTTTTTTGAGCTTTAAAGATCTTTTCTTTATCCCTTGAGTTACCCCAAAAAATTACTCCGTAACGCAATGTCGGCGTAACCAGACCGTGATATGCTACCAATGACACTTCTAACTTAACTTTTTTGGATAATTGAAAAAAGTGCATATATGCAGATTTATTCATTTTTTTACAAATAGTGTCAGTGTGACTGTTCCATGTCAATTTATTATCTACTAGCTTTCGCCCGCGGCTTCGCCCGCGTGAATTTCCCACGGGAACAGTGCTTTTTCCCGGGATAAAAGGTACCCTATGTCCTTCTCCGTACTTCTAACTATGTGTATGCAAAATTTCAGGAAGATTGGTTCAGTACATGAAGCGTGACGAGGTAACAAACAAACAAACAAACAAACAAACCAACAAACAAACAAACTCACTTTCGCTTTTATAATATTAGTTAGGATTGTTAGCCCAAGAAATTTATTTTTCCCAACTTCCTCAATGTGTTGACCATTATGGTCGATATTTGATGGACTTTGACAACTTTTTTGCCACAAAGCCTGCAATATATTCGAGAATAGTCATTATGAAAAAGTGGTCATTTTGGTAAAGTGGTAATTTTGGGAACAGCAATAGTCATTATGAAAAAGGGGGTAATTTTGGTAAATTGGTAATTTTGGTAAAGTAGGTATTATGTATCTAATCACCCTACGTTGTGAGTACTCAGTGCCATTGTTTTCCAAGTACTCCATGTAAGTATCATAAAGGTCACTTTCATCCTCTGGAATCGTTACGAAACTATTTTTTTCCGTCAATTCATTAATATTTATTATAGGGTTTTTACTAGAGCACATTAGTATATTTATCTGCTCCAGCGGGATGCAATTCCCTACACCGCCATCTCGTATTTCTGCCTTTATGAAAAACTTTTTATACGCTGCGCGGAATTGAACCGCATTCGGGTTGTTGTTAAAACCGCCTCTTGCTCGAATTGTTGAAAATAAAAGTTCAAGGTGATCTTGGCTCATCTTGTATAGTGGTATATACTTTTTTTTTTCTTGAATCAAGTACTCGTAGACTTAATGCACTATACATGTCGATAAACAACCCGACGAAGCCAGTTCTTCGACGAGAATGTACTACCAGCTAGTATCGGTGACTTTATATAATCGATAGCACTTTGAAAAAGACATGCGATAAAGCCAATATTTTGGGGACACATTGCCTTTTTCCATCCTGGCGGATGACTGTTTAATACACCAAAAACGTCGTTAATGATGTTTATGAAATTTACGGTTCCGCTGCCGTCCTCAAACTCCTTCATCCTTAGTTTGTTGCGACAGTATTCAAGTGCATCTGCTACCGAGTTACTAAAAAGTTGGGTAGCAAGCCTAACTTTCATTTTTTGTTTTTCAAAAGAAATATGAGCCTTCGATAATTTGGTAGCCAGATGAAGACCCTCATTTTCTTGTAGGTGTAATAGCATCTCCAAATATTAAAAATCGATTTTGCGATCGCTCGCATCAATTAAGATTTTCAATTCCCCAAAAGTATTCCTTATTAATTTGACGGCATGGCAAGGATCAATGAAAGCATGCAAAGGCTATTGTTGCATTGGAATTTTGTTACGGATTGATCTCTCATTAAGTCGCATTCTAAAAATGTGAGCATACTAAAATTGGAGGCTGGTCCATCGCATGTTAGTCAAAGTCAACTTTTTTTATTGAAACTTGGCCTTCAAAGAAAGCTCTTTTTCACGTCGATAACTAATTATTTAATCATAATATATTATGTCTCAAAGCTACAAACTACTAGCATTTCGGAACGACCACTGCTGAGAAGAAATGCCGAAAGAAACTCATGAAACAGTCTTGGTCGCCTAGCATGCCAGAGGGGCTATTCATTAACTTTATACATACACTAGATTGTGGATGTGTGTTAATGTTACTACACGAACCCCCACATCTTCACACAGTTTTACGGCCGTCTGCACGAGTCCACTTTTTTTCCCACTTAATGCTGTAATTAGGTAATATAAAAGAGGTTAGAAAGGAGTTGTGGGCGGGGCCGGCGCGCCAAGCATGCGAGCGACCGCTCGTATCTTTACAAAAACACGTGATCGCGCCGTTTAGTCGCTCGCGAACTCTGGCGGAGTAAGTATTGCGAAGTGCTGCTACAAAATTGTACGAAAATGCCTTCATGTGCGGTAATTACTTGTCGAGCGAGAAGCCAAGAGCTTAATATAAACAAAGGATGCGTTTCTTATCATCGGTAAGTAAAAAAAACCTCTAGTAAATACGATATTTTTAGTCAAAATCTTTCAAAGGTCATTAAAATATTTTTTTTCTCCAAAAAATATACATTGCTGTCTGCATGCGTTCGTTATTTTTGCAACGTCAAACGTACCGCGTAGTGGAGTGCGCGGCAACAACGTGGCATTAGCTCTAGTGCTGGGCGTAGTGAGAGACGATATTTATCGATATCGTCTTTCAAAGTCATATATTTATAAATGTTATAAATTAATGTTAATGTGGAAAAGACTAAATTAAGTAATGCGAATAATTATTATTATAACAAGCTTTTTATTATATATGTATTATGTATGTATTATGCTTTTATTATGTATGTATTATGTATGTATTTTTTTTTATATATGTATGTATGTATGTTTGTCCGGGTGGAATCTTGCAACTGAATTTTAAAAACCAGTTATCTTTTGAAACTGTTATACGTCAGTACACGAATAGATTGAAAGATTTAAAAAAATATATTTTAGTCGCGAAAATATTACGGCATTTTGTTGGCAGTACATTGTTTGATGACATATCATTTCATCAATTTGGTGAATTCCCAACATCGAACCATGTAACGGATCTAACTAAAGTCGTTATTGAGAAATATTTAAACATTCGCTTACACTTTTTACTAAGAATTCTTTAGAAAAACAAACCAAGCGACAACTTCTTAATAAATATATCTTGTTCCAAGGTCAATAAATATAATATTGTAAGAAATGTACTTTGTTCTATTTTCCATTTTACTATATCACTTTTGTATGTAACAGTATTGTTGTTTGAATTATGTTATTGTTTAATAACAAAATTCAATATCGATAATTAAGTCATTTAAAGTTTAGTCAAGCACTAGCGTAGTTTACAAACACAATCACACTAATTGTACATCGATTGCGTGCTTGCGTATGATTGGTTCAGTTTGAAATTACGTGATGACGTGGCGCTATGATTGGCTAGATTGGAAATTGCAAGAGTGTGCGAAGCTTCGTACTCATTATGGCAAATGTGTGGTAACGGTGAAAGGTGGGGCGGATTAGGCGACACTGGTTCTCATAGAAACGGTGCATTATAGCCATTCTAACCTCTTTTATATGTTATAGCCAATGGGTAACTTCCAGGTACCATTTATGGCGGTAAATAATAAAACTAAGCATTGGTTTGCTTCTTCTACACCGTCGCCGTTACTGCAATCAACCCGCCCATGAAATTTCTGTAATTTGGGATCACATATTCATCTATAACCAAGGCGCAAACCACTGGGTGAAGACTGCTCCACTTTTCTTTTTAAAGCGTCAAATGCTTCTTGTGTGAAGCCTGGTTCCGCATTTACATGTTGGTACTTGCTCAGAGTGCGAACGTGAGGTAACAAGTATTATATTTTTGCCTAACGAAATTATAGGCTAGGTGACAGAAAATGAAGTGTAAGAGCAAATTTTCTTTTCTCTTCGGAATACTTCTTTTCTAAAGGCAATCCTCTTGATTTTGCGATTTGCCTCTTTAGGAAGTCTTTGGGACCTGCACATTCTTCTAGTAGACGTGTTTCTTCACTATTCACTAGTTTTGCTTTTATAATATCAGTCAAAACAGCTACTTTTTTATCTCGCCTGCGGACTTTTTCGTTTAGACGTTTAATTATTTTTTTCTGCTCTGTACATTTTTTTTTCAATGCTTCCATTTTTGCCTGAATTTTTGCACTTTCATTTTGAATCTGTAACAAAAATAGTATCATGGTTATTTTAGGCTTCTGTGTACCTATATCCCAGGAGTTGGAATACCGGTAAAAATCTGGTACCGGTACCTCTCCGAAACAACGGTACCGGTAATTGGATTGGTACCGTTAAGTTTGGTACCGTTAATAACAGAGGTACCGTTAAGCCTAATTCGCATTAGGCCAGTATTTTAGTCCAGTAGCAAGTCATTTAGTAACTAAACTAGCTGTAGCCCGCGTCAGTTTGGCTTAGATGAAAAATCTTTTTGTGTTCCAAACTGTAGTACTTAACCTAAACTCCAGTACTCAACATTTCAGCCATTTGGTTATCCCAGCAGAAAATCTCATTAAATTCTTGCATGAAAAATTTGACAACGCATATACGTGCAATTCTTGAAGCAAGTCGCTAAAAAATGGCATATTACCGTTAAAATTTTAACACAATAGAAATACCGGTACTTATAATGTTAATTTGGTAATTTTAACAGAATGGAAATACCGTTATTTAACGGTACTTGTAACTTGAATTTGGTATCGGTATCAAGCTTTTTTCCGATACCTATATTACCGTTAAAATGTTAACAGAATGGAAATACCGTTAATTACCGGTACTAATAATGGGAACTGGGTACCGGTAACAACCCCTGCAGGCTAGGGTCAGCTAGTATGTAATATTTTAGTAATAAGCAACTTACCAAAGAAGTACTTGGCAGTGACAGCGGTTTTACAAAACTTGCCAAAGAAGTACTTGGAAGTGGCAGAGTTTTTACTATGTCAACTTGATTGAGAGCTGTATCTTTGGCCTGAAAGTAAAATATATGGCATAAATAAATTATTTCCACACAACTGATAGGACCAAAACATAAATAACAGAACTTACAAAAGAAGTATTTGGAATTGGCAGTGTTTTTACAATGTTGTCTTGATTGAGAGCTGTATCTTTGGCCTGAAAGTAAAATATATGGCATAAATAAATTATTTCCACGCACCTGATAGGACCGAAACATAAATAACAGAACTTACAAAAGAAGTACTTGGAAGTGGCAGTGTGTTTACAATGTTGTCTTGATTGAGAGCTGTATCTTTGGCCTGTAGGTAAAACATAATGCACAAATTATTCCTGTACTAATTTATTTAAATTGATAGGTAATAAAATTTAAAAACAACTTACCAAAGAAGGCAGTGGTTTTAAAATTGTGTCTTGAACAGGAACTAAAAAAAAATCTCCTCAAAAAATCCTCATCTGTAAAAGCACAATTTTTTTTATATGTTTTCAAATAACCTTCATTAAATTAAAAAATGAGTTTGAAATATTTAAAATTCAATCTTACTGGGGCATCAGGGGACTGAATTGCAACGACTTGTGCAGGAGTAGAACCTTTTAACTGGAAAAATAACAGGTAAGTATCAAATTTTATTGATCACAATTATTATGTTTCAAATGCTATCCCACTAATATTATAAATGTTATTATTTTGTATGTTATTTGATTGTTACTCAATCACGCTATTAAGTAACAATCAATTATGCCTCAATTGCTGAATGCATTTTGATGAAATTTATAATACAGGTAGTCTTTCTGGATCTGGATTAACATGTAGGATACTTATTATCCCGAAATTCACATGAGAGCTAAGCCCCGGGCACAGCTATTGGAAACATTTTTTCCATCGCATTAGACTTTCGATGAGAAGCAGGGATTAGTTCAGTTTTATGTCAAACTTAGTGATTTGTGTCGCATTGTGCGTGTTTACGTTAAAACAATACAGAAACAACACGGTCAGCAGACTCCATCGAAAATAGTCATCGGACAGGTCAACAATGACTTAGCGATTGTCAGAGATTTGTTCTGCTGAATGCGGCCATTGGTTAAAAAACCCGACATGCAATATATGGATGGATGTAGAAATGTATTCTATTCTACATATACACCTTTTTAACACTCAAACAAGGTATTTTAGACAAGACAAAAAAATAAGAATTACTTACTACAAGAGATGGTGAAGGCATTGCTTCGTCATGTAATCTTATCACGTCAAGGGTTCTGTTGAAGCAAGTTTCTTCAAAATGTAGTGAACAGACGAATAGTCTTTTAATACTTGGGTTAATATTTTCCCTACCAATTATATCAAGCCACTTCTTCTTCATTGCTTCATTACTAGGCAACCTATAATAATATAAATAAAATAGACCATTAATGAATTAGAGCAGTAGTAGTAGTAATTAGACTCTCTGAAGTTATTAGTTTGCACAATGCGATAGTTATCGATATCAGCCGTGCTTGATTACATCACTACTTTCATGCAGATTTGTATGTAAACCTTTTTATGAAAATAAACAAGAAACCAACTTGGAAACACCAGATAAACCAAAATATGTCTACTTTATTAATAAATACAGCTACTATTATCATATCATGAAACAGATTGACCATATAATCACAGTAAACCATAAAAACAGGCAACTTACTTATGCAATGTTAGTTGAGGGCGATTTCTATTTTTTCTCGCACTACACCACTTTATACAACAGTTAGACATAATGACAACAGTTAAATAACAAAATATTCAATGGTTCTAAAACAAACAAATGAATCGCGAAATTTTCACACAAACAGTAAACAACAACAGTCTCGACTCGACTCGACAGTTTGACAGCGCATGTACCAAAGACTAGAGTGAAATAAAATAGCGGAGGTGGCACGCGCATGGAAGTAATAAATAAAGGCTCAGTTACACGTACCGAGTAAATCGGCGAGACAGTAAATCGCCGAATGAACGCTACTCGGCCGAGACAGTGACCCAGCGTGAGATAAGCGAGTAGCTGTTTACACGCATCTAGCATTTAGGACAGACAGTGCAGTTTTATCGAGCGAGGCTACAGTGCAGACGTCAAAAAATGCGCGGCAATGGCGTTATGATGAACATGACCGAGTGGCGAGTGGCGAGACAGTCCGTTTACACGCGCCGAGTGAGCGCGCGAGACAGTGCGGGGTAGCGGGAGGAGGTCACTCGCCGTTCACTCGGCCTAGTAAGTAGAACAGGGTCCGAGCTACTGTCTCGCCCATTTGCTCGGCGAAACGCTCGGCGGAGCACTCGGCGTAGTGTTCAGACGCACCGAGTACTAGGAATTCACTCGGCGATTTACTGTCTCGCCCGTTTACTCGGTACGTGTAACTGGGGTATAAGTACTTTGTACAACACTTACTACTTTCATGGGCACGCGCGCTTAAAATCGTGACGTCATGCAAAAACATTGCCAGAACGCCCAGAACCACAGAATTTTTTTTTTTTTCCAGAAACCAGAAAACTTTAAATATCATCTCTTTCATTAAACGGCTTTATCGGCCTTAGATAAACATATATTTCATAGTGTTATGTCGAAAAAAATTATTGTATAGTTGCCGTCACGTAAAAAGAACGCTGACGGTTAAGCTGCGCAGTAGGCGATATATAGGTCTATGCGGTGAGCGGGGGTCGGGAGGGTCTCATCCGGCGCGCGCGATTGGTTCGTCAGTCGTACCCATGCGCAAGTTTCACCCCCACCTCACCCTCCCAGCGTTCTTTTCACGTGATGGGAAGTATAGCCATAGTACAATAGTTCTTGTCCATATGTTTGGTAGGTCTTTGGTCAAACAATGCCATGGAAAAAGCGAGATTCTGAAAAAATTGAATTTTTGGAGAAAAATAAATCTCGTGGAGAATTTTGGGTATTTTTTTTTTTGGTTTGGCTGACGCCTTTTTTTATTGCCGTATAAGTAACGAACATGCATCTTTCTTTATTGTAATGAAACAATTTAATCTACAAATCGTTCTTGAACGTAGGACTATCTCTGTACGTTTTTGAAATCGTTCACCTGAATACTATTTATTCGTATCGTTTCTGGTCTGATTTTGAACTTGAATTCCTTCAATACAGCTAAGAAAAAAGCTCATCAGCCCGTATTTAGCTGAGTTCAGACTACGCTTTAACTGGTATTGATTCCTTTTATATTCTTTCAAAGATGTGACGCAATGTTGAAAAAAGCTCATATAGCCAAGTTAGGCTGAGACAGACGGCAGCTTTATCGAGCTGTGCTCTATAGTATAGCAAAGAATGACGCAATCGCCATACCATATAGCATGGCGTTCACAGTGGCGATATTATCGTGCTATATAGCAAGCTTCATGGCAGTGTGTCGGCACAGTATCATGTCCAGACGTCGCTTGCGCGGCTCGTGTCGCCTGCGGGCGGGCGGGGAGGGCGGCGCGCTGATATAGCACAGCGCATTCACTCGGCCTAGTAAGTAGAACAGGGTCCGAGCTACTGTCTCGCCCATTTGCTCGGCGAAACGCTCGGCGGAGCACTCGGCGTATTCCAGTGTTCAGACGCACCGAGTACTAGGAATTTCATCGAATTCTCTTCCGTTTACTCGTGATTGAGTAACAATACCCCAGTTACACGTACCGAGTAAACGGGCGAGACAGTAAAAATCGCCGAGTGAACGCTACTCGGCCGAGACAGTGACTCGGCGTGAGATAAGCGAGTAGCTGTTTACACGCATCTAGCATTTAGGACAGACAGTGCAGATTTATCGAGCGCGGCAGTGGCGTTATGACGAACATGACCGAGTGGCGAGTGGCGAGACAGTCCGTTTACACGCGCCGAGTGAGCGCGCAAGACAGTGCGGAGAAGCGGGAGGAGGTCACTCGCCGTTCACTCGACCTAGTAAGTAGAACAGGGTCCGAGCTACTGTCTCGCCCATTTGCTCGGCGAAACGCTCGGCGGAGCACTCGGCGTAGTGTTCAGACACGCCGAGTACTAGGAATTCACTCGGCGATTTACTGTCTCGCCCGTTTACTCGGTACGTGTAACTGGGGTATTAGCGGAGCGGTTTAATGTGGACGTATTTCAGAGAATCGGAAATCATGTTGCTATACAAATTATCCCTTATTGTTTATAATTTTTTAACATAATATTCTCGATATCAGGGCGTCAATTCCCTTATTTAACTTAAAATCACCGTCCAACTGCCACACAATACTCATAAGACATCCATAGGTCCCTTTTAAGGGTATTCTGCAACAAGTTATTTATGTTCCTATAGTGTGGGAATAAAGTGTCTATATGATGTCAGTCTAGTTGTTGTTGATTAATCTTTGGTGTTTCCGTCGCTGCTAGAAAAAACTACTATTATTTAATAATAAAATTCAAACTCTTTTTTTCCGCTAAAAACGTATGAAATATTATAAATTAGTACTGGCATTGATGTTCTTATATAAATTTATAGATATTTAACCATGTTTCACGCTTATATCTGTAAAAAAACTAAAAATTAGTTAAAGTGTTCCCTTGATGCCTTTGTCTTTTAAAAATTGAAAATTGTCAAAGTCATTTAGAAATAGAAATTCCTTGCATTTTCATGGGTCTTTGTTTTGAATTAAATTCAAACATTGAACATTCAATTCAACAATTTCGGAATTGAAATCTACTGAGACGACTGAGAGTAGGTACTAGTTACAAGTTTTATTTGCATACTAGTTGAGTTTTTTATTGTACCTAATTTTTTGTATCTTTTAGTTAGTAGGTAGGTGTCATTACTGTAACATACTCAAAAATTTTCGTATATTTTAGACTAAAATGAGTGTGAGCGTAGCTCAACTGACCGCGCTAATTGATTGGCTGGAGGCTCACGAAGAAGTGGCCCTGGGTAGGTTAACCCGAACTACAGAAGGGCGAGCCCTAACCAAACGGTTGTGGGGGGAGTGCGCGGAGTTATTAAACAGTATAACTGTAGACTGTTGCACAAAGAGCCCGGAGCAATGGAGATTGGTAAGATACCTATATAGTCTTCTTTCTTATCGAATGTGCTATTACTAACACTGGTGTCAGATTTTATTCAAGTTGCCTAGTCATGTCAGATATACAGTCAGATGCAGACAAACCTGACCCCCCTGAAATTAGGATTTGGTGAGATTGGAAGTCAGGTTACTCTCTGACTGTACAAAAAATAGTTTATAATATCAGTACTTAAAGTACAACACTTAACGCTGTGTGTTTTGATAATTTCACTACCATAATGTCTGTCTCATAATGTTAGAGATGTCAGATTTCATTGAATCTGCCAACACATAAATATATATGAACATAATGATTAAATATTTTAGTTTCAGTACTATAATGAATACAAATGCAAAGTACTCAAAAAAATAAAAATTGAGAAGGCAGAGATTGGGGCTACAGGTAAAATGTACTAGTATTAATGTTTATTTAAGTATATTGTTTTGTAGCTGGCACAAAATCATTAATAAGTATTTTTTTTTAGCATTTAGGAGGGGGACCTGCCAAAAAGGCAACACTTACTCCACTTCAAGAACGGCTCTATACAATTTTAGGACGAGATGTAGGCGAGCCATTAAAAGGGGTTCGCTACAATCCTTTGACTGTTACTACTGTGAGTTAAATTTTTAATACAAATTATTTTCACTTTATTAGAATATTTCTCTTTGTATTTGATGGTTAGAACAAAAATAATGGAATTCACAACAAAAGTCATTTATAAGTTTAGTTCTCTATTCCAAGATTAGCATAGATTTACAAAGTAATAAAGTTTCCTAAATTCTATTCTTATTTTTTGCCTAAACCACAAGTTAAAATAACATTATAAGCTCACAAAAATACAGGCTAAATGCATTAGACTGTATATTTAGCCTGTATTTTTGTGAGAATGATTAGTATTTTTGTCTTTGTCATTGTTTATGTGTTTCTCGATTTCCAACTTTCTTTTCCAATGCACTTTCATAGTTCTCTTCTACTGCACTGCATGTATATATTTTTTTTCAAACAGCAGAATCAAGCAGAGGAGATGGAGCATGCTGAATTAGTGGAGGCTGCACCAATTGCATGGTACATACTCATACTCGCACTAATCCAACTAATATTATACATGCAAATGTATAATATAAATTCAAAAGTTTTGATGTATGTTTCTCAATCACACAAAATCTTCTACTACTATTTTAGTCTACAAGTAGAAAATATAATAAATTTTCTTGCCCTGATATTTCCAAGGAAGCTAAGCCCCAGAATGCAACTACTACTTATATGATTGACTGAATTAGCACAACTTTATTTGTATAATCATTAGCATAACTTTTTTGTAGAAATAAAATTTCTTTCTTAAACATGTCATATTGTTGTAAAATGATGGTTTTCTAAATGACTTATTTATTTCTTAGGTCTGAATTCCCAGAGCTGGAATTTAGGAGCCAGGAGCGTGGGCCCAGTATCAGCTGGCACCAAACACAGGCACCAGCTGTTTCCAGCCCACCTGTAGGAAATGAAGAGGAAGCTGTTATGTCTAGCCCACAACAAATCACTAGCCAAACTAGTAGCCAGCAAAGAAGGCAAACCCCAAGTGCCGTGCCGCGAAGGCGACGAAGGCGTCGTCGATCTTCGCAAATATACACTGGTAGGTCTATATATGTGTACAATGCTACAAATGAATTTTAAAAGTTTCTGCAGTTATCAAATATAGGTAGGTATTCTATTTTATTATATTTTGCTACTTTTTTTG
Source organism: Ephestia elutella (assembly GCA_018467065.1). Lineage (NCBI taxonomy): Eukaryota > Metazoa > Arthropoda > Insecta > Lepidoptera > Pyralidae > Ephestia > Ephestia elutella. The sequence continues at coordinate 10,378,735 of CM031574.1, forward strand.
TCAGAACATGAGGAACCTGCTTTGCGTGAAGCATCGGAACGGCTGGGGGAGATGGAAAGAATTAGTGCGGATGCTACACGCGAACAGGCGCAAGCGACGAATAGACTAGCAGCAGCACTTGAGAGTATCGCAGCCAGAATGGAGGGTACAAACAGATCTTGCAGCTGCCATAGAGACCATGGCTGAACGATTGAATGACCCAATTATTGTCATTGTAACTCAAAATTCTAATGAGACTACAACCAATACATAAAAGTATGTATAAGTGTAACTTTAATTTAAATTTTCATTTTCATTCATGTCATTTAAATTTAAATTTTCATATTGTTGAATGTACAATATAACAATAGGTATCTTATCTTTCAGATAGTTTGTCAAGTTGATACTTTATAAACCACTTCAGCAGCAATCAGGATAATCATGTAAGTAATTCTAATTGTATTACCTCTCTTACGAATTTCTTGTTACTACAATAAAAACTGTAATAAGTATTAACATGTTATTAAATTTATTTAGTAATGTTCAAGTATGGGATAATGAATAACAAAATCACTTTGTAATATTTTGTTTATTATTTTTAAAGTTCTAAATTGGGATCATAAAACAGTGAAGATGATTTTGATTTACCCAAATCACAATCTGCAACAAAGATAAAATTATTTTAAAAATAGTTTTGTACAAATTGTCACAACAAATTTCATGCAGTAGTTTTAGCATAATGCACCTACAAACATACAGACTGACAGTGCCTGTTAATTTTTCATATGTACAGTTACAGTGTAATTTGTATGTATAGATCAGATCACAATACTTACTTTTTTAAATTAACCGCTCCCTCCACAATCTTTCCACAAGAGCCTGCTGTAACAGTCTGCCTCTTTGCAGCTCGGGATTGACACGTACGGCGGCTGCCCTCAAGCAAGTTCTCTGGCGGCGCCATATCAACAACCTTTAAAAATTAAAATTTTATTTTTACTGTTATCTTGTTAATTGTATTTTATAACTTTGTTCATTGTTGATTTAAAAAACTGATTTTATACAGCGCAGCAGCTAAGATGAAAGAATTTTTGAAATTGGTAAAGTCATTTTTGATTTCATCATTTTTTAAATACAAATATTGTATTATTAGGTATTGTTGATTTCAAAAGACTGATTTTATACAGTATATTGTTAATAAAAATACAAATCTTTATTATTAGTTAGAACATGATATTGTTGATGTTAAAAGACTGATTTTATATAGCAATTGTAGTTTATTTTTATTGTTAGGTACTTATTTTATTGTGATGATTTAATTTAGAAAGAAAAGACTAAAGTTCTTTGTAAACAAAGTTTTAAAGCATGACAGATTTTTTTGTAACAAACTATTTCTTTGTTTAGATTTTGATTTTTCAAAGATATTAAAAACTGATTATACAAATTGATGTATTTTTAATTTACTTCTTTTATTTTATTTATTTACTTGCCTGATGCTGCCTTTGGTTTTCTGCTTCAGCCTCCTCAGGCGTTAGGGGTGTCACGGGTACTCTATTTTTGTTTGCTATGTTATGCAAAACGCATGCACGCATTTATTATTTTCCCAGCAGTGATGGGGTCATAGTGTAAAGCACGTGCTGCTAATAGGCACCTGAAATAGACACTTGCTTACGGTCATTTTACATAGCATTACACAATTTTACTAATATTTATACATATTTGAATAAAATATCTAACCTGAATCGAGCTTTTTAAAAGTCCTATACAGCGCTCCACTGAATTACGTGCAGTCACATGTTTCTGATAATAATAATGATCAGCTGTCCCTTCCATTGTATTTAAAATAGGTGTCATCATAGTAGCACGCAATGGATAACCACTATCACCTATAAAAATATTAATTATATCAATATGCTGTAGAGTGTAATAGGTATTCTATAAATAATATTAATACCTAACAAGAACACTTGCTCTCCATCATTTGAAAGGTCCCTTAGGTGGCTACTTAGAGGATGTCCTTGCCATACCATGGAGTCATGTGCGGATCCAGGGTTGCTTGCATCCATACATAAGATATTTAAATCTGAATCGCAAATCTGTAAGGGGTAGTATTAGTATGAATATGCAAATAATAGTAATCCTAACTAATATTATAAATGCGAAAGTGAGTTTGTTTGTTTGTTACCTCTTCACGCTCTATCTACTGAACCAATCTTTCTGAAATTTCGCATACACATAGTTAGAAGTACGGAGAAGGACATAGGGTACCTTTCATCCCGGGAAAATGCACGGGGAATTCATGCGGGCGGCGGAAGCTTGTATAGTATAATTTAGAATGAACTTACAATCATAACATTAAGGGAATGGTAACCCTTTCTATTATAATACCTTTCCTCGTGTATTTCAGGCCGTAAAATTGCCACATGCGTTCCATCAATGCATCCCAGCACTCCAGGAATATGAAACTGGTGATAAAATCTAGAAGATAAATAGGTACTTACAAATAAGGTTACAGAATATCCTTTTACAGGAAAAATATCATCAGTTAATTTTATTGAATATTTACTCACTTTGCCTTGATGGCATTTCTGTCATTAAGTTCCAAAGGCCATTTGATATGTTTTGCAACAATTTTATTTAAGGCTTCTGTTACCTGCCTCACTGCCCTCGAAACACTGGCTTGCGAAACATTGTGTAGGGCACTCTGGCCAACCAGTGTCTGATAAGAGCCAGTGGCATAAAAGCCCAGTGCAATCAATACCTGAAATTGATTAATAGGTAATGATTGGTACATTGACATGGCCATATGTTCATTGTTTGATAAAATAAATCCCATACCTACAAGTTTATATTTAAAATCTTTGATGCAAACATCGAGATACGGATGCAAAGCATGGATGAAATTGACTTCACTTTGTAAACTCTTACTAACCTTTAAATCTGGCGATATACCATTTAGCCGTAGTGGCCTTTGGGAGTAAAGGTTTTAATACTCTTATTAATTCCACTACTTGAGTTTTCTTCAGTCTGAATGTCTTGACGAATTCTTCGTCGGTAATGACTTCAAACGGATTGTAATGTAACCTTTAGTGCAGCCCGTGCTTGACGGCGCTGCTGTATTAGATGTCGTCGTTGGCGGTTAGCATTGTAGCTAGCAGTTACAAAGCGCCAACGTAAACGTATAATTGACGGCCTCATGACTAGCATTAAGGTGAGTTCAGACTACGCTATAATATAATAGCATATAGTATATAGCTCATAGCACAACAATATCGCACACCATACATTGTTATGGACACGTTCACACTGTACTGTGCGATATATTATTGGCTTCGCTATAAGCTATAAATTGGTGCGATGCGCTCAATGCGCTGTGCTATATCGCGCTGCCCTCCCCGCCCGTCCCGCAGGCGACACGAGCTCGCGCAAGCGACACGCCTGGACATGATCCTGTGCCGACGCGCCGCCATGAAGCTTGCTATATGCTTGCGATAATATCGCGTAATGTGAACGCCATGCTATATAGTATAGCATTGCGTCATTCTTTGCTATACTATAGAGCACAATATTATAGCGTAGTCTGAACTCAGCTTTAGAAAACAAAATTAAGTATAAAATCTTTACGACTTCTCTTTCTCTCGATGTGAAAACTTAGAAAATGTGAGCAATTTGGATCATAAGAGGAGCCGTTGCTCAATACAATAAGAAAATAAAATTAAAAACCTATTTAAAATCCTCGATTTCTCTTTCTCTGTTTCTCTCAACGTTAATACCTACTTAAAATTCTTGGCAAACGTAAGAAGCAATTTGATCATAAAAGGTGTCGTTGCTCAATGGTCAAAATGCTATTGAGATCCAACAAATGTACCTGACAAACTCCTGTCAAATAACGAAGAGAATACCAATACTTCAACAATTGACGTGCCAATGGCACTTTTGTTATAGTGCAGAATACCGAAATGGGCCAATAATATGTCTGTATTATGTCCTCTGACGTTAAATAAGGAGTAGAATACCAAATGGCGTAGATTTGGCATTTGAGACACAACTGAAATACAATAAAGCACGTTTGTTAGTTACAGAATTGAGCTCCTGGACTCTTGATTTTGTATGGAAACAGTTGAATCAGAAACATACTTATCATACACGACGCTACACACGCAACGTAAGATCGTCGATTCAGATCGGCGTGGGAAGGTGGAGGGGATAATCATACGCCATCACACGCGTAGACCCAGTGTGTTTCTAGGAACTTACGTTCGCAACGCGTCAGTCATGTCATGAATTGATGTTTGTTGCGTTGGGATGTGTACAAAAACAAGCTAATTATTTAAATTATTAAAACAATTAAAAACACCACAGACAACTTATACAACAAAAAGTACATAAAACATATGAGTTATATTCATTTTTGAAGTCACCTTTTATAGCTTTTCATTTTGGTATCCCACTCGATAAGATTGATCAAATTTTATCATAACCTAACCTTGGAGGAATTCAAGGCATTCTAAAAATACCTCATACATACAAACATACATACATGAAACCTGAGAACATAACTTCCTTTTTTGGTCAACCGTGTAAAAATGGGAGACGAACAACGAGTCTGACGTCAACATGCATAGTATACGTGGGTCTAGGTTTAGGTCGCGGGTTGCGCATGGATGCGGGCAGCGCAGGACCGGTCGTTGTGGAAATCCTTGGGGAGGCCTTTGTCCAGCAGTGGACGTCTTTCGGCTGAGAGAGAGAGAGAGAGAGAGAGAGAGAGAGAGAGAGAGAGAGAGAGAGAGCTGTGCACACCAATTCTCCCACGTCGCGTCGCGTAGCGTGTGTTGTGTTACGTGGCGTGGGCTTAGTTTGTCTCTACTTTTATATGCTCTTTGGTTTGGTTGGTTCTCTTCTCTCTCTATTTAGTTTGTGGTTGAAGCTGGCTGGCTGACCTTCTTTTCAGCTTGTATGTAGTGATTACATATATATATATATATATACTCTTTGTTGTTTATTTCGATTTCATTTTTTCAAAGCCAAGTGATTTTTTTCTCTCTGTTCAAAGCAAGAGAAATACAAATCAATCATCAATAATTGTACCTTGCATCGAAGTAGGTACTTCTCCACCTTTTTGGTTGTCGTTAGGCACTTATTCGGCAGTGCGTGGCCCTATATAATTAGATATCGCGTGGAGTCAAATATTCAACGAACTAGGAAAAGTTTTCATTTTAGCAAACTACCTACTACAACCACCGCTACCACCACGTAAGTAAAAATATTTTTTTGGACACTTTCATTGAAGTAACAGCATTTCTAAGTATTAAAACAAAATAACCTGTTTTCCTAAAAGTTTCTCGACAATATTTTTCTACCTGCAGCAATACCTAATAAAAAACACGTCATCTAAAATGTAGAATAGTTCTGTAGCTCTGTGAAATCCTGAATTGGACCCGTATTGTGACATCCTGTTTCTGGGACCCTTAACATTGCTAAATCTCAAGAAAAATACTATAGCATCCCCATCCACATAGCCCAAAACTACGTTAATCCCTCCTGGCAAAAGTTCGGCAGCTGTGGAGGACTGTCTGTTAGTATATCGCTATGGTACATTAAGGTCTCTGCAGATGCAGCCATCTCACTTTATGAACAAAAAGGCTCATGTTGGCTTTGGCCCGTGAACGTCTCAAAGGACCTGGTCCTCGATAGACCCATGGCTCTGAAAAGAGTACCAGCAAATAATCATAAATAAGCAGCACCTTTGTACTTTCCTTCATCATCATTAGCCATTCTTATGTCCCCGCTGCTGGGCTGGGGCACTGGCCTCATGGATGGGGGATGAGCCATGACCCACCACAAAAGGCACGAAGCCATTGGTTCCGGCTGTACAAGCAGTCATTTAAACCCACCAATCTGTACCATAATCCTTCAAGCCACAAGAGCTTGGATCTGGCATTAAGACTATTGTTCTTTAATGTCTTCATATGAATGTATGTTATGGCTTGAAATTTTTAATTTACATTACAATAGGGATGTTAAAATTCTGCAAAGTAACAGGTAGATTCAGTGGGTCGCCACCAACGTGAGTACCAGGTAACTGAAAACCCTATATGGGTCTCGGGAATTGGGTGAAATGGTCCCAGCATAAGTGGACTGATCACCCAGCCTGGTGCTCGCGCTGGCGTCCCCATATAGTAAATAATAATGTTATGGCTTGAAATTTTTAATTTCTGCCTTGGTACTTTGTGTACATACAGCCTCAGATACACTAGACAACAATTGAAGGACAACATGTAGTTCTTTCTCGTTTCGTACAATTTACATGAGTGAGAAACACTATGCCTTATATTAATTCTGTGACTATGCGCTATTTCACTTTAGTCTGTAGAAGTAAGTGAGATAGCGTAATATGTTGCGCTTCAATTGTTGCCTAGTGTATTATATACATACATAGAATCACGTCTTTATCCCTTACGGGGTAGACAGAGCCAAGAGTTGTGAGACTCGAAGGCCACGCTTAGCTCAATAAAGGGCTCTCTGAGGGAATGGAGATTCAGGTATAGTGACAGGTTGCTAGCCCATCGCCTATGAGTGGAGGAATCCCCAGTTTGAAGCCCTTTCCTCGATTGACTTTTACAATCTGTGCGGGAAGAGAAGCAGCTGGCACATTCTATGTTTTTTCTTCGCTCCCAGACCAGCATGGAAGTAGACCTAGTGTATTAGAGGCTTCAAATCCTAATCCTTACTAATATTATAAATGCGAAAGTGAGTTTGTTTGTTACCTCTTCATGCTTTATCTACTGAACCAATCTTCCTGAAAGCTTGCATACACATAGAAGGACATAGGTAACCTTTCATCCCGGGAAAAAGCACTGTTCCTGTGAGAAATTCATGCGGTCGAAAGCTAGTGTTAAATAAACATATATTTTTTGCAGCACTACATAAAATGGCAGACCCAAATCCGCACCAAAATGATCACCTGCCCGTACAACATGGCGCACCAAGTGGAGCACTACCGCATGCACATCCACCTGCAGAAGTGCCGCAAGCAACACCCCGGCTGCAAGAAGCTGACCTGCCCTTTTGATGCATACACGTTGTCAATGATGTCGAGCTTGATGTGAGTTTGTAATAACTTTATTGTACGAACAGAAGCAAATATAACAAACTAATCCTAACTAATAATAAAAAAGCGAAAGTGAGTTTGTTTGTTTGTTTGTTTGTTTGTTTGTTTGTTTGTTACCTTTTCACGCTTCATCTACTGAACAATCTTCCTGAAATTTCGAATACACATAGTTAGAAGTACGGAGAAGGACATAGGGTAGACCTTCATCCCGGGAAAAAGCAATGTTCCCGTGGGAAATTCACGCGGGCGAAGCCGCGGGCGAAGCCGCGGGCGAAAGCTAGCGAAAGCCTATGTCACTCGGGGGATTGCAAGGAATCTAAAAATACCTCTCACATCAAAATCTGTTAAGCTATTCAGGACTTATAGTGGAATAAAGAAATGACCCCTGAAAATATAACGGTACACCCTCATATTACAAATTATTATTTAAAAACAATCATTTTATAAACAACGCTTGTAAAACTATACATTTGAAAAACATATGCTTTGTCAAACTCATTCTTTTAAAAAATGGATTATTTTACAAACTAATTACTAGACAAATATTGTGTTTTTTCAAATTATCATTTTACAAACAAATTATTTTACTAAATTTTCAATTGATAAAACAACGTTAGACAAAATATCTTATGGCAAATACATCGTTTGATAAATATTATTTACCAAAACTAGAAGATATGAAGTTTCAAGTTTAAACTCACTGCATGGACTTCTTTTTTCCTACGTCCATGACTCACTGATCCCAAGATTTTCATCGTAGGGTTAGGTACAGAAGTCATTACTCGTCTTTTATTTGTAAATTAACTCACAATGATTTGTGAGTTAATTTACAAATAAAATATGATTATTGTGACATGATTTCAACATGCTTATACCTTTTATTGTGTCACACCGGGTGGGGGACCTGGTAACCTGCAACACAGGATCTTTGATACCTAGCGCGGGCACCAGATCTCCACAACGATACTGTCCTTTATGGTATTACATTTAATTAATGTTTATCACATACCTATGTAATGTAGTCCAAGGCCATTTTTTGTGGAGGAAATAAACAATTTTTAGTTTTTTAATAAAAAAAAAGAAAGTTTGTCTCCAAACGATCTGAGCTGTAAGTTAGGTTCAGGTTATTTTTTTAATGACCGAAAGACTTGAGGGCAGAAAATAAGTTGGTTTCAGGTTATTTTTTTTATGACCACCCGGAAAGACTTTGAGGGCGGAAAAGAAGTTAGGTTCAGGTTATTTTTTTATGACCACCCGGAAAGACTTTGAGGGCGGAAAAGAAGTTAGGTTCAGGTTATTTTTTTATGACCACCCAGAAAGACTTTGAGGACGGAAAAGAAGTTAGGTTCCGGTTATTTTTTTTTATAACCACCTAGAAAGACTGAGGGCGGAAAAGAAGTTAGGTTTAGTTTATTTTTTTTTTATGTCCACCCGGAAAGACTTTGACGGCGGAAAATAGTTAGGTTCAGGTTATTTTTTTTTATGACCACCCAGAAAGACTTTGAGGGCGGAAAAGAAGTTAGGTTCAAGTTATTTTTTTTATGACCACCTAGAAAGACTGAGGGCGGAAAAGAAGTTAGGTTCAGGTTATTTTTTTTATGACCACCCTGAAAGACTTTGACGGCGGAAAATAGTTAGGTTCAGGTTATTTTTTTTATGACCACCCAGAAAAACTTTGAGGGCAGAAAAGAAGTTAGGTTCAGGTTATTTTTTTTTATGACCACCCGGAAAGACTTTTAGGGCGTAAAAGAAGTTAGGTTCAGGTTATTTTTTTTTTTGAACACCCAGAAAGACTGAGGGCGGAAAAGAAGTTAGGTTCAGGTTATTTTTTTTTATGACCACCCAGAAAGACTTTGAGGGCGGAAAAGAAGTTAGGTTCAGGTTATTTTTGCCATTGGCATTGCTTAGCTTTTGGCCAAAGAAGCTGCCAGCCCTTGATTAATAATTTACCTATAGTAGGTTTGTAAAATGATGTTTTTGTCAAGAGAGTTATTTGATGAAATAAAACTTTATAAAATAAAAGTTTTATACATTTGTAGAGTAAAACATTTATATAAAAAAAAGTTTGTTAAATGAAACGTTTTTAAAATAACGAGTTTGTAAAATAAAACATTTTTAAAAGGTATAGTTTTTTAAGTGATAGTTTATAAAGTGATGGTTTGTCAAAGGTTTTTTGGTGAAACATTAGTGAACCAAATATAACAGTACTCCTTTGTTGGTCAGTCGTAAAAATAGGAGTATAGGGACTATCACAACTAGTATCTTATCCCATATAGGGATCTCTACAGCCAATCAGTGATAGATTGATAGACATGCTTACTCGGTAGAAGAAGTGGTAGAAGTAAGTACATACAAAAGAATGGAGAAAGTATATATTCCTTTTTTTTGTAAATCGTGGCCTCCACACATATTGCAATCCGGTCTCGCAACTCAGAAATCCAGGTATAGATAGAACAGATGTCTGACGGACTTCTCTTTCTTTTGTATAACGTCATCTTTTCTATAGAAATTGCTGCAATCTAGCATTTTTTCATTTATATTTCCTTCCACCCACCCAAGGTTGGCTGGAAGAAATTGCATTTGCGATAAGCCCTGCCTTGCAGCTCATTTAAAATGTTTTTGTTACCTACTTTTGTTACTATGTGTGTCTTTTCTGTAAATGGTGCAATAAAGTGTACTGATTCATTCTACCATCTATTTGATCTACGACAGATTGTTTAAGATAAATCTCCTTCATTTATTAGGGTCATTAAAATGTATGGGAAAACTGGGTGAAATGACCAGATTACCAGACAAAGGTGGAATTGTTGTAAGACCGTATGATATAAATACTGTGCAGTACATATACATGTACTGCACATGGTGCTTCTTCTCGTAGAAAGAGTTTTCTTCTCTTCAGCTTCATTTCATTTTCATCAAAATGGCCCTCCTGGCCTCCTAACTTGCGCCCATCTTTCGTCTCAGTTGTGCACCATGTCAGGGTGAGGCCCATCGTCGCCATGTCTGATTTAATTGTACTTGGTCCGTTGCCCTGCCAGAGGTGGCCTTCGGCCTCTGCCTCGCCTTCCTCGCAATATTCATAACCGCCTTGGTCATATGGTCGTCATAATGAAATGAAATGAAATGCCGAAATGAAAAGTTTTTATTATTGACCCATTCTAAATTAGACTATCTTCGGCGTATTCAGGTGGGCGGATCCATCGTTCAACCAACTACCATCGAACTAGGCATTAACCTGTATCTCGAGTGGTGAGGGCATCGCCAAGGACCCGCCACGTGATCGAGTACAATAGAAAATTATACCTAAATAGAAATGGTGGAGAATGTATAAAGTACATCATACCGTTCAACCTTCCTTTGGTGAATAGAAAAATACTATGCTAATGGACCACACTAAACGTAGTTTTGGTTTTCCAGCATATATCTTTAGCATTATCATAGTCGCGCTGAACTTCAATGAGTAGAAGTCTACTTTTGTACTTTGGTTGAAAAATGCCCAATCATCAAAATGTAACAATATTTTGAGCCTCGTCTTTGTTGACCTGAATACTTTGAAACGATGCATCAATGGTTCTACTGCTATGGTACTCTATCATATGTACATGTATGCACAATATTGATCACTTACGCTTGCGTATGTACTGATTCAATTATATAAGGTACAGACAAAGCACTGAAATTCCAGGACATAACAACAAAATTAGGGCTCAGCATCCCGGGCTATAAGCTGTATTGATTCATACAGGATGCGTCGATGCACGGGGGCAGGTACTTCGCAGAAATTAGGGTTGTAACGTCACCAACCTGTCTTCCCTTTATAGGCCAGTTTTATTATATTAATAGACGGCTTTCGGGGATTACTATGATTGTGGACAACACTGGAAGTCGATGGAACGCGATGCACCATGCGATATGATGCGATCTTATTTATACGTATGCGGATGTTACGCGACTAATGACGACTTTGCGTTTTTGCGATTATTTTGCGACTAATATGTTACGGGTGCATTTTTTGCGCTCATATATTGGTAAGGCGCGCGATAAGCGTGACATGATGTGACCAATACGTTGGTCGCCTCGATCGCGCGGATCATTGACGTAGGCCGCTACGAAATAAAACTAACTAACCGCTTGCGACGCACCTTCCCGTGTTTGTCGTGGCTATGCTATGGGTGACATTGACATTACTTCGACGTTTATCGACGCAGGCAATCGGCTTAAGCCGGTCAGAATATTATTGCCTTGTATGTCAACGGAATAAGAGTCTCACACGCGCCGAGCCGTTGCGAATGGTATTAGCGACACCGTTATTCTGTTGACATTGTTGATTTTCTGACCGGCTTAAGCCGATTCCGCGTCGACAAGTTTGATTTCTACCTAACAACGCGATTATCGCAACATGTATAAGATTTGCAGGCGTTTTAAATTTAAACCCCAGCTGTTCGCCCGCGTGAATTTTCCACGGGAACAGTGATTTTTTCCCGGGATGAAAGGTACCCTATGTCCTTCTCCTCCGTACTTCAAACTATGTGGTATGCGAAATTTAAAGGAAGATAAAGCGTGAAGAGGTAACAAACAAACTCACTTTCAAAACATTTATGATATTAGTTAGGATTAGGATAACCAATATATCGTTCGTTAACGGAATTCGAATTGGACTGGCATTTGAATAACGAAATTGTATTGGTTCTTCAAAATACATCTACAAAATAAATACACCGATGGTCTTTACGGTTGAAGGTATATCCTATAAGTTTACGAGCACCTACCATATTCCCGAACTGTTGATTTTCTTATATGCTTCAATGTCCTCACTGGTATTGGTAGGTCCTACTTGTATTGGTTGTTTAAAATACATCTATTATCCGCTCTTGTGAGGATCCGCCCTAAGTTAGGCAAACTAAAGCGCATGGCGGCCCCTGCCTCACGCAGCCATTGCAGTTTTGTCGTTGAGTTGTGACGTGCGACAGCCCTAATGGACGGCGACCTCGCTAGCTTTTTATTATTTTTATACAAAATCTTTAGCGTTTATTACTTCTTTTGTTTATTGGCTGAGTTGAACGAGCGACTGGAGTTTGAGCAAAGACTTAGGCTTGGGGCGAAACGACAGTGATTTTTCAAGGTAAGTTGCTCCAATCTTGAAGACATGACGAATAGGAAATTGGAATGGTTTGAAGTTGAATAACGAAGTTCTATTGGTTTAAAGACATATCTTCAGTCTGCTGGGGATCGGCCCTATATATCGAAGGTCGTTCCCAGTAATCTCCTGCGCAAGGCGCAGATGGCGCCTCATACCTCCATTACAGTTTTAGTCGCGATTGAATACAGTAATGGATGTTCTTAGAGTGGCTCGAAAATTTCAAAGTGACCAGTATGCCGCCAAATTACCTTGAAGATTTTAGTAATATGTTATTTTATTGGTGTCTTGTCTTGACCGTTTTCTGTTATGTATTGCATGAGATGATCGAGCGAGCCGAGCGAGCTGAGGCAGTGAAGGTAGAACAGGCTAGGATTAAGCCTAAAGAAGATTAATTTGTCAAGGTATGTACGCTTCATGGCAGGTCCCGAACTACTGAAAATCTTGAAGCGAAGTTCGTTTAGTACCAAGCAGATTGTTTTGTGGAAATCGGTTCAACCGTTTGAGAGTAGTTTTTTTCTCAGAAGTGTAGGTTTTTTTTTGGTCATGCTATTTGTCGTACATCTGAGTGAGCATCGTGGCACGTGATCGCAACATGCCATTTGCCGCCACAGCACTCGAGTCAATTTGACGGCAAAGCCGCCAATAGATGCTTTACCTAACTACTCCTAAAAATACATACATACACACTTTACATAGAATCACGTCTTTACGCTTACGGGAAATAGAGCATGAGCCAAGAAGTCGTGAGACTCGAAGGCCACGCTTAGCTGGAATAGTGGGCTCTCTGATGGAATGGAGATTCAGGTATAGTGACAAGGTTGCTAGCCTCATCGCCTATGAGTGGAAGAATCCCCTAATTTAAAGCCCTTTCCCTCGATTGACTTTTACAATCTTCGTGGGAAGAGAAGCAGCTGGCACATTCGAAAACACATGTTACTCTTAAAAACCTGCTTATATTATAAAAACTTTCATAAAAACTTTCAACTCTCCCTGTTAGACACATCAGCTTTAATAGCTGCCTGTCTTTCTCTCATCCGGAAAGCGCTTCCCGGTTGCATCCTCAGCGTACGCGTCCGGAGCAGGGTCCGCTTTTCTTCTTTTTCTTCTCCACTTCGCACGGTTTCCGCATACTACTTAGTTGTAAGACCGCATTGGCACAGAATTTCTATATAAGTACTACGTACAGAAAGGAAGCTCCTTGCCCCTCCCGCAATATGGTACCCCCCCACATCTCCCCCGTTCTTTTGTGTATTGGGATTGATTGGGATGCTATGACTATGAAAACGCACACATTGACGTGTTCACGGATATACAGTTTCATTTGTCAGGTAGTAGGTATATTTGACGCCCCGTTGCTATGAAGCGCCCGCCCTGTGTGCTATTGGCAGGCATATCCTCCTTGACGACATCAAGCTAGCTCTTGGGTTTCCCCTTCTGCAAGGACCGAGCGATGGCGGCATGGATAAACATTGTTGTTCCCTATGTGCGTGCATGGCTAGCCGGTTTGCGCAAAATGTGGCCGTACCACTCTTGGAGTTTGTCCTGCTATTTCACGGACATGATGCCTTACCGCGAATCCGGGAGTTTTGACGCGTAACACTGCACTCCAATGCAGCATTGTCATATGCGTTGATTACCTTCGTAGGTGGTCCTCCGTGTCTGCAATTCCAACGGTCATCACGGCGTACTGCCACACGGCCGGAGGTCTCCCGGGTTCGATCCCCCGGTCAGGTCAAGATAGAAAATGCTCTTTTTCAGATTGACCTGGGTCTTGGATGTTTATCTCGTATCGTGTAGTATCGTTGAGTTAGCATCCCATAACACAAGTCTTGAACTTACTTTTGGGGCTACCTACCTCTCAACCGCAAGTGTGATTTGTCCGTAATTACTACCTTCGGGGACCGTTTTCCGCAATTAGGCCTCCAGTTTGGGCCCTTTTTGATTTGTCCGTATCATCGAGATATTATGTCCATATATATTTATTATTTACTAGCTGCGCCCCGGAGCTTCGCTCCCATTAGGAATTTCGGGTCAAAAAGTACCCTATGTGCTATTCCCGATATTCTTCTACCCATGTACCAAGTTTAATCAAAATCAGTCCAGTGGATTTTGCGTGATTGAGTAACAAACATCCTCACAAATTCACACCCAAACTTTCGCATTTATAATACTAGCTTTTGCCCGCGGCTTCGCCCGCGTGATTTTCCCACGGGAACAGTGCTTTTTCCCGGGATAAAAAGTAGCCTATGTGCTATTCCAGGTCATTATCTACCTCTGTACCAAATTTCATCTAAATCCGTCCAGTAGATTTTGCGTGATTGAGTAACAAACATCCTCACAAACTCACAAATTCACAAACTCACATCCAAACTTTCGCATTTATATAATAATAATAATAAAATCCTTTAATTTTTAATTTATAATATTAGTATAGATTAGTAGTAAGTAAGTAGGATGTCATTGCAATAGCTGGCTGTCTAACAAATGATCATTTCCAGTTCCATGTAACCGTGTGCACCCTGTAAACGCCTCATGCTTTCGGACACCCAGATGTACATAATGGACGACGACTACAGGCCCGTGGTGGAAGTGCAACCGGTGGCGTTGCAACCCTGCGACGAGAACTGGGACGATGTGAGTTGGTTGTTTTTAAGGCGCTAGCCAAGGCTAATCAGAGGGGGTGAGGGGCGGTACGTAAGCTCCGCCTTAAAGCAGACACAATAAGGTTACTTTTCGAATTTTCTATAATTTGTGTTTTTGCTAGCGAGTTTTCGTCAGGCTCTTAGGGTAATTATTTTAGAGGTTTTCTTTTAATTGTGATAAAACACTAAATATATTTTAAAAAATAAGCCGATATCGTTTTAAATAATTGTAGTCTTTATTTAATTCTTTGAAAAAATTCCACTGTTATCGCTTAAATTACGGTGATTTTCGACGATAAAGGAAAAAAAAAACAGGATTATGTATTTTTTTTTATCTAGTCTTTAGGCCTTTGTCCAGCAGTGGACGTCTTTAGGCTGAGAGAGAGAGAGAGAGAGAGAGAGAGAGTCTTATTTATTTTATTTGTAATTTGTTTGGATATAATTCTAGTTTAGTATTTTTCTCTTTACGGGATATTTTTCCTGCTTCAGTACTTCTAACCTATGGTTCACACTTGACGTTTATAGACAGTACGTTTTCGGAAAATCCTGATTGGGTATGTCCTTAAGGCGCTAGGTGCCCGATGCTCTTTTGTTTATATGGGCAAAGCATGACGCGAGGTATCCCGCATCCCCGCTGTAGAGACGCGCGCTCAACGCGAAATGGGCAAATGATCTTTAGATTTGGCGGCATTAGTATGATGTTTGCTTCCATGCTGCTGATCTGGGAGCTAAAGAAAAACATAGAATGTGCCAGTTTGCTTCTCTTCCCGCGAAGATTGTAAAACCCAATCGAGGGAAAGGGTTTCAAACTGGAGATTCCTCCACTCATAGGCGATAGGCTAGCAACCTGTCACTATACCTGAATTTCCATTCCAGCAGAGAGCCCACTATTCAGCTAAGCGTGGCCTTCGAGTCTCACGACTCTTAGCTCTGTCTACCTGCGGATAAAGACGTGATTCTATGTGTATGTACATTAGTATGAAAAATGTTGCTCGATTTGCATGAGATTTGAAGCGATTGAAGTAAAATAAGTGGGTGTATTTTTTTTATGTAAAAGTTTTCCCGAACGTCAATGCCATTTCGTAACAGTAGAAAGTAATAAGTAATACATGCTGTTCTGCTATTTTTTTTATAACATATTTGCTCGTAAAGTGTCATTTATTTCACCAATTTCAATATTGTATTGTATCTCATTACCCACTTGTGCGTTACTGTAAAGTAAAACGCACGCTCCGTCTAAAAACGAACGATAATTTTTTAAATCTTAGCAAAGAGTTTTTATGTCAAAAAAGTGGTCAACATTTTATGAATAAAATTAACTTTAGGAGATAAAAATAAAAAAAAAATAATACCCTTAAATTAATTTTAACAATAAATTACAACCATTTATCTGTAACAAAACACAAAATTATTAATTTACTTTATTAGTAATACTGGCTGTTTTTTGTGCATTTGCCTTTTAAAAAAAAGCGCTGATGCGCGCGCATCGCTAATTTGTGAATGCGTAAAATTATACTACGCGCTTTTTCTTTGGTATAGTCGTTTTCCGAGTTTTATTTAAATATTTCGTCGCAAATATGGTTATAAAACGTCGTATGACATACGTAGCTTTGAAAATTACAGCCCCTGCCTTTCTTGTAGCCCCTCGCCTACGGCTCGGGCTAGCAATATCGCCTCGGCTGTAATTTTCAATTTACCGCACTTATATCACAATGTACTATTTCATATAGTAGTTAATGTGAAATAAATAAATGAAACAAGACAATCTACTAGATTTGGATTTCGATGAATTTTGGTACACTGGTAGAAAAATACTGGGAATACCAGATAGGGTACTTTAGTCCTGAAATTCCCACTTAAGATAAGCCGTTAGCTTGTTAATGATAATAAATTCTTAATTTCCATGTCTCTTCACAGGAAGCCACCACGTCTTACAATCCGAGCCTAGCCAAAAAAGGTGCTCATATTATAACCAAAATCAAGGGTGCTACGCCCTCCGAGCGCAGGAAGGCTCGTATGGAAGGGGTCAAGAACTTCCGACCTCTTGAAAACCCTAATTAATTACACTTTTAAGGCGTCATCTAGGGGCCTAAGCTGACACTTCGATGAAACGGAAAGTGAAACATTTTTTATTGCTTAAATATTTAGAAATTAACCTTGTGGAACCCCTTTAACTAGTGATGTGCTGTTCCGGAAATTTTCAAAGAAATAGTGGAATGTTCCTCGGAATAATTCTCGAGAACGGAAAATTTCCTAAAAATCCTAGAAATTTCTGAGAATTCCTGAATATTTTCTAAGGAAGAAATTTACTTTCTCGGCGGCACATCGCTACTTATAACTGTTATGGCGCAGCGACCCAAAATGAACCAATTAAAAAGTTATTTTTTTTTTAATTATTCTAGAAATGTGATTTTGTTCCGATTTATCAATGCAGCCATTTTAATCCATCCGATGCGTTTAAAATAAGAATAGGACTGTCGACGCCATCTTGCATTCTGAAACAACTTCATCGTAATGTGTGCTATGCATTTACAGTGCTATGATCTTTTTGCACGTGGTAGAAAACGGAACTAATGTCTAAGCTATAAAAATTTCACATTTGAAACTTAGGTGGCGTCCTCACTCACGTGCAAAAAGATAGAGGGCGTACCATACTTATAAGTTGTCGCGAAATTGGGCGATGCGAATTTCAATATGGCGTCGTTGACAGTCGTATAGGCGATTTTCTGACAGCAGAAATTAAGAAAAAAAAATCTATTGAAAAATATCTCAATATGGTATTCAGTTGTTCATGTTGCTATCTGTATGGACTCTCCTTTTACTAAGCGCCATCTATGAAGTCATGTGGAACTTTTTTTTTATTTTGAGTATCGGAAAATCGCGCATTGTTTTTTGAAACGCATAGGCTTGAGTGGAGACTGTCAGTTGGCTCAGATTTGTTGTTTTGTTTAATAAAGCTGAATTTTGTTTTGTTTTTTTGGAATCCCATTTTTTTATGACACTCATTAAAATGAGGCTGTCTAGTTATTCCGAACCACGGGAGCATATCTCCCGCCTTTTTTAACATACAATAGCGAATTATGTTATCTTTATACATATAACTTAATGGTGTTCCCACACTGGCAGTTATAAGATGTTATATAACATCTGTTCACTTACGTCACAGGGCGGGCGCTTCATAGAATCGGGGCGTCACATATACCTACTACTACTACAAATGAAACTTTATATCCGTGAACACGTCAGTAACACGTCAAAGTGTGCGCTTTCATAGTCATAGCGTCCCAATACACTCAAGAACGGGGGAGAAGTGCGGGGGTGTGCCATATTGCGGGAGGGGCAGGGAGTTTCCTTTCTGTAATGAAAAAAAGAGCAAATGTTTTATAACATTTTATAACTGCCTGTATGGGGAGCACTGTCACTTTGTTGACTTCTATAATCCCTTAGATGACCCCTTTTCAGGGGATTTATAGACTTTGACCATAAATCTTCTTTTGCATCGAAGACATGAAATTTCTGGACTGTGATTATATTATCTTATCAAGCTGTTTGTATTTGATTTTAAAAAGTTCATAAAACATGAAATCCCCTGCCCTTGACGTGCAGAAGGGGGGTTTTGGGGACAAAATGCCTGCATAATATCCCCTGGAACAGGGGTCACCTAAGGGAGTTTTAGGAATAAGACTTTATATGGCTGTATGTTCAACTCTAAGTACTAATTTAAAAAAACACGAACAATGTTCTATTATTTGTATAAGACATATCTTATAGATTTTAGGCATAGAATTTTTATATCTTCCAACATTTAGGGTCTCAAAAAATTTAGTTGTGTATTTTTTTAAAGAGGGTATCTAAAGAGAACAATATCAATAGAGATCAAGAAAATAGAACTTTGCTGTCATGCTGACAGCAAAGTTCTATTTTCTTAACTATATTTAGGGGGTTAAAACGTCCACTTTGATGACTTTAGACGCAATTCGCGGTTGGTCCAAAATAAACAGTGTTTCTGAAATTATATAATTTCGGAATACAGACTAATGACATCTTTATCCTTTACGGAGTTGACAGAGCCCTAGGGCCTTAACACCTAAAGGCCACGTTTAGCATATATTAGTGGAAGGAAACGGAACAAAATATTAATGATGGA
This sequence comes from Ephestia elutella, assembly GCA_018467065.1. Taxonomy (NCBI): domain Eukaryota; kingdom Metazoa; phylum Arthropoda; class Insecta; order Lepidoptera; family Pyralidae; genus Ephestia; species Ephestia elutella. Next base: position 10,397,751 of record CM031574.1, read on the forward strand.
CATGATTCCTCCAGATTTTCGCCCATTCTCTCGCCCGGCTTTAACACCAATTTGCGCGGGAAAAGAATGTTTAATTTTATTTACACATTCTCTACATTCTAGATGTAATTTTAACCGTTAAATTTGTAATTTTATATAATTTTGGAAACAGCTTATATTGGACCAATCGCGAATTGGATTAATCGCGATCAGGTGACTTGGACCAATAGCGCATAAAGGCTTTGATGAATTGGTATATGATCCATTTCTCATTAACTAAATATTTAAAAAATTAACCTTATGGCCGTTTTAACCCCTATTGTTAACTTATGCAAGGAGACTAGAAATAAAAATATATATATTCCTGTCAACCTACCTAAGTGTTAACTCGTGGCCTTCCGACAAATAATAACAATTTAACACTTATCTCTACATAAAAAAATTAAGTTAAACCATAAAAACGATTGTTCCCGATACTACATACCAATATTTGTAACACTGAGACACAAAGGGAAAAAGTATCGATGGATCCTACAGTATGTACTCATTGCAACTGATGTTTTTCCCAATGAGTCGTTACACTGTTACACATCGGCACGTCTGTAAAATCTGTTTCTCTCTATCGCTCTTGAATAAAAAAAGCATTTGTAACTATTTCTTACAGAGTGAGGACGACAATATATTCGTCCGTAAACAAATTATTCTAATGTTCATCAGTTATTTCATCCGGATCAGAAACAGTGTATAATATTTCTTTGTGTTTTAATGTTTTTTATGCCTGCACTTTTAGTCACGAACATTAATATGTAAATACTTAGTCCTTAAGACAAGATTGTGGTCAAAAAGCAAAACCAAACTTTAATAAAAAAAAAATGTAGATAGGGGCAAAAAATTGTATACATATCAATAGTCCAGGACTGTACAGGCTAGAACAAACGTTATGGCGAATCATCGTACATTGCTTTTTTACTTTTTTTATTAAAAAAAAGCTCTTATTCAAACTAAGGCAATGTATGTTGAGATTTGTCGAGGTTTGCTGAGCATTAGACAATCAACTGGCTAACTATTAGAAGTATCAGATTTCCGATAACTCCGTTGTTTAGAATAGAAAAAAGAAAGTGTATCGATTGGGTCGAAAGTTACAAAAATCCGAAAAAAAGAAGTGTAAAGTAAACCCACGTGTCCCGTTGCTGCTCACACCAAGGTGCTACTACTAGATTGGGAAAAAAAATACGAATTCCCGATCTGTAACAGTGTTTTACACATTGCAACTACCTTTTTTCCCAACAAGTAACACTACAATATGTGACTGAACGACGAATTTTGGAGTCCCGTGAGCACCGCAGACATACCCGTGATTTTAGTCATTTCAGACCCACCGTACCACTAGCTTCATACAGTCATTATTTACTCATTGGGAAAATACTTTCTAATGTTAACTGTTACAGATCGGGATTCTTTCTTTTTTTACGATCTGTAGCAGTGTTTTCCAATGCAATATTGGCAGTAGAAATATACTCTAATCCTCTTTTTGCATATTACTTGCAATCTCTGTTACCAAAAACGATTACGTCTACCAGTAAGATTTAGTATTTTAATTTCTTTTTTTTATGAGGGACAAGTTTGTAGATCTGTCCATGGTAATTAATATTGTTATTGTAAGATTCTAACCTGTAAATAAATGTTACTATGGTATAAAAAATATCTTTTTCTTTTTCTACAGTTATGTCAGCCATTGCAGACATTTGAGAAAGTCTAATGGTGCTCCGACACAGGCAGTTATAATAAATTGTTATATAACACTAGCTTTTACTGCCCGCGGCTTCTAGAATGGTTTCCCACGGGAACAGTGCTTTTTCCCGGGATTAAAGAGTACCCTATGTCCTCTCGCGGTACTTCCAGCTATGTGTATGCAGGAAATTTCAGGAAGATTGGTTCAGTAGATAAAGCTTGAAGAGGTAATAAATAAACAAACTCACTTTCGCATTTATTAGTTAGGATCTTTACTGCCATATGATATATAGTATTTCTATACGTGTAGTTGGTATGCAAAATCCTTTGTGGCAATCTGTTTTGCCAACACCCTTCGTCGCGCCACAATGTTGGCTATTGTGAAAACAAACAAACTCACTTTCGCATTTATAATACTAGTTAGGATTTGATGTCTCTTGTTTTCAGTAACTTGTAACATAAGTGTCACAGAGATAGATAACAGATGTTATATATATCATACAGGCAGTTATAGGGTAGGGTAGGTGTGGGAGCACCAAAGAGGTATTGCTCAATATCCCTGTAGGTCTAAAAAAGCCACCTTGAGGAACTCCTATGATGAATTCATAGGAAACGGATCATATTGTGATTATTAGCCAAAAGTGGCCTTTTTTGAGTAATTATGAATTGCACTTCAGCACACCAATCCTTATTTATTCAGACAAACCTAAATCATGAATCCTTTTCAAGCATCAATCACCCGGATCCGGCAGTGCAATCATTGTCGATTTTTTTGTTAACTGTGTAGCTTGCTTTTTTTTATTAGCCTATACTGTCCCACTGCTGGGCAAAGGCCTCCCCTATAGCTTGTAGGATTAAAACAAATACACAAAAGGCTTCGTCAATAAAAAAATAATCTTATCAATCAAGATTTTTGGTGATTTTCTTAGAACAATTGAGTTGGATTTTTATTAAACTACAAAATAATAAAAAAATCTTTTATTCAACAGATTTTAAATATTCCTGATCCATTTTATCAACGAATTTTTCCTTCATATCATCAGGGAATTTCGACTGACGACAAGTCACTCAGCCCCTACTTCATCTTCTTTTTGAATCAAAAATATCTACAACGTTTTCACATGCTAGTAAAGCTATGCTGGGATCTTTTTCCCATTTGTGATACTCCCCCTCAAAATGTAATATACTCCATTTTCACGCAAGAACTCTCTCTTCCTTTCCGCTTTGAGCAAAACTTCACTAGTGTTTCAAGTATCATTTTCCGGATATCAACATCTGGATCCCGCTTTTTCTCTTTTGGGCAAGTATTGTAACGCAATTGGTAGTTTGTCCATCTCTTCATCTTCGTAGTCTTCAGCGCCCATTAGCGGATGTAACAGATAGGTGAGCAAATCTAACTCTGAACTTAATAAATAATCATGATTTTCCGTATCAAATGATAAATTCCGTGTTACGGTCCCTATTGCACACGCCTCTTCGTATTACAGAATGCTCAAAGATTACAAAATGGTAACAGCTTTATTAACGGCACATGCGGATTTTCTTCTTAACAACCATTTTCGTATCCGTATACTTTGACTCAAGTTGCTGAACATTGGCGATAGATAATGTAAGTTTGAATGTTTCTTATTATAATCCAAGTTGACAAAAACATTTAATAATTCATTCAAATGAGGTATAAAGGTATCTAGACACAGATTTTAAGGCCTTCTTCTACTCTGGTTATGGCAAGTTTAGTCAAGATCATGCATGCAATATCTGCATATTTTTTATCCAAGGATTTCGAACATAACCTATAAGTAATTCAACTATATTTTTGTAGTAGCTTGGCTTGTATTTCAGGAGTTCTAATGCACCTCTTGGTTGTGCTGTAATGTTCACTAACACTGAAAGAGCAATTTTGGATATATCATCGATTTTTAATCTTCAAGTAAGTTCGATGATACACTGCACAGCCTGCTCATTTTGTAGGAGTGTATTCAGGCCATCATCTTTCCCCGATAAACCGAGGAGGTAGTCTAATGAAACATGTTTCAAGTCCAAACGAGAGTTGGGCTGTAGAAATTCTAACATTTCATTGAGCGGATCGTTAGCCATATTTTAGTTTATTTTGTTAAAAACTAGAAAACAAGACTTCATCATTCAGAAATCTTTGTGAAAGGAAATTGTGTTGTCGTCAAACAAACTGTCAATTCAGTTAATGTCAATTATTTGTCAATGTCAGGTTGTCTAAGTGTCTAGTGATAAGTTATGTCAATTTTTTTCTTCCAGCTTGGCTTTATATTTCTGCCACTTTTGCCCTCTTTTACAGTTGCATGGCATGGACCAAAGATTATATTGTGTTGTTTCAGGAAGTTGTTATTTTTTCCATGGGTTTCATTCTCAATGGGCGATTTTCTGACAGGTCAAACTAAGAAAAAAAATCGATGTCAATAGATGGCGCTGTGCGCCATCTACATCCATTTCTTGTCAACAAAAGCCAGAAAAAAAATCGCCCTAATGGTTTGACAGTTGCTCAAATCACAATACCTAATGATAATTTTTAGATGTTTTTTCTTAGGTTTTATTTCAAAGAAATGAATTAACTACCTGTTAAAATTAATAATTAAATCAAAAATTCCACCCTGGACAGTACCTGGTTCAACCCATAGATAGTTCAACCATCAAATATAGCGCCATCTATTGTAGAGTAGTAAACATTTAAAAGCACAAAATTTAACACCCAAAAACATAAAAAATTGTAACCATTATTGGAAGCTCAGACGTAAAATAAGTATTGCTTTAAAGTTTGGAAGACGTTCTGTTATCTTTTTATTAAGTGTTTAATTGTAACTTTGTAAGCTATCATCGCATGGCTTACATTATTTTTGGTGTAAAATACTTAATAAAATAAAACATCGGATGCATTTTTAAACTTTATTTTGTAAACTGTGCTCCATACATTTACAATAAACGAAATATTTACAATTATTATCATATTACTGGACGAAGGTAAGGCAATTAGCTAAAGCTACTAGTGATTTGTACTCATCTACTCATTTTGTTTCAAGTGAAAATGTTTACTAAGATTACAAAACTATTTCTAAATTCTTTAATGTTAAATTTAGTAAAGTTAAACCATGTTCCACAAGGGTGTTTCAATGTTGATGACATCACACAGACCTACTGACACCTATATCGTAATCACAATGATTAAAATTTAAACATTTGCAAAGCAAAGAGAAAAATATTTCGAGTTTAGTTAAGAATTAATATTACTCTATCACAGATGGCAGCACATGTCAACATATTAATTTAACTAGTCAATAGTAAAATTGAAATTAGCAAAACCTTATTAATAAATTTAATTATAAAAATTACTAATAATGCATTTTTTAAACAATGTTATATATTTTAATTGAAACACTATTTGTGCAATATAATCTCTCTCATAAAATCTATTTCTTTCAGCATAGATTATATAACAATATACAGCAGTTGTTTTTAAAATATACCTATATCCAATCCAACATTAAACGCTTAGCAGTGCTAAATTACGGCGAGAACAAAGTTTTTCTTTGATATGCAAATAACATACAAACTACAATACTTACTACTTGGTATCCTATTTTTTATTAAGTAGATACAGACTGTGGTAATGATACTCGGATACAAAAAACGTAACTATGTTTTTGTGGACGATTGATTCTAAATTCAATAATAATAATAAAAAATTAAAAAAAACTGAGTATACAAAGATTATAGGGTAAGTAAGTAAATTTTCTTTGACATTTCATTTCATTTTGACAGTTTCTTGTATATACAAGAAAAATGCACTGTCTAAATGGGCCTTAGTGTCAACCATGTGTCAACATTATGGACATTTGCCAAACGCCATGCTCGATCATTTCATGAAATAGGCAATTTGTTTGAATTATTCTTTATTTTTTATGAATTTTACGATCTGACTACGAAATCTTTTTATGCATTGTAAAAGTGCTAGGTACTGTTAGGTGGGATCCTTTTATTTCTCATAAGGTTAATAATCATAATATGGTTTGTCATAAAGGCCTTTCTCATAATTTTTTTATCATAATATTTTATTTAAATAATGTTTATTGTAATAATATTTGTGTAGGCATAATTATAGATTGTCATACTGAATTTTCTTATAAAATGGTTTATCATAATGGATTTGTCATAATTGTTGTAGTCATAAACATACTTTATTTTTTATTTTGTTGATGGTTTCCTGATTCGAGTCTGAAAATGTGATATTTGATTATACCTATTTCACATTAAGTTGACAAAGACACTAGTATAGGTTAGGGTGCGGCGGCTAAGCCGCGAACATAAACAACAAAAAAACAAAAACTTAACAAATCTTACCTTTTCTCTGAGTACATCCGTACATTATGAGTTCTCTTTTCTCTGTACTTTATGAGTATTACTATTATAATTAAATTATATTATGATTATTTATGTTTATGACAATTTATATTTATTACAAAACAATTATGTTAAAAAAATTATGTGAAAAAAAATTATTTTAATTTTAATTTATGTTAATTATGATTATGTGAAAAAACATTATTTCAAACTATGTTATAACAAATATTTTTATAAGAATCATTAGAGACCCCTGTTAGGTAGATAAATCTATAAATAAATGGTTTACACGACTGGCCAAAAAAGGAGTGTTATGTTTTCAGGGTTCATGTACCTATGTATGTTAGTTTTTTTATCCCACCATAAGTCCTGAACGGCTAACAGATTTTGATATGAGAGGTATTTTTAGATTCCTTGAATTTCTTGAATTGAGTTGGCAGTCGTGTTTTTTTGAAAATAATAAGCTTGTTTTCATTTTTGTATATTATGCGGCCGTGTATGGTATGTATCGCCTCTAAAGAAGTACAGACAAAATATTTCAACTGTTTTATTATTTTTATATAGATTTTGTGATTATGGCAAGTATACATAGCTAAGTAAAGAAATGTATGAATAAAAATAAATAAAATTTCATTTATTCCAGGTACCAAGTCCTATATCATATAAATATGTGTATACCTAATTTTAATTGAACATTAAGTATATATCCTTACGCATTAAAAACAAGCAGAAGTATCTATTTAAAAAGCTGATGTTGATACTAAAAAAGTGCTCTCAATCTGTTTACATCTACCGTTACATAATCTAAAACTTTAACTCTTCACATGCATTCAGTACATAACTAAGAAATGTATATAAGGAATATATATAACATTTAATAACCGCTTTGTACGGCTTTCCTTATGAAAATGACGACCAGGACTGCAAAGAGGAAGTCTTCAAAATGTCCGCATCTGAAATGTTAAAAAATTTCAGCACACTTGCACAGTGGGTCTTATTGCCTCGTATTTAGACCTAATCCTAATAATATTATAAATGCGAAAGTTTGGATGTGAGTTTGTGAGGATGTTTGTTACTCAATCACGCAAAATCTACTGGATGGATTTCGATGAAATTTGGTATACGGGTGACCAATACGGACGGGAGAACAATACCGGGAATAGCACATAGGTCCCGGATTTCCCACGGAAGTGAAGCCCCTGGGCGCGGCTAGTAATCTCAATCTCAACTAATATAAATGCGAAAGTAAGTTTGTTTCTTTGTTTGTTACCTCTTCACGCTTTATCTACTAAACCAATCGTCCTGAAATTTCGCACACACATAGTTAGAGTTACTGAGAAGGACATAGGGTACCATTCATTCCGGGAAAAAGCATTGTTTCCGTGGAAAATTCACGCGGGCGAAGCCGCGGGCAAAAGCTAGACCCATATATGACGTACGCGTGAGTTTTCTTTTAAACTTTACCGAACAAGTGTTTATAGTATACCCACTGAAGTTAAATTGGAACAAGATGGCAACACCTTCTTAGATATGGACTGGTGACGTTGGGGGCGTAGATCATAAAAAACGTGCGAATAAATATTGATCCCTTATTGGCAGATGTCGTCAGCAAATAATCATCGGGCATGGAAGTAACGTAAGTACTTATTACTTCCATGTCATCGGGTTATTCCATAGAGCAACAAGGCGCGCGGAAGTTCTTGTTGCTCGAAGGGTTTTTCACCAATAGACCACACATGTCTGACCCATGGAAGTAATAATCACTTATTACTTCCATGGTCTGACCACGATTATCACCATTCCTTTTTCTTGCAAAAATCACCAATCAAAAGCCTTACCACTGCAAGTATGGTCCTTTTCCTTGTACCCGTTCTCGGAATCGCAAAGGCAGATCTTGTCCTGAGGGAGAAGACCTTCATGTGAGGTGGGGAGGCACTGGTAACGTTGGGCGCGCCGCAAATCAGACCCTCGTTGCATTCGTCGCTGTTGGAGCACACGTGGTAGATACCTGGGAGAGACCATGAAATATATTATTTTTATGTCAATGTCGCAGTCGGATTGTATAATCCGCCGTATGACATTAGGGCTAGCCGTTTTACAAAACAGCGCCATTTTGTAATATGGCGGTTCAACGATTAGCCGGATTATCACTGCGATACGTTCTTCAATATGGCGGCCCATGTTAAGCCGCATAGTACTACAGTATTTAGAATTTAGGGTGACCATACCTACAAAATAAAACTATGTTTAAATGAAAATCTATTTTAATAAGAAAATGCTAACAGATTTTCTTTTTATGAAATTCCTTTGCATTTTAGCAATCAAAAACTATTATCATAGTTATACGCCATCGTTGCTGTTACATGTCAGGCAGCGTCACGAGTGTTAAAAAACGGAACTAAAAACTGACAAAGTGGCGGCTAATGACCCGCTATATGACATTATATGACATTACGGCTAGCCGCGTTGAAGAACGTATGGTGCCGAATTCATTTTAGCGGATTCTCATTCAGCCACATTCAATCCGGCTAATCGTTGAACCGCCGTATTACAAAACGGCGCTGTTTTGTAAAACGGCTAGCCGTAATGTAATACGGCGGATTATACAATCGGACTGCGATATCAATACTAGCAAGGGCCCGGGACTTTACTTCCGTGGGAAATTCGGGAAATCCCCTCTTAGTGCTCCCCTACACTCCCTAAGGAACCTACATGCTAGATTTGAGCTTCCTACGCCCAGTATTGGTTGTGCATTGTCTGACAGTCACTCAATCAGTAACAGACGAATGTTATACGTATTGATGAAGATGACTAGCTTTTGTGTCGGCTTCACTCGTGTGAATTTCGATTTTCACCAATTTTGCAAATTCCGCCCGGGGGGTGGCTCTTAGGGGCGGAATTTGCAAATTTTTTCTTTGTGCTCACTTATGCAATAAAAGAACCTCTGTGCAAAATTTAAATTACTTATCTGTGATTTTCGAATAGTTTCTTTGTAAATGAACAATTTTAATTTAATGTATGTACTTATATTTAAGCAACTTTGCACGAGAATTGGCATGCTAAGGTTCCACGACGATTAATATAATCTGTCCTTTTATTTTTTCAAAATAACCTAACCGCGTTGATGGTATCGGTAAACACCGGTCTTATTTCTTTTGAGCACGAACTGGCTAATTAGTGTTTCTCCAAGTTCAACTTTCGATAACGTGCACGCCAATTGGAAGCTAATACCAGGGCCGGACTCATGGGGGCCCTCGGAAATGCATCAATTGGCCCCTTCTCAAAAAAAGGGCTTCCGTAACCCTAAAAAATCGGTCACTTTCCTAGATATATTAATTCATATGGGGCCCCTAGAAAATGCATCATTTGGGGTCCACCTATTAGACTCTCGAAATAATAAAAAATCTGTCAGTTTCCTAAATATATAATAATACAAATGTATGGATAATGTGTGTGTCAATACGGTACACGCCAATACGGTACAGATTTTGATGAAGTTTGGCACATACACATTTGGGCTGTGTAACCCATTGAATACTTTTATCCAGTTTAGAGGTTAAATGACATCTATCTATCTATCTATCTATCATTAGGCATTCCCATCTAAAGTCCACAAATATCTTGACATCTATAAAAATAACTTGAAATAAATTCAAACATACCGATTAAAAACATAACGACCCTTAGGGCTTCGCCGCAATCAAGTATTACAGTATTATATATAATAGTATATCAGGTAAGACAATATTTTTGATAGATTAGAAATACCCTTAAAGAGAAATACTTAAAAAAAAAATTTCCTTCAAAACATTTTGCGAAATCGTTGTGTTTCGTTCTATGAAATGACAGCGACAAGAGCATGGCTCTTTTTACACGACTGACCAAAAAAGGAGTGTTATGTTTTCAGGGTTCATGTATGTATTTATGTAAGTTTCTTTATTCCACTATAAGTCCTGAACGGCTGAACAGATTTTGATGTGAGAGGTATTTTTAGATTCCTTGCATTCCTCTGAGTGATATAGGCTATGTGAGTTGTCAGTCGTGTTGTTTATTTTTTAATAATTAGCTTGTTTTATAATATTTATCTCCTAAGGGCCCTAACCGATGCGGGCCCTCTAGGCTGTCACCTATACGGCCCTGGCTAGTTCAACGTAAGTATATACTATGCTGAATTCCTAAACTTGCAATTTCATAACTGATAAAGAATATTTATTTGTTAGTATGTGCAATTGTGCACTACCTTTGAACACGATCTAAATAATTATGTTCCCCTAACATTCGTTTGTAATATGTAATTTGGATTTTAATAATCTATTGCTAATAATGTATTGCTAAATGAGCGATTTTCTGACAGCTAAATTAAGAAAAAAATCAGTATAAAAGAGTCTCAACTGATAGCGTTTTATCAATACAAAGCCGAGTCGTAATAATGGCTGAACCTATATGGTGCACTTTTTCTTGTCAACCAGAGGCAGAAAAAAATCACCTAACAGTTTGACAGTTGCACAAATCACAATATTGATACTTTTTAAATGTTTTTTTTACTAAGTTTTATTTAAAAAAAAAGCCAATCCCGTAAATTTTTGCTTTTTGTATGAACTTTTTCTCTCGCCTTTGCTTAAGCGTCATCTATGAAGTCATCTGGAACTATTTTTTTTAATTTCGTCTCGGAAAATCCCTCAAGTGAATAAAATAAAAATGGATAAAATAAATAAATACATACATAGAATCACGTCTTTATCTCTTACGGGATAGACAGAGCCAAGAGTCGTGAGACTCGGAGGCCACACTTAGCTGAATAGCGGGCTCTCTGATGGAATGGAGATTCAGATATAGTGACAGGTTGCTAGCCCATCGCCTATGAGTGGAGGAATCCCCAGTTTAAAGCCCTTTCCCTTGATTGACTTTTACAATCTGCGCGGGAAGACAAGCAGCTGGCACATTCTATGTTTTTTCTTCGCTTCCAGACCAGCACGGAAGCATAAATAAATAGTAAATTATAAAGAGAGGGAGACCAAGAACGAGATGGTCTGATGATTTAAAGGGATTCGAAAAGACTGGAAGGAAAAGACGAAGGACAGAGATGAGTGGAGAGAATTAGGGGAGGCTTTTGGCCAGCAGTGGGACATAAATAGCTGTAGAAAAAATAAAATAAAATTGGACGCTGATTTCCATCACGTGAAAAGGCCGCTGGAGGGTGAGGAGGGGGTGAAACTTGCGCATGGGTACGACTGACGAACCAATCGCGCGCCGGGTGAGACCCGCCCGACCCCCGCTCACCGCATAGACCGATATATCACCTACTGCGCAGCTTAACCGCCAGTGACCAAATTACGTGATGGCAACTATACTAAGATATCAACGCAGAAACGAAACCGCTGAACGTAGAAAATTGAAATTGTTTTTTTTTTTAAACGGAGAGTTATATTTTCAGGGTTGTTGTATGTATTTATATGAGTTTCTTTATATCACCAGAATTCTCAAACGCCTTCAGATATACGTGTGAGGCATTCCTAGGTAGATTCCTTAGGTTATCCTGGTTAACATAACATAGACTATATGACGTGGAACTGTAGTCATATTTTTATTTTGTAAAATTATTTATTGGTTATTTCTTATCTTACATGGATTTTATTTATTCAATTTCGAGACTTTCGGGTATCGTTCCCGTGGGAATTTCGAAAAATCCTCTCTTAGTGCTCCCCTTCACTCCCTAAGGACCCTACATGACAAATTTCAGCTTCCTACGCCTAGTAGATTTGGCAGTGTGGTGTCTGTCAGTCACTCAGTCAATAACGGAATCCTACTATAATCCTAACTAATATTATAAATGCGAAAGTGAGTTTGTTTGTTTATTTGTTTGTTTGTTACCTCTTCACGCTTCATCTACTGAACCAATCTTCCTCAAATTTTGCATACACATAGCTGGAAGTACGGAGAAGGACATAGGGTACCTTTCATCCCGGGAAAAAGCACTGTTCCCGTGGGAAATTCACGCGGGCGAAGCTGCGGGCGAAAGCTAGTAATATTATAAATGCGAAAGTTTGGATGTGAGTTTGTGAGGATGTTTGTTACTCAATCACGCTAAATCTACTGGACGGATTTCGATTAAATTTGGTATACGGGTAGAAAAATACCGGGAATAGCACATAGGGTAATTTTTATCGCAAAATTCCCACGGGAGCGAAGCCCCGGGGCGCAGCTAGTAATTTTATAAAATTGTTGATGATTATTGATTGTAAGTATTATATTACTAGTAGGTACAATACAAGCTAAAATACATTGTTTCTCCAAAATCTAAGACTCGCGTGCCAATCCACCAGTTCCCCACACGAAATTTTGTAAACATTAATCTTTGTTATTTTATATGTTAATTATGAAAATGTTTGAGATGCTTACCCATGATAAGCCGAAGTAAGGTTACCGTATGGCTTTAATTATTGGTGACCTTTGCCTAACGGATGGGTTATTTTCACGTTTTGACGGTTTTCGCGGTTCCGTATTATTCTCAAACGAAGGAAAAAGAATAGACATGACATACCTACAATAAATCGTGCATACCTAAAGCCGGCGCCAACAAAGGATTTGGCACAAAGATGGCGGCCTGCGCATACTAATAATAGTGACAAAACATGGCGACCGGCCGCATAACTACTGTTTGTATATAGATTGTTATGCCGGGTCTATTCTTTTTACTAAGTCGATGGTATTATTCAGCCGTTTAGATCCTACTGATGAGCAAAGGTCTCCTTCTTTTCCCTCCATTTATCTTGAGCTATTGATATCCATTTTGCAAAGTGTGAATCTAAGTCTTTTAAAATGTATTAGGTTCTTGGTTCAAGTATAATTATATAGTTGGTTTCTGCGGAAGACCAGCGTTGTGGATTTTAACACGGTCCACGACACATGCTGAGCGGAGACCGTTTTGTTTTATAAATGATTTTTCTTTCTTTCGTCATCCCGCCATTTTCTGGTTTTCTTTGGGTGAAGCCATGGTGAAGCCCATTAAGTTAATGTTTTGGCCCATAGTTCCCTCGGCATACGGGCAACTTGTCCTGCCCAATTCCATTGTAACTTAGCTGCAGTTACTTAACTAATGATGATTTAGCTGCTCATATTCTAGAACATTCTAGAATCCGTTTAATCTCAAAGTTCCTCTGGCGGAATGTTGGTAGTAAAACTTAGTTACATCTTGTTCTATTAATTTAGTAGCTGAATTAACTAATAGCAAAACCTAATCCTAAGTTCCTAACTAATATTATAAATGCGAAAGTGAGATTATTTGTTTGTTACCCCTTCACGCTTTATCTACTGAACCAATCTTCCTGAAAATTCGCTTAGACATAGTTAGAAGTACTGAGAAGGACATAGGTAAATCACGAGATAGTATCACTATTTTTTCATGTATATTTTGTATCAAAATTGTTTTACCAGTTTTAAAGATAAGGAGTTGAAACATGAATCGCTCATTTTTGTATCAGCGACATCTAGTGACATTTTTGTACGTGGTCAGATTTGGCTCTGAAATATAATCCTAACTTCCTAACTAATATTATAAATGCGAAAGTGAGTTTGTTTGTTGGTTTGTTTGTTACCTCTTCACGCTTTATCTACTTAACCAATCTTTCTGAAATTACGCATATACATAGCTGAAAGTACGGAGAAGGACATAGGGTACCATTCATCCTGGGAAAAAGCAATGTTCCCGTGGAAAATTCACGCGGGTGAAGCCGCGGGCGAAAGCTAGTAAATAATAATTGCGAGGTCTAAGTTCGCGGCGAACCACTAGTTGTATGTTACATTCCAACATAGAAATAAAGCTTCAGAGCCGATTCGTTATTCAGACTGTGACCTCCGCACACTATCAAATTTCCGGTACAAGAAAGAGAGAATAATATTAAGGCGCGAGAGAAAGAGACGCACGATCGACCTTTGGCTGTAGCACGCAATGTTGCCTCCTTTTTGGTAAAAATAAGTTCATCGACAAATGGTATACATGAAAGGTTTTTTAATGATTTTCCTAACATTATTATATGTTTCGTCATTCAATTTAGCCGCGCCCTGGGCTTCGCTCCCGTTGGAATTTCGGGATAAAAAGTACCCTATGTGCTATTCCCGGTATTTTTCTACCCGTGTACCGAATTTCATAGAAATCCGTCCAGTAGATTTTGCGTCATTGAGTAACAAACATCCTCTTAAAGCCACAAACTCACATCCAAACTTTCGCATTTATAATATTAGTAGGATTTATTTATTGCATTATAAACTATAGAAATATGAGTAAATTGCAGTACATTATTGTTTTACATAATATTTTCTTACAATTTTCTCAAATAAGTAGCAAAGTTCAGATACAAAGCAGTCGTAGCTCTTCTACGACCACGCTACGTAATGCTACGAATATTTGTAGCACTCGTAGCACTATGCTACGAAACATTGATAGAACATTTAATAATCGGGTAATATTTGACTGTTTTTGAAAACCTAGGTATCTAAAATTATTTCTTATGTTATCAGAAAGCTATATAAGTAATATATAGTATATTTTTGATATAAATATTTTTAGCTCAGAAGCGGAATTTAAATTAAAAATAAAATATACTTCGACAAGATTTATTATCAAAACTTAAATAATCAAAATAAACAGGAACGAAAATACGGAAAAGTTATGTGAAGGAAGAATATCACCAAAATGACGTATTGACAGCTCGACGAACGCGCAGCAAATAGGGGCCGAACTACGGTTGCGCTCGCTTATATAGATTTGAAAATGCGAGTCCGCTAACACGGCCTCTCCTGACTAAGGTCGTCCTCGACCTCTTGTCCTTGACTGCATAAGGGACCGGTATCCAGTCGGGAAAGCTCGGCTAGGTGGTCTATATTGAGTCCTCATCATTATCTGAAAGACAACGAAAAGGATTTAGACCCTTAAAAACACTCATGTAACAAAATAGGCATAGTAATGATGAAAGTAAATATGCAGTTTAAAAGACTATCGTAGCGCTACATAACCAACAACAAGTAGGTACGTGAACCACATAGCTCTACGTCTGTTCACGCAACCACAAATCACATGGCATGCAGCACCACGCAAGTCTCAAAAAAAAAAAGTTCTGTGAACCACGTAGCTCTACGTCTGTTCACACAACCAGTATGTGTAGTTATGAAGACCACGTAGCTCTACGTCTGTCGACATAACCAATTATTCTGGCAAACCACGTAGCTCTACGTCTGTAAGCCAGAATCGAATAAATTTGACTACGTAACTCTACGCATGTCAATGGTAAAGGACCACGTAGCTCTACGTCTGTCCAGAACCAAAAATCAAGTAAAATGACTACATAGCTCTATGCATGTCAATGTTTAAGGACCACGTAGCTCTACGTCTGTCCATAAACAACTACACTAGCAAACCACGTAGCTCTACGTCTGTAAGCCAGTATCAAATAATATTGACTACGTAACTCTACGCATGTCAATGGTAAAGGACCACGTAGCTCTACGTCTGTCCACAGCCTGATGACCACGTAGCTCTACGTCTGTCAAGGCTTAACCTGCTTTGTTCCCACAATCATAACGTTGTTCGTCATAATACTTGTATGGTCGGTATGTAGGTCGGTCAAGAGAAAGTTATCGAAGAGAAAAGGAGAAATGTCATGACTTGCAAAATTAAATTACCTTACGGGAGAAATAGTTATGGGAAATGAGGGACCCCCAAAAATTCCTAACATGACAAAAACGGTTATGATTGCTTTGTAGGACACAGGCATTGAGTAAGACTTACTGACAAAGAAAGCAGCACAAGAGTCAGGGAACCACTCGCCGCGTCACGGAGCCATGTACTGTGCAGCCCACGCCACGGGCTATATGCACGCCACGGAGCTGTGTGCTCTGCAGCCCACGCCACGGAGCTGTGTGCTCTGCAGCACTCGCCACGGAATGGTGTGCTCTGCGGCACACGCCACGGAGCTGTGTGCTCTGCGGCACACGCCACGGAGCTGTGTGCTCTGCAGCACACGCCACGGAGCTGTGTGCTCTGCAGCACAGTTGTGGGGTTCAGCAATGTGATTTACTTGAACAAGAAAATTACGGTTTGGATAGTCTGCATGAGGTATCATTATCCCCTGGCGAGGCATAATCATAAAATTAAAATTCTGGGGATGGACCCGCCAACGAGTAACATAGGGAAATAGGACTTTATTTTTTGTTTTTTTTTTTTCTCCTTAAAATTAAGCCTGCCAACTCCAGAAATTGTCCGACTTTTTGACATTTTCTGGAGTGTGCGAGTCTATTAGTGCTATAATTGTGTGAGGGCTCGGCCTGACCTGACCTCGACTTACTACGAGATTCAGATCTTTCTTTAGCAAAGCACTTGTCTTGAGTATGGCCAGTCTTATTGCAAAAAGTACATAGAATAGTACTGGATGTTGTTGGTTCGTTATCTACCTGGCGAGATTTCTTATAACAACGATAACTTTTATGCCCCATCTGGCCACAAGAAGAACATTTTACAGCCGAATTATTATCATTAGAGTAAGAATGATCACGTTTTCTATCAAAATGTGTTTTAGAACCCTGTTTACCGTGGCCAGGTTTAACATAAATGGATAAAAACTGAACTAAATTCTCTGGGCAAAGATTAGCATTAGCCGCAGCCGCGCGTACTTGTGCATCGGTTATACCTCTAATAGTTATTTGTGTAATAAAATCCTCACTCAAACCTTGTACAATTCGTAACTTGAGCAAAGTACGTCGCGCATATACGGCATATGTGCTGTATTTGTCCGACGTTGTATTCATTGTTTCAAATAAAATATTCGCAAAATCTAACTTATTCGGACACAGAGATCTAAAATCTAACTTGAAATTGGACCAGAACCGATCATTTGAAACCCATTCGTTCAACCATACTTTTGCGTCACCCTTCAGGCAACCAGCCACACGCGACAAACATTCACAATCATCCCAATTGTTAGAAAGCTTTGCCCGGTCCACCTCCTCAAACCACGCTTCTATATTATGTATAGCAGGGTCGAAATTAGATACATAGTACTGAGTACGTGCGGGAGCTAATGTTTTGATGGCATCAACTTCAGGCTTGTGCTGTCGACAAAGTACTGTCAACATGTGACGTATTATCGTCACAGACTACCAAGGATGATTGAAGCTGTGTATTTACGGGAGCACTGCACGAGTTAACACCATCGCAACTTTCGCGACACGACTCAATTTGTTGCGAATTAACAACGGCGGCGTCATTACAAACGAGGGTAGTTCGAGGCATATTTTTATTTTCTAATGCATCCAAACGCGACGTTATAACATTTAAACTTTGTTGTATCGCAATGATCCCGTCACTATTAATTGTCACTGGCGAGGGTGTATTGCAAAAAGGGCTATTTGAAATACTCCGGCGCAACCGACGTGACCTACTTCGAGAACGTGACTCATGCCGACGACGCGACCTACTTTTCGAACGCTTGTGTTTGGAACGGCCCATTATGGTTACACTTTTTATCACTAGATGACGTTAAGATTGCACTGTTGCACTTTATAACCGTTACCGTTTAAAAATATCACTTCAAAATAATTTCACACCAAACACACACTCAGTAATAAAACGACGCAACAAAAATACATAAAAACAAATTGAATTTTCGTTCCTGTTATTTATTAAAACTAGAGAAAATAATAGCTGTGGGCTGAAGGCCTATCCCACTTCTGATTTTAGCTCAGAAGCGGAATTTAAATTAAAAATAAAATATACTTCGACAAGATTTATTATCAAAACTTAAATAATCAAAATAAACAGGAACGAAAATACGGAAAAGTTATGTGAAGGAAGAATATCACCAAAATGACGTATTGACAGCTCGACGAACGCGCAGCAAATAGGGGCCGAACTACGGTTGCGCTCGCTTATATAGATTTGAAAATGCGAGTCCGCTAACAATATAGTATATTTTTGATTATTTTTTAGTATTCACATTTAAAATCGACGGAAATGTTCAAAATAATCATATAACCGCTTAAAAGCTCAATACGTTACAATGAGAACCCCGTGACGTATTATGGGCACTCATCACTAAAAGCCGTTCTGTTTTACGTACACTAATATCACTTCCTTGTTTTCTTAACGAGATTTTTAATAGTATACGATGTAACTGAAATATTAATGTGAGCGATAAAACTAATTAACAATGTAAGTTGCTAATGGCAATGATGTAAAGGGTCCAGATATAGTATTATATTTTTTCTAAAACAACGGTGCGAAAAATAAATTCTTAAAGAATGACCATTTTTTTTTAAGGTACTCTCATATAGAAATTAGATATGGTGAAAAAATTCCATGCGAGCAGGACTTGAACCCGCGACCAGGTCTTTATACGACCTTGCTCTTCCAACTGAGCTATTGCATTATATTTTTCACTATATCTAATTTCTATATGAGAGTACCTTAGAACTAATTGCATCTGAGATGCTCAAAAATTCCAAAAATAAATATTGATGGCTTCCTACACTTTAATTTCAACTTCATCGAATATGGGGGTGAATTTCAACAAACGGTGATTTTTTTATGTTATCGGTGGATTTTTTTGTTTTCCTTTTTTTTATGTATTTTTGAGTTTTTATGTATTCCTTATGATATTATATATATATGCATTGTTTACGACAACAACGTATCAGTCATAACGAAGGAGAAAATTGAGATCAAATTTGGTTGCCACCGATTATGAAAATTGTCCACCGATTAGATTTTCTGTCCACCGAGTATACAATCCTATCCACCGATTTGAGACGGCTATCCACCGATTTGAGAAGATTATACACCGATATAAGATTCAATATTGGAAGGTGGCCTTCTAATATTGAAAACTGTTCTGTAATATATAAGAGCCATATAGTATACTAATAGTACTTATAAATTAAATAGTAACCAATCAAGAAACTTAAAAATTTTTTTTCCTTGATTGCTATTATATATGCAAAAACTTAATAAAATATTAGGAAAAAAATTGAAATCACACCGATTTCATAAAACAAGCCACCGATAAGATAGAATTGCCCACCGATTTGATAAAGCAGTCCACCGATTTCAGATAACTGTGCTTTAAATTATAAATTTGACACCGATTACAGACATATGCCACCGATTCAAATTTTGTGGTGTTATCGGTGGATTTTATGAGATCGGTGGACAAAAATGTCCACCGATGCCACCGACTTCAGAACACCGAGGTCAGAAAAAATGCACTTTTTCAAAAATTTGAAGAGATGCATAATATGTACGTTATTTTCAATAACAGTTAATTAAACTTATACTCTAACTACATGTATTGGAATCCAACAACTATGACATAACTGCTTTTTAGACTAGATAAATCAGACCACCGATCATAGGAAAAAATTGTCCGGGAGAAACTGAAATGGCTTACTTACCTTATTGGCGCGAAAACGCGACGATCTGGCGCACGTCCGTCTTGCCTACGCTTTAGCACATAACTGACGTAAAACAAAATTAGGGGCGGGGATACCTACGCGTTCTGATATGTAATGTTAGGCCTAAATTACTTTTGCCCACCGATCTCAGGACGTTTTGTAAAACAATACGTTTGTACCTGTCAGCAAAAAACTTAGCTAGTTATGTAAGAAAATATGCTTCATATTAATAATGGAACTAATATTCTATAAAAATGGATAAGTTTTAAACTGGATTTACGCATATTTGATAAATTATGAGCTTCTTTGTCTACAAGAACAGTAGAAGAACAGCCACCGATTACAGAAAATTTGGTGTTTATGTATATATTTCTACCCTCAAAAGTAGTCTCAAAAGAATTATATTTTTGCCACAAACCAATAACTATCTTATCTTAACAAAAAAAATAATTCGGTCCGCCATTTTAATTATAAACTACGAATTTCAAGAAGTACAATCGAAAAACTCGTTTGGGAAATTCACCCATGGGTTAAATCAAATACCTTACTCGTATAGTGGGTATATGTGTAAGGTGACGCATGCCTAATGCGTTTCAATAGAAATTGGATATGGTGAAGATTTTCGATGTGCAGGATTGAAATGCGATAGCTCAGTTGGAAGAGCAAGGTCGTATAAGGACTTGGTCGCGGGTTCAAGTCCTGCTCGCATGGAATTTTTTCACCATATCTAATTTCTATATGAGAGTACCGTTGTACTAATTGCATCTGAGATGCTCAAAAAATCCAAAATAATTTTTTTTCTACGTCTTATAGCTCACCCAAACGCACAAGCTTTACCTGGAACCATAGACACAGAAAAAATAGTCAATGTTTTTCTCTAATTGGAATTCTAGCACTATACCTGAATCTCCATTCCATCAGAGAGCCCACTATTCAGTTAATCGTGGCCTTTGAGTCTCACGACTTTTGGCTCTGTCTACCCCGTAAGGGATAAACGTGATTCTATGTATGTAAGTCTTAAAGGTCACTAGACTCAGAGGTACGAGCTTCACATGGAACCATAGACACAGAACAAAATTGTCAATTTTGTTTTTCTAACTGGAATTTCACTTACTTTTAGCCACGGACTCGCACTGCCCATTGAGTGGCGTAGTGTTATCTCCACACAGGCATCTGGTGGCTGGGTCGTAGTGGGTTCTGACACAGGAGCTGCTACTGATGCCCGCGCAGTCCGCCTGTCTGGAGCATGGTCGAGCTGGAAGGAGAAATATATTATATAACATTCTTCCGTGACGAACTGAGTGACAACACACAAAACTACTGGGTGTAGGAAGCTGAAATTTGACATGTAGGTTCCTTAGGGAGTGTAGGGGAGCGCTAAGAGAGGATTTCCCGAAATTCAGTCTCGGCCTAATAATAGATAGATAGATAGGTACTAGTCATCACACTTTATATTAATACTAGCTTTCGGCCGCGGCTTCGCTCGCATGAATTTCCCACGGGAACAGTGCTTTTTCCCGGGATGAAAGGTACCCTATGTCCTTCTCCGTACTTCTAACTATGTGTATGCGAAATTTCAGGAAGATTGGTTCAGTAGAAGAAGCGTGAAGAGGTAACAAACAAACAAATAAACAAACCAACAAACAAACAAACTCACTTTCGCATTAATAATAATAATATTAGTTAGGATTAGGATTATATAGATAAAGTGCTTGTATGTAAGTTTGTTTGTAGGGGTTAACCTTCGGAACTACTGAACGAATTTCTAAAATTCTTTCACCAATAGAAAGCTACCTGAGTGACATAGGCTACAATTTATGTATGTACTTCCCGAGCGAAGGCGGGGCGGGGCGCTAGTAGAGGTATAAATTTCTTCCGTTACTGACTGGGTGACTGACAGACAACAACGTACATCCGAAACTACTAGGAGGAGGAAGCTGAAATTTGGCATGTAGGTTCCTTAGGGAGTGTAGGGGAGCACTGAAAGAAGATTATCTAACTTGATATTGCTGTCAGCTTTCTGGAAATATCACAGTAACCAACATAAAACGAATTTTATCATTCACATAAACGGGATTGACAAAACCTCAAATTGTTTTTTTTTTGCAAAGATTTATTCCACACTAAAATTTTCACAGCTTCATAATTCGCGCGATTTTTTTTTTCTTTAGCATCATTTGATAAAATTGTAAAAACATTGGATCCAATTTTTTTTTTACAATATGGGTTAACTAGCTTTTAACCACAATCTTGCCCGAGGACAGAGATGAGGTCTACGATGTAGCGAGCTTATTCAGAAGCAGCCTATTCACTCTGGTTTTGAAGAGAGTCAGGTTGTATGTGCTCGGGAACACAGACGCAAGCAGGGAGTTCCACTTTGCGTATGGCTGTATGCAAATAAGACGAAAAGAGAGATAGTAAAGGCGTATTATATAATCTGTGGTAAAGGTTAGGTACTTCGAAGAACTGCTGAATTCTTCGTGTTGCTAAAAATATTATTTACTCATAAAAAATAAGTTTTTTTTTTAGAAAATGAATATATAACCAGTACCTATAGAGTTATTTATCCCTTAGGAATAGCTACTTAATATCGTTTCCAATACTGAAATATACTTGATTAAATATTATTTTTTAATGCCAAGACCTTAAACGTCTTGGCATTTAAAACAATTGTGTTTAAAATTAAATTCCTTGGCTAAATTCCTAAAAAAAAAACAAAATGTCATGTGATCAAATCACAGCCTTATTACAACTGGCTTTAAAATCAAATTTAAAAAGATCGGGGCGTTCTAATTTCAAATTCAAATATCAACAGATAGCGGCTAGCGGCCATGTCCGGCACGGCAGCGCAGTGGCGGGAAATAGCAAACATTATACTTGGACCCCTCAATTGCCCTATATAAAACATTTTCAAGGTAGTTTTATAGTCAGCATAGCGTCGGAAAGGTCAACGTAAATTGGCTCGTAATAGGGAGGTGTAAATCTAACCTGCTTCCGAGTTTTATCTCTGACAGCCATCTTGTTTGAAGTATAGAAGTAGGTTAAACGAACACTTTTGTGCGTAATATATTTGTTAGATTACTACTAAAAGCAGTTAATTAGAAAAGTAGAACGTCTATGTTACTTTTAATGAGTAAGTAGTGAAATGAAAATGATTTTATTTAAATGGGCTAAAAAATAGTACTTTTTAAATCGTCGTATACTTGTTTTTTAGTTAGTTGACGTCATAAAATTACTTAAAGCTAAGGTTACCACCGCCTCCAAAGCGCAAGTGGAGAAGAGGCGGCGCAACAAACTCCACTGCTGCATTTTCTTCAAAGTCGTCACTTTACAATATATGTCTTACATACAATTAATAGTTTTTTTAGTAGTTTAAATTTCAACCTATTTCGCTGTTGGGCAAAGGTCTCCCTATCTCCTTTTAAACTTAGACGTTCTCTTTTTCAACTCAAAACTCGAATTACTCTTGTTTTTAATTGAGCGTGAGGGCGACATTAAAATGTCATATCATTTACTTAAAATACATACCTACTAAAAACGAATTAAGATTTGGTGGTCCTCTGAGAAAATGTCTACGTTGATAAAACGACTATAACGGAGTAAGTCATGGGAGTAAAATGTCAGCAATTGAAAAGGGCCAAGCAACAAATTGTCAATATAAAAGCATTTAAAGTCGCCATATAAAAGCATTTAAAGTAAATTGTCACTAATTAAAAAAAATGACATGAAAGCAAGACGTATACTACCTACTTAGCAGATGCATTTTTCAGTTGTGTTGTATTGTATTATTCATATTTCTGCGATTAACATACCTAAAGGATATCGTATCATCTAAACGTATCATTAATTTTAAAAACACCGGTTTTCTAAAAAAAAAACTATTTCCCTTCATTTTTCGCGTGACATATCAAAGTCAATTCACACAACAATAAATAAAGGTACCTATATCACAAAGAAAAATATGTGCAATTTAAAAATGCAATTTGAAAACTCTAAACGTTAATTTTGCCGCATTTTTACCTTTATTCCTCGGCTTTAAAGATATAATTATGATAATTTGTTCGTGTTCAACTGTTCAGTATGTGTACGTCATTTCATTCCGCCATGTTGGTAAGTAGTAATGTCAAGTTTAGTTTTTTGTGGAATATTTATGGTGTGCATAAACAACTTATTTTTAGAATATGTATTACAATGCCATGGTCTTTTAATTACTTATTTCTGTATGTTATTACTAACTAGCTTTTGCCCGCGAGTTCACCTGCGTGTAGAATTTACTTTAGACAAAGTCAGAATTTAAAAACGAAAACGAAGATCGCAAACGCTAAAATGTATGGGATGACATAAGGCCGCGCTAAATCACGTGGTCGATCGCCAAGTTCATAGTAAAACGAAGAGAAACCATAGAGTAACGAACTGTTTTATCGCTTATTTCCATTGGATACATTTGACGTTTTCGCTTTGATGACGGAAGAAAATTGTCTTTGTCATCCGTAGAAACGATTACGAATTTAGATATCGTATCGCTACGAATCAAATGAAACTTTTGGTAAACCTGCAGGTCCTAAAACGCCGTGTCCTGTTTTTGAGTTGGACCTTCAGCAATACAAGGGTGAACACCGCATCAAATCTAATTTGTGATGCGCTAACAAACAGACAGGCAAACAGACCAAAAATAAGTTTGGCTTGTAATAGCCCTATAAAGACATCCTTATTTTTCTTAAATATCTTTCATGAACTAATAAATAACTCCTATGAATTATAGCCTTTTTCTGCATTTTAGGTACCTATATAGCCTTTTTCTGACTGATTCCGAAGATTAGCGTGTACTGTTATCGTAAAATATAAAGATATAGCCGAGTCTGTATTGTCAGTCTAACAATATTTGGTTTACGACTAGCGTGTTAGGTATTCCGATAAATCACTCTATATCAATGGTTGGCAATCTTTTGTTCATGACACTGAAACTTCGTATTGTCATGAAACACAATGCAGATTATATAATACAGGAGCTTTTGCCCGCGGCTTCGCCCGCGAGAATGTCCCACGAAAACTGTGCTTTTTTAGGGATGAAAGGTACCCTATGTCCTTCTCAGTACTTTTAACTATGTGTATGCGAAATTTCGGGAAGATTGGTTCAGTAGATAAAGCGTAAAAGGTAACAAACAAATAAATACCAAACAAACTTACTTTCGCATTTATAATATTAGTTAGGATTAGGATTTTTCCATGATTTTTCCGTTACTGACTGGCGACTGAAAGACAAACGCACGGCCAAAATACTGGGCGTAGGAAGCTGAAATTTGGCATGTAGGTTCCTTAGACATGACACTCACTAAGAAAGGATTTCCCGAAAGTCCCGGGCCCGAGCTGGTCTTATTAAAATTTGTTAGTTGATACAAATTGGAAATCCTTGGGGGAGTCCTTTGTCCAGCAGTGGACGTTTTTGGCTGAGAGAGAGAGAGAGAGATGATACAAAATAAACCGGGGGTAAAAACCTGACAGGATGTAAGTACCTAACTCTATGGTAAAAACAGAGTTTTCAATTTCCCTGTCAGTCGTAATAAAAACTCGAGGTAGTTTTGTCTTTATGTCTGTCCTTGGCCTGTACTTGAATCGTTTAGCATAAATAAGGCTGAAGAAATGCCTTGTCTTCGCTGGACTAGCTATACGCTTGGGTTTGCTTCAATACAATACTGTGACGTCCTACGGCAAGGTTACGTGCCCCTCCGCCGCACGTAACTGTACATCACAGCCAGACATCCTGATGTTCCACCGTAATCACCAGGATAATTAATATATCCGGAGAATATAATACAATAATATACCTTAATACTTTATTTGTACACAAGTAATCACATAGTATAGATACATCTCTCTCTCTTTAATCGTATTTCCTCATGATTGAGGGTCGTGGTCATTATATGGAATGAAACACACATAACGACTCTCTTGGCAATTTTAATGGAGTGGTTTGCCATTGCCTTCTTCATTTCACACACTAGCTAATAATAATAAACCAGAGTGCAGGTTTCCTCACGATGTTTCCTTCACCGGAAGCAAATGGTGGTCGATGAAAATAAACATAGGTACATGAGTCAGATTGGTATACAAACTCATGTAGCACGGGCTGGATTCGAACCTGGTACCTTTGCAGCCACAGGCGGGCGCCCTTCCACTCGGTCACCACCGCTTCAATACATAAAGTAACTTAAAAAAAGAGAGGAAGATGCGCAAAAGGCGGCCTTATCGCTGTACAGCAATTTCTTCCAGGCAATCATTTGAAAAATTGCTGAAGACGAAATATATATTGTGCGGATTCTTGCTTTTGCACGAAAAAAAGTTATTATCCTTCCGTAAGGAATAATTAACTTTATGGTGTATAGAGACCATAGAGCTTATTATAGAGAGACAAACACAGGCAAAAGAGATGTTCGAAAATCGAAAGCTATTTTTTATTTATGTAATGGCACAGAAATTTAAGTGGGTCTAACAAAGGTATTGTTAAACTGAAAACGAAAGGGATAGACAAAAAATAAGTGTAACATAAAATATATAATAATGCATAGTAATTGGCTAATATGACATACCAAATAAAGAATACCATAAATAAATACATACATAAAATACCTGTTCTGAAAAATAAAATAGTTAAGCAACGAGCGAACTACTCTTGTGTAGGTGCCTGAACACCCGGGCTTTGAAACAATCACGGCTCGGGGCAGTTTTGATCGAGTTCAGAGAGTTTTCAGAGTCAGATTTTTGCCATAACCAATCAAGTTTGCGACAGATTGCGTCCGATTTTAGGTAACAAACAAAATATTTCATAAAAGGATTACTTAGTATATACTGGCGATGGAATGTTTTTCTAACATTAGAGTGGAAGTGCATTAAACAATCAAACAAATGACGAACAAAAATTTAATCAAGTCTATTTTCTAACGTTTATTAAAGAAATGTTACTATTAATAAGTAGTACTTATAAAAATATATAGGTATCCTGTAGTTGTGACTTGTGAGTATGCAGTGAACAACATCGTAAACGTATTTAAGTAAAGCACTTTACTTAATATAAAGCTATTGTACGCGTCACATAATATTAATTGCCTCATTTGAATACACGTATTTCAAGATGGCGGATCGATACAGATGATATACCTACAAGGTTATGTAGGAATGACGCGAAGCCATTTTTGAATTTACTTTTACTGTAGTTTTGGAAAAACTTGTACTTGATTAATTTTTAATTTATTTACTGGTGTAAGTAAAAGTAATTATTTTTCTTTATTTATATGAGTATCTAAGTAAATTTAACACAATCATTTTTAAAACAATAGTACTTTTTAAAACCGTAAATAACAAATAACAATTTAAAGTAATATAAGTATCAGTAGCCTGAATTTGAGAAATTGCTTACAGAGCGATATGGCCGCCTTTTGCGCATCTTCCTCTCCTCTTAGTTTTAAGATTTCTTTATGTATAGTTGCCGTCACGAAAAAAGGTCGCTGGCGGTTAAGCTGTGCAGTACCTAGGCGATATATCGGTCTATGCGGTGAGCGGGGGTCGGGCGGGTCTCATCTGGCGCGCGCGATTGGTTCGTCAGTCGTACCCATGCGCAAGTTTCACCCCCTCCTCACTCTACCAGCGGCCTTTTTACGTGATGGGAAGTTTATACCATGTGAATAATTGTGTGAAAATAAAGAATTTTTGTATTGTATGATAGCAGAAGTAAAAATTTGAATAATAATGAATTAATAAACACACACACAAGTTGAATACATAACACTCTACATTTTTTAACCGTCGCGTCGTTTTTTTTTTTCAAAACTAATAAGCCGTATATATGGCGCCATTTTAATTCCTACTATATCATGTAACCAAATCTATAATTAAGGTTATAAAAGTCAGCAACCCTTTGAATTAAGTTGAACATAGAGTAACAATTGTATATAGAGCGCGAATTAGGCATGAATATTCGCTAATTATTAAAAAATTAAAATACCCGACTTACAACTCACATAGCCTATGTCACTCAGAGGAATGCAAGGAATCTAAAAATACCACTCACGTTACAATGTGTTAATCCGTTCCGGACTTATGGTGGAATAAAGAAACTTACATACATACAACATATACATGAACCCTGAAAACTTAACACCTCTTTTTTGGTTAGTCATGTAAAAAAATAGATTCCATGTCAAAAATTAATTTACACTTATCTTTTTATACCAAAAGGTAAAAAAGGAACTCTTGCAGGATCTCTTTGTCCGTCAGTCTGTGAGACACTTTGTCTCAGCAACGTATAGATAAACCTCTATTTTGAAATTATTATCAGATACACTATAATCGGGCCGAAACCTAAACTCCCGTGTGACGTATGTCAGTTTGACAATAATAGTGATGTACCTGAACACGAGTCGCTACGATTATTTGATTTTACGTAAAAATAACAAATCCAAATAAAATAATTATTTTTATTAATCAGAAGTCTGAACCATCAAAGAAGCAGTCATAGTCACATAGTACATGGATAATAAATTCATAGTGAATAATATTATCTACTCCGATTTTACGATTCGATACGATTGCGTGAATTTTTGTCCCTCTTTCTATTTTTTCTGTATTGTCTTTTTTTTTTTTTTTAGTAGCTATAACATGTCCCACTGCTGGGCAAAAGCCTCCCCACTCTATTGTATTGTCTTAATGTTATTTTTTTTTTAAGGTGCAATAATGAGCGATTTTCTGACAGCTAAATTAAGAAAAAAAAAATCAGTATAAAAAAGTCTCAACAGATAGCGTTTTATGAAAGCCGAGAGTCGTAATAATGGCTGAACCTTTATGGTGCGCTTTTTCTTGTCAACCAGAGGCAAAAAAAAATATCACCTAACAGTTTGACAGTTGCACAAATCACAATATTGATACTATTTAGCTGTTTTTTTACTAAGTTTTTTTTTTTAAATGCCAATCCCGTGAATTTTCGCTTTTTGTATGGAACTTTTTCCCTCGCCTTTGCTTAAGCGCCATCCATGAAGTCATCTGGAACTATTTTTTTTTTTATTTGGGTCTCGGTAAATCCCTCATTGTTATATTCAGCATTTCAAAATCAAAAACAAACATTATTAAATAAATCGAGAAATTAAACAATGTATCGCGATTTTTTATATTTTCACTATCGATTTATTGTAGCCAGATGCAATGGAACTCTCTAAGCGGGCAAGCCGGAAGTTCAAGTACTACATTTCCGCGCATAGATATAAAAATCAAAAATTCGGAACTTCATGGGATGACACCTGTCATACGAGAGTTTAGGTTTCGGCCCGATTATAAGGTCTACGGTCTCTAACAGCTAAGAAAAAATCTAACTTAAACGATAACGCAATAAAAAATATGACCGTTCTATTTCCTTTCTTTTTATATTTTGTGATTTTTGAAGGGAAACGAACGTTCCGAAGATTACCATACATTCTCACATATGTCATCATACTTTATACTAATTAACGAATTAGATATTAGTATAAAGTATAAGAGTACCTATGACTAACAATTCTTTTTAAGTAGCGCGCGCTTTACTATGTAAGATGAAAGCTATACTACGAACACCATTATACGAGAACGCCATTTATAAATGTCAAGTTAGAATGATGGATTTCTATTATTAAGTTGTTATAACACCGGGTAAATTACAGGTGTTCCGACTATGACTACTACTACATCAATATATATATCTCATCATGTTTAGGGTCAAAGTTCAGTCAAAGTTTTTTTTATGTGGAACTAGCTTCGCCCGCGGCTCCGCCCGCGCTTTGATTCCTCAGGAACCGTAGTTTTTCCGGGATAAATGATAGCCTATGTCCTTCTCTGGACCCCTGACTATGTGTATGCAAAATTTTATGACGATCAGTTCAGTAGATAAAGCGTGAAAAGGTAACAAACAAACAAACTCATTTTCGCATTTATAATATTAGTTAGGATATATCAGGTTTTAGAATATGTATTGTTTTCGTACCATTCAGTTTTCCACATAACCTTAATTATAATTATTATAAAGGTGTATCAGAAAATGTTTACGTTTAGTTAGACGAGTCACCGTAAAAAAAAATATAATAAAGCAATTTTTTAGCAACAAATGCCAATCTCGCCTTTTTATCTAAATAGTCAGTTTAAAAATTTAGGTAATTCGATTATGAAGCTGTGAAATCAATTATTACTTTAATATTTTTAATTTTAATTTTTAGAAACATTATACAGATATTTAAAAAAAATATTAAATATTAGTTATTTAGAATAATCTCACCACACACAAACACACAATATACTTACAAGTGGCCAGCGTGCTAAAATAAATTGAATTATTTAAAACTAAACACACACTTAAGAATATTAAAAAATCGTATATACAGACATGTTGAAGTACCAATGACACACACTTATATAAGAATTAAAAAGTCACTATTACAATTGTGCTGAAATTAAATGAAATAAGTGGATGAGATTTATAGTGATCAAGTACTTAGTGATGGCATAGTGGAAAAACTAAATAATAATATTTTTAACAATTCGAGAAAATACGTCACGAAAAATATTAACATTATGAATTATTTTTATTGGAATCAAAAATTCATATTTCGAAACGAACTTTCCCGACCCGTTATTACTTTTTTATTTATGGCTATATTATTTTGTATTTAGAAAACACGCTTTTATTTTTTTTTAAAGTCTGACAAATCATTCGTATTTATTGACAGCCAGTATCAAAGTCATTGGATGGAACTTACCTGGCGGTGACGTTGGTGTTACTTCTTTAGGCGGATCTTGACTCTTGCCAAAGGTGGTGAGTGCTTCGAAAGACTCCCCAGTCAACGACCCCAGTGTCAGAGCCACTAGGGCCGTAGCTGCTTGCTGCTTGCACCACATCTCAATGCGCCAAAAAAGTATCGTTGTCTATTAAAGTCCGTGAGACGTGTAAGTTTACGTTCTGTGTTTGCGATTTGAATTTTGAGTGTCAGAATTCCAATTACAATTTGAAAAATGTGTAAGTTATCGATGTTATTATGTGATGTATTTTTTTTTTAAATTAAATAATGCTTATATAATCCAAATCTAATGAGATAAGTGTACCTAATTCTGTCCTTTTCAGATAAACTATGTAAAATATAAGAAAATTAGACACCGAAATCGTATCGAATCGCCACGATACATGTAACTCCATTTGTAGTAATAAATCTCTATCTAAGTATCAGAGATAGAATATTCCGCGCATTTTCAAGATGTGGTGGCGGTTAAGCATCACTTTACTTTAATGTAAACGTATGGCAGGACTTTTGTATACCAGGACAAGTTCATAAAAGAAGAACAGTTTCTTTTTCCCATTTCGTCATCTTCTTCACGTAGCTATCTAGTAAAAACTCTCTTGCTACCTTATCTACTTAAAAACAGCTATAAAATAAAACAACAAGAACGACCAACATTTAAACTACACTATTCATATCTAGAATCTGGTTTTTCATTAAAAAATGAAAAAAAAATCAAATTGTTTCATTACTGAAGCAAATTGACCATTTTCGTCTTCAGAAAAACCAGCTAACATTGACGGCATAGGAACGTAGGTGCAGCCATCGAAAATGTCTTTACTAATGCCTGTGTATGACAGTGTATGAGAAGCGATGCTTGTCCCACGATATAGAAAAATCTTACCAGGAGCTGGCGTAGTCGTCGGTGGTTTTGGCGGGTCTGTATTCGCCTTTCCAAATGACGATATTCCAAAGGCTTCAGCTGACTGTACGTTCAGCCAAACAGCCAAAATTACGGTTAAAACAGTCATTATGAGACATTTACACCACATTTTCACTGAAAACGTTCTATAGATTTGTCTATGGTATGTTAAAAATGGCGCCAATTTGTATTTGACAGTTGAAAAAGTGCTTACTGCGAAATTTTTCTTGTTTTGTGTGCTTAGTGATAGCGTAATATTAAGGCTATATTTAGCTTCCTAACTGTGTTCTTGCATGTGATTGTAACTTTCTACTTCGTGTAAAGTTTGTTGTATTCTAATAATGGCGACAATAATACGTTTAGTTTTGTGACTGTCACTGGACAGTGAATTTTTTGCCGCCTCATCGACAACAAAAGTTTAATGTACTGTGTACTGTGTTTATTTGAAGGTTGGAGTGTTGTGAATAAAGACACTGAAATATGTTCTATTGTAAATATTTGAATTTAACAAATGTATCTCCTAAATTTTGCAATTCCCTTATACTTTGTAAACACATATTTACAACAATCAATAAAAATAAACGTAAGTATAATCTACAGAATCAAAAATTTACAACTAAATATAAAAGGTGACATATTTACATTGCAACAATACCTATATAATTTAAAATAAATAGTCGTGTCCTTTTGTCATTTATTACAATAGTTATAAGTGATTTTAACAATTTCGATAAATAATCCACAATGCAGTCTTCAAGCAGTTTTGTGGATTGAAATTTTGAAAAATATAGATTCTTACCCGGCCGTTGAGTGGTGGTCGGTATGCTGGGGCTCTCAGTTCGAGCAGCACCAAAAACTGGACTGAAACCTCCATTGGATCGATCAATTAGTAACAATACAATCAGAAACAACATTTTAAGAAGCATTGTAGATTCACTGACTCTACTTATCTTCGTGGAATATGAATTTATTAGAGATTGAATATTAAAAATGTCACAAAGATGTAGGTCTAAATCCCGGTAACTTATGGCAATGAAGATAATTTCTGTAGGGATAAACATTTTAATTTACCAACCAAATGAAGGAAACAAACGAAATTTTACAATTACTCGCCCAAAATGTATCCAATGGAACCGCTGTTTTTTTGGTCTATGAATCAGAATCGGTCCCATATACAAAAAGTTACTTATATTCGTGAGTACTTATTGGTACTGGTGTAAAAAATTTGCCAAAAGTTTTGAATTCACCTTGTAGATTCGGTAGATAAGGTAAAACATTGAATCCCTACAAAAAATCAAATTACGAGATTTTGTAATAACTTGTTTTGAATAAAACTAGTTTTGCTAGTTATAATTACTCTTAATTAAAACATAATTAAAATTATTACCATTGACTTAAAAAGCCATGTTATTAAAGTTGTCTTTTTTATCGAATTTTGCTTTTTGAGTTTCGATTACTTTGGCCCGCTAGCAATTAAACAAATCATGATCCATTAAGTTTAAAAAAGTGTCAGAAATAGAAAAATATAGTATAATAAAAGTATATTTCAGTGCCTTTAGAGCCTTGGCATTTTTTAAATAATGGGACAGTATCTGTAAAACCAATTGTAAACATACACATTAACAGTAACAAACGTATTGAATTTTGAAAATTGTTCGCATTCAGTGTACACTATTAGTTGAAATTGTGAGGTGTCAGTGGCTCACTGTGTAGTGCAGCTAGGTGTCCCATTAATTAAAAAAGTTTACCAGGCGGAGTCGTCGGCAACGGCGATGGAGGGCGAGTGTTCGAGACACCAAAGGTACTGAGCGCCTCTGACGAGTCTCTCGTAAGCCACGCTAAGATTAATGGCAGGATCAACAGCGCAACTTGAGATCGGCACATCTTGAAAACCCGAGACATTTAAATAATGAACATTATTTTCGAACACATTTGTTTTTTAAAATAAGACTGGCTGGTGAACGCGACAGGTTACGCTCTAAGTCCTTGTCTATGATTTTTGAATTGGCGTTGGCGCTTCGATAAAATTCCCGCGCATTTTTGGTGTGGAATTGAGGTTATAAATTGTGTGAAATGTTTGGAAACAAGATTATTTCTTGAATAGACTATAATAACAAGTATCTTTAATAAAAAAATGTTTAATTCAAACTGATGGCAGCCAAATGTTAAAATACCAATTTAGTTGAGGAAATAAGGCATTTTTATTCGAACTTCTCAGAAACAGCTCAGATTTTGATATTTTTTTCCGATCATGAGCGCCTCGGGGCTTTATTTCTGTAAGAGTTGCGGTATAAATGTATTTTTTTTAAGTTATTATGAGTTATATTCTATACCAGTATATTTTTTTATAGAATCCGTTAAGTAGATTTTGAATAAAAGACTAACAAACATCAGTCTTAAAATCAAACAAACTTGCGACATCCCTCCCTTTATAATTTTGGGATAAAAGTATTTTATTATGTTAATTCAAGATATAATCTATTCTCGTACTAAATTTCATCGAAATCCACCGAATACCTAGATTCCGCGTGAATAATTTTAACAATCATCTGTCTGAAAATCGCCATATTTAATTCATAATTTTATTTTTAAATGGACTAAACTAAAATAATAAAAAAAAAAATGTTATTGTAACAGTTGAAATAAATTTAATTGTTATTTTATATGCCTTATTTAGCTGAAATTCTATATGTTAAGATGATTAGGCAAATAAAAAAAGGGCTTATTTTTTGTTTCAGATTTTAATTACCTAATATTACAAAAACAATCATATTAAAAAAAGACCTGTTTCCTAGAAGTTTTTGTTTACAAGGGGCGTGATGCTTCGTTGCCTCCACTAATTGTTTTCGGAAAAGATTTAAATCTTTGGTTTACGGTGGGTAATTTTTAGCCTGTTCAAGAAATACATAGAAAAATATAAAATAATCAGATTCGTGTAAATGTTTTTAAAAATTTGGTAGTGTAAGTAAATTGTAAAATGTATGTATAGGTACATTAAGTATATATCAAATTTATTCCTTAAAATTAACATGCATCATCTAATGTAATAAATACTGTACAACAGTATTTAATTCAAACACCAAAACAAAACCTAAAATTAGGTAGGCACCTCTTACTGGTATTTTATTCTTATGTACGTAACTTAAACAAGAATTCGTACATAAGTTATTAAACTAAAGAAAAATATACTATTTTACTTTTACTTCTTTCCAAATAGACATAAATATCAATTCTATAAAATAAGTACATACTTATTTAAGCCGTATAAATTATGATCGAAGATTTAATTGAAGAAAAAAAATATTTTTAGCTTGTAAATGTCCAAACATTATCTATATAAATTACTGTAATAAAATCATGTAAGCTTCAAATTTAATTTTAAACTCTTATTCTGTAATTCTGAGTCATTCAATTAAAATACCTACTTAATATGGATACAATAAATTTATACTTTATTTTTTTAACTTTTGTAGGTTCCCATACACCATATGTTTCATCCAAATGTTTATAGATAAAATACAACGGGGCAGGGACGGGTCTCTAGTAAAATAAGTCTGTGTAAGAATAAGTGTGACGTTTATTTTGTATGTTGTTTTGTATTTGTATTTGTTTTAATTTATGTTATTTTTAATGGTGCCCTCGGAAGACCAGCGTTGTGGTTTCTACTGCAACAATATGCTGAGAGAGTCTTTTTGATATTACACAAATATTATGTATCTGTTTTGTATAAGATTTATGTTATTGTTCTCTTTGTTTGTGAAATGTCAAATAAACAAATTTTCTTTCTTTCTTCTTTCTGTGTGAAAAGAGAATATTATGCGTACAAAAGGGTGCCTCTATGTTTAATTAAGTTTTGTATGCGATACTGTCGTGATTTTAAAAAATAATATCTGACTGTTCTTTTTTAAAATATACCTAACTGAATTCTCATTTTTCTGACAGTTGACTGATAGAAATTTATTGTATCAATTTTGGTAAAATGTTGTTTAATTTTTAGCTCGTAATTCTCTATACGCACTTACTCCAGGAATCTTATATTGGTAAAATATATAAAGTTGTCGATGGGGTGACAGAAGTTCATGATACGAAACGAAATTTATCCTACCAATCCTACTATCCTACTAATATTATAAATGCGAAAGTTTGGATGTCAGTTTCTGACTTTGTGAATTTGTGAAGATGTTTGTTACTTAATCACGCAAAATCTACAGGACGGATTTCGATGAAATTTGGCATACGAGTAGAAAAATACCGGGAATATCACATAGGGTACTTTTTATCCCGAAATTCCCACGGGAGCGAAGCCCCGGGGCGCGGCTAGTACTATTAAAACTTTATGTAATTTACATTTCTAAATTTTTTTCATTACAATGGAATAATTATTAGTTTGAAATGCATATATTATTTAGGTATACATATCAAACGACAAAAACGTCGCTCCATCGACAATTAAATCCATTAAGTATGTACTTACTTAATTATAATTATTATAATATATATCGATAAACTTATAATCCAGTAACTTTGTCGTCTGAAAGTATGAAATAGTATACGTCACATCCGGTAGATTTTTTTTCAGACTTGTTTATGATATTGGCCTTATGAATAAACCAAAAAAACGTCGTAAAAAGTTTTTTTTTAAACTATATAGTTCTTTATAATAACTAAAATTAAAAAAAGTTTTTTTCGCGTTTTTTTCGATTTTTCACAAAGTTGCGTTCCGACCTCGAAGTCACAGACTTGGATTATTCATTAGGCCAACATCATAAACAAGTCTGCAAAAAAATCTACCGGATGTGACGCATGCTGTGATGAATAAAGTTACTGGACCATTAATTAAGACTATACTCCGTTTTTTCTTACTTGTCCTATTATGTGAACAATCTTCACAGTACTTTTTTTGAATTTTGTTGAAAATAAATCAAATATTAGTTCATACCTCAACATTCTAACGTCAAACATTTATTGACCACGAAATTAATTTCCTAAAAGTTCTATTTTCATTTATATTGTTGTAAATCATAAAAGACATGGTAAGTTTGTTTACATAATAGGACAAGTAGGAAAAAACGGGGTTTACTTAAAATTATGTGCAAGTTTCAAGCAGTAGCGGTGACTATGTCATTAAAAAAAACAAAATATAAAGAGTGGTTTATTTGCTTTAATAATGTTGCCAGTTATATTTTAAAAGAAATATCATGGCAATTAAGTACTTCACGTGAGTACGGCTATACTTATCGATTAAATTATATAAAATATTAATTTGTATTAAAAAGCAAATAAACCAATTTAAACACCATTTTAAAACAAATTTTGCGAATCGTATTATTTTAAGTTGGAATTTGTTGTTTTAACTTTCCCTGCAGAAGAAGGATATAATTATTAAAATTATAATTTACTGTAAAATAGATAAAATATTGCAACAGTAAGTAGGTATAAAACTAAATGAGTACTTATGTTAAATTGTAATTTTGTATGCGGTAATTGCAAAAATGGTGTTAAAAATTGTTAAACATATAATATGTAATTTATTAAGACCAACGTGTAAACGACCGTTATTAATAGACACTAAAATACGAACGGTTCAAATAAAATTCAAACTGGCATTCATAAATCACACATTATTCGAATAAAGAACACAAAAAGTGCGGGAAGCGAGTGCGTTATATATTTTTTTTAATTTCGCATTTAGAATCTTTCGACCAGAGACAAACTTTAGTTATTTTTTAATTGGTTGATTTAACACTGTGTTCGTATTATTTTGTTTAGTTACTGTTAGGTTGTTGGCTGCCTTGAGTGCGACGCGAAACTGAGCGCCTCAAGGTTCGGGGTTGCATGTCTTAGAAGCTTATACGGGGTGTGCCTTAATTTTAACGCTGGCCGGTAATACGTTGAATGTACTTTTTTTGTTACGTAATACTACACCAATGTCACAGGGCGGGCGCTTCATAGAAACGGGGCGTCGAATATACCTACATACTACTACTACAAATGTAACTGTATATGCGTGAACACGTCAGTAACACGTCAATGTGTGCGTTTTCATAGTCATAGCGTCCCAATACACACAAGAATGGGGGAGCAGTGCGGCGGGGGGTGCCATATTGCGGGAGGGGCAGGGAGTTTCCTTTCTGTACGTAGTACTTATATTAATTCTGTGCTAATGTTACAAATGCTTGCAAATCATTACTCATACTCAGAAAGTAATACTTTTCAGCCCTAGGGAGAATCGTTTTCTACTGACATTTTTTATACTTATTTCTTCATGATTTTGCAGCTGTCAGTAGAAAAGTATCACACAAAACAATATTAACACTAAATTTTAATCGTACTTACTTCTTAACGGCCTGTAGATGACGGATTCTAAACCGGTCTTGCTTGCCGAATGCGATGAGCTATCAGCTAGCGTGTAAAAAAAAGTTGACTGGATTAGTATGCGATAATAATGTTAATATTGCAAATGTTATTCTGTTAGTTAATGTTATTGCAAACTGTCGGAAATACAGAAATATATAAATATACAAACAAACTTAGATGTAAGTATGTACACAACTAGGAAAGTTCTAACGTAATATAAGATTAAGCGTGGATTAAGTATATGCTATCCGGACAAATCTTCATACTTTTTGGTTTGCATAAATTGCAATAAATTGTTTTTTTGTTTAAAAATAAATAAATTAAAAAAAAGTCTTTCTTATCAACCTTTTCGGGTACATTACATCAATTTGTACACTTTGTACCAATAGTAATAAGTATCTATACTAACTTATCCAACGAATTATGTGGTGTCTACCGCAAGGTTGCGTGTGTGTCTTATAGAGGAAATAACCAGACGACGA
Organism: Ephestia elutella; assembly: GCA_018467065.1. Taxonomy (NCBI): domain Eukaryota; kingdom Metazoa; phylum Arthropoda; class Insecta; order Lepidoptera; family Pyralidae; genus Ephestia; species Ephestia elutella. The sequence continues at coordinate 10,435,817 of CM031574.1, forward strand.
CGTTACCAAATACTATATAAACTCTAACTAGTCACAGCTCTTGACATTTCTCATACATTGGATTGACAACTAATAATTGGTCAAGTGCATGTCGGACCATGCGCAATGTAGGGTTCCGAAGGTGCCTAACATGTACAAATACAGACACATGAACTTTTATTCACTCCCAGTTTCATATAACTAATGACCTTAACCGTATAATACCATCATAATCAATGAAAACTTTTCCTATATACGAACATTTTTCATACTATAATCGATTTTCCAAGTTTATCGTCTATTACTCGTTAACGTATAAGGATTATGTAACAGTGATAATTTTCCTTTTAAATTCATTATATTTGCTACTTATCATATTGCCCCACCATTTGCCCGTTCGAGGGGGTTCACACTGAACTCTTACAAAATGTATCACTTTAAAGTTAAATATTTCGCAAACGGATCCCTAAATCAAAAAAAGGTCTTTACACACTGATAATATTTTTAAAAAACCTATCAAATGATACCCCATACGATGGTATAATCAAATGAAAAAAAAACATCCCACACTCTAGGTGTAGGGGAGGCCCCCTAAAAAATTTTTTTTCGTAAGTTTATTCAACAGTTAACCCCGCCTAATAAATATGTATATCTATACCAAATTACAGTTTTCTAGTACAAGTAGTCTCTGAGCTAAGCCGCGGACAGACAGACGAAACTATAAGGGTTCCTTCCTAGTTTACTTCGGAACCCAAAAAAAAATAGTGCCATCTGGTGGCTGAGGTGAGCGGAGGTCATCATCCAGCACCGTTTATTTGCACTATATGTTGGTTCTTTAATATGTAAATAAAACAACTATGTTATATATGTGTAATTCCATTTGATTTTGTGAAATACTCTGTGTTACAACAAAATAAATTCGCGGGCGCGGAATGTTTGACACCTTACATCAAACAACCGCTTCGTCCAGGAAGAGGCGCTAGTGTCACAAAAGTTGCCCGCCCGTTTCTAGCCGGAGCTGCGCGTATTTACGCGCTAGAGTTTATAATTATAGTATTTGACGTTACCCAGTAGACATTAATGATAATTTTCATTCATAAAAAAAACTTATACTAAACTAAATCTACGTCATAATTGTGTGCACCTGAAAGGGCACGTAAGACTACGGACGTATATTCTAAGTTGACAGAATAAGTATTCATGACTGTTTCTATCCTAATCCTAACTAATATTATAAATGCGAAAGTGAGTTTGTTTGTTACCTCTTCACGCTTTATCTACTGTACCAATCTTCCTGAAATTTCGCATAAACATATAGTTAGAAGTACGGAGAAGGACATAGGGTACCTTTCATCCCGGGAAAAAGCACTGTCCCCGTGGGAAGTTTACGCGGGCGAAGCCTAGGGCAAAAGCTAGTCATTTATACATTCTACGTCCGAGTCGAAGGGATGCTATAAATTACAACTACATTTTTACATAGAGACTATCTAATTCAACGGAGTTTAGTTGACAAAATATTCTGAACACTGATTGTTAAACACCCTGTAGTCAACGGTCAAATTAGGCTCTCCCCACCCCATATTATAACCATGGCGTTTGTAACGTAACGCTGTGGCATGTCAGATTTATACATGTAGGTAGATATATTATTGTTAGTAAGTATGTATGTATTTTATAGTTATTATAAGTACCTTATTATTATTACGTCTATATATTACGAATTCATAATAGTATCGCCACAATAGACAGATCGCGTTGCACTTTATCGCACCACCTTACTACTCACTGTTTGGTCATGGTTGACTGGTAGAGATCGCCATACCATTTGAACTTATTTTTAAAATTTGTGCAATAAAGTTTTAAATAGTATATGTTTATTTTTTATTTTAAACCGAAAGTTAAAAAAGAAAAAAAAAGTAAAAAAATTTTGGGTGGTGATATGTTCATAAAAAATGCCATATAAGATATCATTTAAGGCTAAGACACTGATGACGGGACACATTGTATATTGATTCTTATATTATTTCATTTATTTAATCATTAATAATTAACAATTTTTACACACAATTCTCACTTAATTTCACTCAATAATTACAATTCTTAAACGCAAGTTTCGAATCTAAGGCTGTTTGGATGTTTGTTATTCACTCGAAAACTCGTTGACAGATTTAGATTAAAAGTATACAGATAAAGTAAATGTCTAGTTGCACATGGGGTACTTTTGCCTATATGTTTTAAAACCACATTCGAAGTAGTACATGATGCTCTGTTGTAGCAATAAATTTTAGGAAGTAGGTAGTAATTTATAAATAATTTGATAATGTTGTATATTTCTTCTAATATGCGGTCTAAAATAAATATTTATTTATTTTAATATTTTTATTGTTTTATCTACCTAAACTCCATTTATTCTTACCAGTCCTATCATGTAAACAATCATCACAGTACTTTTTGTTGAATTTTGTTGAAAATAAATCAAATATTAGTTCAAACCTAAACATTCTAAATTAAAACATTTATTAACCACGAAAGTAATTTCCTAAAAAGTCTATTTTAATTTATATTGTTGTAAAATCATAAAAAGACATGGTAAGATTGTTTACATGATAGGACTGGTAAGAATAAATGGAGTTTAATTTAGCTGTGCTTTTAGTCAGGGTTTTGACATGTTCCAACAACAGAGCACAAAATGCTGCATCCTACTTCTTATTATAAATGCGAAACTTTGTTTGTGAATTTGTGAGCATGTTTGTTACTCAATGACACAAAATCTGCTGGACGGATTTCAGTTAAATTTGGTACACGGGTAAAAAAATACTGGGAATATTACATAGGGTACCTTTTATCCCGCAATTTCCACGGGAGCGAAGCCCCGGGGCGTGGCTAGTTTATAATATTGTTTCTGTTCTAACAACAAACTCAACAAATCTTTGAAACGAAAGGCGATCACATCGCATGTATTTAATGACTTATAGCTTAACACGGCCTGTGGTGTGGCCCTAGAATAACACCAACCCATCTCTTCCCGTGGGTGTCGTAAGAGGCGACTAAGGGATTTAAAACACCGGAGGATGGGCAGCAGCATCTTTCCGCGTACTATGCCATCACTGCGATCGCCAACCCGTCTGCCAAGCGTGGCGATTATGGCAAAACCCTCCATGGATGAAATCCTTGGGGGAGGCCTTTGTCCAACAGTGGACGTCTTTAGGCTGAGAGAAGAAGCTTAACACGTACTTACTGGGAACTTGGGGTTTGTAGGGCGTTACTGTTAGCGAGGCTACTATAGAAAGGCTACGAATTTATCGGATTTACTTATAAGGCATTGATACTGACCCATAAATGAGAAATTCAGATAGGTGCTCATGATATAGCCGGCTCCCCATAGGTACATTTGTGCAACAACCCCTATTTGTCCAAACTTGTATATTATTAAAAAGCTAATTATTAAAAAAGAAAAAAAGAACACGACTGACAACTCACATAGCCTATGTCACTTGGAGGAATGCAAAGAATCCAAACATCAAAATCTGTGAAGCTGTTACGGACTTATAGGGGAATAAAGAAACTTACATATATACATGAACCCTAAAACATCACACCCCTTTTTTGGCCAGTCGTGTACATGTCGTAAAAAATAAAACCTTGTAGACCGTCTGAATCTGTAGAACACTTTTGTGTTTCATACTTTATTCGAGTTCTATTTAAATTATTTCAAATGCCTCCATTTTTTCTTTTCATTTGGGGGGAAGGAAATAACAGATTTTGCAACTTTGTAATGCTTTTAAATGTAATGTAGTTTGTATTTGATTTGTAAGGTTTTTTGGATGTTTAATCTTGGATTACTATTAACGTATTTAAAATGTTTTATGACTGGTATGTACAAAATCGTAATCGCTATGTTTGCTACCACTCACTAACACAGTTTCAAGCTACATACTTAGAAATCGAGCTGGTTGCTCATATATTGTAATATAATTGCTAGTTTTAACCAGCATGTTTTGTTCATTATTTATTTATTTACTCAAATTATTTTCACTCTTATTTTTTTATTGAAGTAGGTACTAATTTTTACTTGTACAAATTATTTTTTTGTGTTTTAACAAATCATCTAATAATTGTATCATTTGGAGCTGCGATCTGCGATATGTACCATAGTCCATACATATCGCTTAGTTAAGTAGATAAAAATCCCGCCCTTTTAAACTGTAGTAGGTACTTTATAAAAAATCGCAAACCATTCCAGTATGTTACATTCTTTGATTATTTATTAAATATTCAAAGGTTACATTCTATTTTTATTCTATACTAGCTTTTGCCCGCGGCTTCGCCCGCGTGAATTTCCCACGGAAACTGTGCTTTTTCCCGGGATGAAAGATACCCTATGTCCTTCTCCGTACTTCCAGCTATGTGTATACGAAATTTTAGGAAGATTGGTTCAGTAGATAAAGCGTGAAGAGGTAACAAACAAACAAACAAACAAACCAACAAACAAACAAACTCACTTTCGCATTTATAATATTAGTTAGGATTAGGATTTGGATACCTACTCGTAATGGTCACTAGCTATTAATGTATAACTTGGAAGATAGATAAAAACCTTATCTTTCTACGACAACAATCAAAATGGCAGCCTTGACCAAAAAATCTTAATATTCATTACAAAAACATTAATCCATTACACAATAAACGAAAATTAAACACAAAGCAATCTACAAAAAGCAATTTCTTAACCTTTAATCGCATAAAAGGCGGGAAGAAAGCGCGGTAACTGACATTGACAGCTCGTATGCATAGACAACATGTAGAGCGTCCGACATGTTGTTTTACGGTGTAATTTTCCTTTAATTTTCTAACCTTTTCCGTCTAAGCTAAGCATCTAGGTCACGACTAAAATAACCTTTATAATTTTGATTTTCATACGTGTTTTTGGTCTAATTTTGACTAATGCTTCCCGCTATTTAATTTCTAAATGGATGTAAGCTATTAGTTAGTAACTGCGATTTATGATAAAATAAGTAGGCCTCTTTAGAACTCGATTCCTGCCGGTTTCCCTTGGCAGATTATCACATTCTAATAAATATATTTTGCTTGTTTACGTGTTAGACGTTTTTTTGATCCGGCTTTACCTTTCTTTTTTTCCACCCCACGCCACTGGTAGGTACCTATATTCAATATACTTTTTATATTACGTACCTATCTGCAAATATGGAACATTTCAAAGCATTTTGTACTGAAAAAAGTATGTATTTTGGCGTAGATAATAACTATACCTAACCATAGCGAGAGTTTCAGCTAGTTTAAATAATTTCAATGCATAATGTACAGACAGGCGAAAATTTTATTCATGATGTATTAAAAAAAAATCGCTTCTCTTTCGAACCCCTATTACATGAGAGCAAATTGAAGGTCGATGACGCTCGTACTTTTTTCGTAAACTTCTCTAATGCACAGGCATTGATTAGTTACAGTTTTATAGGCATGTGTAGATATGCAATATCTATATATTGCATATCTATTGCATATCATAAGTTAATTATTTAATTCTATAATTAAATAATTAACCATTGTCTTTTGCGCTGAATCTAAAAAATATTAGAATGTGAAATATAATTATGTACAATATATAGTAGGTATACTATACATGTATAATAAAGGTTTTATTATTATTATATTATTATACTATACCTACTCAAATAGGTCGACAAGCTTTTTACAAAGAGACCATTATAGTCTAAATACGTCTTTCTGTTCGTGTTCGCCTAGTTCCAAACAAACCAATTTCTTAGTCTTCTTATTTATTAAAAAAGAATTAACCTTTGCATGTGTGGAATACTGTGAATTCCGACCTCAGTCAGTGGCCTTATTTTAAAGTAAGTCTGTGCTAATGAACCCTTATTAGCACAGACTTATCGTATTTACGCTTACAAGTTGGTCATGTTAATATATATGTATATACGGACAAATTACACAGATTGAGTTAGCCCCAAAGTAAGTTCGAGACTTGTGTTATGAGATACTAACTCAACGATAGGTACTTTATTTTATAACAAAAAGATAAACATCCAAGACCCAGGCCAATCTCAAAAATATCATTTTCCATCTTGACCCTACCGAGGATAGAACCCGGGACCTCCGGTGCGACAGTCCGGCGTGACAATACAATATATAGAATGGTACAATACCGTCATTTGAATTTGACAGATTGACATTGACAGCGTTGTACCATCTGACAGGTGTCTGTCCTTACTCGTAAGTGCGTATATTTGAACACGATAGCCCTCATTTTCCTGCTGCCTCACTTAGAACTAGAACTAACACACATCGAATCGAATTTCCCTCCGAATTTGAGTATTCAATTAGGTACATATTATTGTATTACTAGCTGTCGCCCGCGGCTTCGCCCGCGTGAGTTTCGCGTAGATGAAAAATCTCTCTTGGAGCTTTTCATCAGATGTTCCAGATCTTCAATTTTTATACGTCAGCAAAAATGCTCATCAGGTTGAACGAATCTTGTTAAGGCACCATTTCCATATATCTTATAGTTTAACTGTTCTGTTTTGGTTCTTCACCAAGTGCTCCAGTTTTGAAAATCAATTATAGCCTAAATGTTGCCTAGGCTTGATAGCTATACAACAAAAAAAGTTTTATTCAAATCGGTTCAGTACTTTCGGAGATTAGCGTGATCATACATACCTACAGACAGACAGATAGACAGACAAAACATAAAAAAAAATTTTTTTGCTTTCTATTATTCTTTTTAAGTGTCCCTCTATCCATTTCAGTCAAAAATACTAAATGTACAGACAAAATATTTTAACTGTTTTATTTTATGTATAGAATAGATAAATGCGAAAGTGAGTTTGTTTGTTTGTTTATTTGTTTGTTATCTCTTCACGCTTTATCTACTAAACCAATCTGCCTGAAATTTCGCATACACGTAGAAGGGTACCTTTCATCCTTTTAACCTTTCATCCCGGGAAAAAGCACTGTTCCCGTGGAAAAAACACGCGGGCGAAAAAAAAAAAAGAAAAATTCAGCCGGTAAAATAATTCGTCTATGCTCCTTATCCACACTACCATAGTTCTATATTCATACTTTATATTAATAAATGTGAAAGTGTGTTTATTTGTTTGTCCTTCTTTCACGTCAAATCAAAACGGATCAACGGACTGATGGTACGTAAGTAAACTCCATTTATTCTTACCAGTCCTATCATGTAAACAATCTTCAGAGTACTTTTTATTGAATTTTGATGAAAATAAATCAAATATTAGTTCAAACCTAAACATTCTAAAGTAAAACATTTATTAACCACGAAAGTTCCTAAAAAGTCTATTTTAATTTATATTGTTGTAAAATCATAAAAAGACATGGTAAGATTGCTTACATGATAGGACTGGTAAGAATAAATGGAGTTTACATTAACTCGATGACTGACTGGGTGATACAGGCTACTTTTTGCCGTAGACGGAGCAACGGCAAAAGCTAGTTATCTGTATATATTATCCAGATATCAGTGTAGACAACTTACAGTATCAACTTACAGTTTTTACATAACCACTGAGAAATCTGACATCCATGCATGGAAGTAATAAGTACTTTGTACAAAAAGTATTTATTACTTCCATGCATCCATGACATGACGAACATAAAGCTACTTTTTGGTTTTAAATTCAAAAATCATTCTTACGTCACCTTAACCCCAGTTTCTGTGCGCCAGGTTGGCATTACTCCCGAAATTCCAATTCAAATTTCGAATTAAACCAAGAAGGGCAAGCACGCACATGCCAAGAAACAAGGGCGATTAAAAAATAAGAAGCCGACCCATAAATTTATTTAAAATACACCTTATGTTTCACGCGATAAAGTTCAGCTTGAAAACTTGCTTTACAGCTTTATTTTTTTAATTTAAACACGTTCGTGTTAGTGCAAAGGTCGCGGTTCCTACGTACAATTTATTGGTGTTGTGCCTTGGCCGCCGGTCAAATACTAACGTTTTTGATGTACAGTCACGAACACAAGTATATACATTGTCATAGTCTCTTTCTATGTTGTTTTGATTACATGTTTTGTTCGTGACTATACATACAGCTGTATGCAGAATTGCAGAAGGCCATGAGACGACCAGAAACATAAATATTTGGAAAGCTTTGGGGGAGGACTTAAAAATCTTATATACTGTCACAATCGACGAACTTTAACTGGTAAAAATAATATTGAATATAATTCTGTAGATTTTTTGACATGACTAAACTAAGTGATCTTTTAATGACATGGTAGTAAAATAAATCGCTATTTTATTTATTTCTCATACAGCGGTGACGGTTACGGCACCCGCCTGTGTCTGCAAAGGTCCCAGATTCGAATCCTGCCTGTGCTACATGAATTTGTGTACCATGCATTCATTTAAATTTAAGAACATTGTTCTTGTCGGTGGGTTTTTTCCATGTCTCCCTATCCTCAGCCATCGTTTTGACCTCCTTGTACGACACAACTTTTGCCTTCTCCTTTATTTGGTCTACATAAGCCCTTCTTGGCTTTCCTCTTCCTCTTCTAGCTTCTATTTTTCCTTCTATCAGATTTTTAATCAAATCGTCATGTCTTACAAGATGGCCGAACATCTTTTCACGTCTTGATTCTATAACTCTTAATAACGTTCTTTTTTCATTAACTAGTTCTAGTACTTCTACGTTTGTCTTCTTTTCTGTCCTACTTATTCTTGTGTACCAATCTGACTCATATATAGTCGTTTTCATCGACCATCAATTTCCAACCTTGAGCCTTCTTATGAGGCCCATAGTAAGCGACCACATCTCTAAAAAATAGATAAATAGATCTTTAAAAATACCCAATTGATTTTGATCACTTCTTCACTTCTTTAGGATGGTTAATGTAGGTAAAGCGAAGTAGGGGGCAGATTTAGTATGGGATTCAATTTATACATAGTGTACACTCCAATAGTCTGGCGTGTGAACTTATTGAACTGATGGTCTACTTTATAAATTAAACTGCGTATAGTTAAATTTAACTTCTGAATATTTTGAGTAAAAATATAATTATAAACTCAACACAATTACTTGATACAGACATTATTTGGCAGGATCTGTCACGTTACGAATAAAAAATATTTGAACTAGGAACACAAGTTTTCATTTCTTTCTTTTTAAATTCTGTACGGCCAGTGGAAAGTAAACGACAATATGGAATTTTAGAAAATAACATAGGCCATTAAACTTCCTAACACAAAATGTCATTTTAATGTTCTCGAAATTTTCGTAAAGAACGTTGATTTAATTTTTAGCCTAATCGTTTTTTGATGGCGATGTATGCAAACTAATATTAAGTATATTTTGTGCATATTTTAATTTTAATTGTTGCATATTAAGCGTTTTACGACGTTATGATAATGCTTTCTTTCGAATTTTGTGAAATAAAGTAACAGTAGAAAATAATAATAAATAAATATATACGGACAAATCACACAGATTGAGTTAGCCCCGAAGTAAGGTCGGGACTTGTGTTATGGGATATTTTATGACAAATACATATTCTCTGTAAGCTCGTAATCGCCTGTCCCGACCACGATAGATAAACATCCAAGAAAATATATGTATTTTTTATTTTTATTGTTATAAGAACCATATATCTAATTTTAATCAATAAATCAAGTCTTGTAAACTCATGAAAAACTACTACTTACTTTTATTGTTATTACTGAATACTTATTTTTATTTTTTCTCATATTTTGGTATCATGTTTTGTCAATGAGCAATTTTCTGACAGCTAAATTAAGAAAAAAAAATCAGTGTAAAAAAGTCTCAACAGATAGCGTTTTATGAAAGCCGAGTCGTAATAATGCCTGAACCTATATGGTGCGCTTTTTTTTGGAAACAGAGGCAGAAAAAAAATCATATAACAGTTTGACAGTTGCACAAATCACAATATTGATACTTTTTAGTTGTTTTTTTTACTAAGTTTTATTTAAAAAAAATGCCATTCCAGTGAATTTATGCTTTTTCTCAACCTCGGCCTTTCCCTTCGGCCTTGGGCTTTGGCCCAACGGTCATCACGCCGGACTGCCACACTGGAGGTTCCGGGTTCGATCCCCGGTCAGGTCAAGATGGAAAATGATCTTTTTCAGATTGGTATGGGTCTTGGATGTTTATCTATATATGTATTTGTTATAAAATATAGTATCGTTGAGTTATCATCCCATAACACAAGACTCGAACTTACTTTGGGGCTAACTCAATCCGTGATTTGTCCATATATATTTATTTATTTAACTTTTTCTCTCGCCTTTTATGAAGCGCCATCTATGAAGTGATCTGGAACTAATTTTTTTTTTTAATTTGGGTCTCGGAAAATCCCTCATTCCACCAATAAGCATTTAGCATACTACTCAATCCAGCTAAACGTGGTCTTCGAGCCTAAGACTCTTGTCTGACTCTGTCTACCCCGTAGGGTAAAAACATGTGATAATAATATAAACTCTGTACCTGTATTTTTCTAGTTTTAGTTAATAGTAAGTAATAAGTATGTTATACTATATTTTTGTATTTCTGCAACACACATTTATCTTTTCGTTTTTTTTATTTTTCGTTGTTTGTTGTAAGAAACTGTATGTGTTGTTGTGGCTATAAATAAAATTCTTTATCTATCTATCTACTAGCATTTTCCGTGGCTTCGCCCGCGTAAATTTCCCACGGGAACAGTGCATTTTCCCGGGATGAAAGGATGTCCTTTTCAGTAAGTACCTACTTCAAACTATGTGTATGCGAAATTTCAGGAAAATTGGTTCAGTAGATAAGGCGTGAACAAACAAACAAATAAATAAAAAACAAACTCACTTTCGCATTTATCCTAATCTGAATTTGTTTGTTTATTTGTTTGTTACCTCTTTAAGCTTCATCTACTGAACCAATCTTCTTGAAATTTTGCATACACATAGAAGTACGGAGAAGGACATACGGTACCTTTCATCCCGGGAGCAAAGAAAGCACTGTTCCCGTGGGAAATTCACGCGGGCGAATCATATCTAATATGAGTTAGGATATAGTTAAGTTAGGATTAGGATAGGATTAGTAGGATTTAGATTTCTGTGGCGAGGACTACCGTCTTTTTAAGATGTGGGTTTCTGTGGAAGTCTGAGAATTAAGAATTAATAAGATCAATACATGCTTTATCGTAGTTTTAATGAGTTATCTAAAGAATAAATATATCACTGTTATTACACTAGTTATTCCCGCGGTGACGCTCGTTGCCGATGATACTGAAAAATAAAATAAAAAAATTTAGTTCGGCACAATTCCATTTTCCATTATACAATACAACAGTGAAAACCGCATCAAATTTGGTCCAGTAGTTTTTGCGTGATGCGCATACAAACATACAGATAGTAAGACAGACAGAAACACAGACAGACAAAAATTCTACAAAAAATGGTTTTGCCTTCTATTGGTCCTATGAAGACCCTTCATACAAGTTCATTAAAATAGAGATCATCAAAGCGAAGTAGTAAAACATTTGGCTCTACACTGGTATTTATTTATGTTTAAGTAAGTAAGTAAAAATACTTTATCGCACCAAAAAATTAAGGATTGTAACATTGTTTACTGCACATCTTTACAAATGCAACAATAGGTTGCCAAAAATCCAAATTTATCTATTTTGTTAATGACATTTATTGGCCTTCAGATACGGCGTCCCCAAGTATCCTACCTTGGCCCTTTCTCTTTCATCTATTCCATATGATGGTGATTTAAAGTCACGCGATGATGATACTGCTGATATTGCCTATAATGATGACGTTAATGAAGATATTAAAGTACTTACAGCAAGTATGCAATTGCTCAGAGTACTCAAAGTCGAAATAACACTGGCAGAGTCCATTGCGGCACTCGGTGAGCTCGGAGCCCTGCGCCAGGAAGCACTCGCTGGTGCGCGCGCACGTCTCGAACAGCCCTGGGGAAATATAGTTGTTTCTCACTTAAACTCAATACTCAATATTTTATTGCATCCATAAAGTTAACATGGTGATGGTGACATATAAATAAAAGTACATTTATGGACCCTGTCGGGCACAGAAACTTGAGTAGAAAAGAGGAGGTCGCATCATCTCATTTTATTATTAAACCTACCTATATGTAAATCTTAATTTCATGTAAGTATATGATTATTTGTAATAAAATAAATAAAGGTATTATTAAGTATTAATTTATTAGTAATATTAGGTATTATTAAAATTTATAATTGTCATTTAAATAGTCATTTATATTATAATAAACTCACTTCGACCAGACCCTTTTTAAGGAGGTCCCTCTTTAAAGATATTAGGAGCACCCATAATTGGCGAGCATGTATGAAGAGAGTGTATGATGTGTGTGTGTGTGTGTGTGTAGAGGAAGCGAGAGAGATCTGTAAAGATCGTAGCAGGTGGAAATGGCTAGTCTCTGTCTACCCCCACGGGAAAGAGGCACGTGCATGATCTGTCTCTCAACGGTTAACTGCACGAAATTAAATTTTTGTCACCCATTTAATGTATCGAATCGATCAATCAATCAGTCGATGCAATCGATCTTGCGGCTACAACAAAAGCTTGTACCAGAAAAATATTTTTTTGAAAAAACTTATTATAATCTCCTTACCAATTCTAGCCCAGCACCTTCCGTCCCTGTGGTGGTAGTCGCTCTCGCACTCGCAGCTACCATCCAAACAGACAGAGTTGTCACCCAAACTCGGCTTGCACTGATCTGTCACGTTGCACTCTGCGCCTATGCCTGATACACCTGAAAAAAACTTCTGCAGTAAGAAAATGGAGGAGCTCGGTAACTTAGTGGTTCGCGAGCTTTACTTGCGATAGTAGTTAAGCAACTTTTGTAATAGTGTCTCATGGAATCGGTGACCTAAAAATTAATATCTTGGTCTCCTCCGTCTTCGGAAGGCCGTGAAGCCGTTGGTCCCGGCTGTATTCTCAGTCGTTAATACCCACCAATCAGTATTGAGCCCACGTGGTGGGTCATGGCTCATCCTCCTCATTCATCCATGAGGAAGGCCAGTGCCCCAGCTGTGGGGACTTTAAATTGGCCGATGATGATGAACCAATTAATAAATAAATAAAAAAAAAATGCCCGTCGTACTTCTTACATGGGGCGGTTGACGTCGCCACATACTGGTCAAGAGATATAATTATAGCCATTTCGACTCGATAAGATGCCGAGATGTGTATGTTGACAAGAATGGATAAAATACGGATTGAATGTGTGAGAGAAAGCATGAAAGTAGCGCTAATGAATGAGAGGCTACATAGTTATAGATTTTAGGTTGGTAAATGTTGGTAATTGGTATAGTCTAGTCATGTCTTGAGAAGGGAAAAAAAAATAGTAAAGAATTAGAAATACAGGCTACTCACTGGGCCAGCACTCCTCGTCGTACGCCACAAACTCGTCCGCGCACTGACACGTGCTGCTCTCGCTGTGGCACAGAGTGTTCTCGATCACACAGTCGCTGTGCTCCACGCAGCTGCCGCCAATTACTGGAGAAGAATAAAGTGTTAAAGAAAATAGAGACAGTAGAACTTTATTTGAGATTTAACAAGCAGATATTAATTATATTATCAGAGGGGGAAAACATGACTTGGTATAAGATGTATCCTATTACCATGAATTTTTATCTTTCCGTCAAAAAAATAGCTGAAAGATTTCAATGATGTTGTTCTATGGTCCTCTGGATATCCTGGCTAGATATGACACTTACTAGAAGCGCAGAAGTCGTCAAGAGCCTGGTACCAGTTTCCACAAGTGCAGTTGCCATTGAAACACACCGTTCTTCAGACGTCCTCTCTCATGCTGTCACTGTTACATTAATGTCTAGTAAGAGCTAGAATAAGAGTTCATCCAACACTTACTAGGAGCGCATAAGTCATTAAGAGCCTGGTACCCGTTCCCACAGGTGCAGTTGCCGTTGAGGCATACAGTATTCTCCGTCGCTGTGCACTCTACGGTCGCCTGGCAAGAGTCGCCGAGACCTGGGAAAAAGTATAGAGAGTAAGTATGTTGGACGTCATACAGCTGTAAACTTCTTTCTTAAAGGTTTTATAGTAAGCTGTTTTGAATAATCCAACTTATAGTTATAAAGCTAGACACTATTATATCATGTTTTCATATTTTCGCATTTGACGCTGTCATTTCAAACACTGACCTGACCTTAGATCCCCCTGGATATCCAGATTACCAGTTAAGGAACCACTTTTTATTTCTCATATTTGGAAAGTGGCGTTTGTTAGTAATCCGATGTGTGCTGAGTGGAGCGATTCGCAGATGCTGCATCCCGCCCTTTGTCAGGAAAACTCAAGAGTCAGGAGTTAGGAGACGTTCTCTGGGAATTTAATCCCTAATCTGTTCTTTTTTCTTACCTAGTCCAGAAGAGAGACACAGGCCCTCAAACTCCGTGAGTCCTTCAGGGCATGCGCAATAGCCTACGTTGTCAGCTCCGACCACGCATGTGATTTCAAGCTCGCCAGCCAAACAGTCGCTGTCCACTTCGCACTGTTCTCCGATACCTGTGTACAAAATTGCCATGTCAAAGTGAAAAATCAACTAAGTGTCACAAATACCAAGTTTCTTACCAGAAGAACAAAATCTTCAAATGAAAAACTTAGTACAGTTGGCTGCAAAGAAACCTTGGTACAGTTGGCTTCTAATCTCACCGAGTCCTATCTCAGGGGGTCAGGTTTCTCTGCAGCTCACAAGACAGGGAATGTGTTTTGTATAAACTAGCAGCGAATCCAAAATTGACGACTTCTCTTGAATTGATTGATGTGAGTGATGTGGTTGATGAGATTGATAGAATAATACTCACAATTAAGCAAACAGCTTGCACAATACTGCACATCTGCCTGTCCTCTTCCCACACGACGCCTCCGGAATGGCACTAGCAGCCCTTACTGCTAGGATTCCCACGCGCCGAACGCGACCTAGACCGATGTGAATGATATGTATGAGTGACGTAACTGATGAGACTGATGGAATAATGCTCACCAGCAAACAGCCTGCACATCTGTCTGGCCTCTTCCCACACGGCGCAGCATCGCAGCCCCTATTACTAGGGTTCCCACGCGCCGAACGTGACCTAGACTGATGTGTCTGATATGAGTGACGTAACTGATGAGACTAATGGAATAATGCTCACCAGCAAATAGCCTGCACATCTGTCTGGCCTCTTCCCACACGGCGCTCTCGGCATCGCACTCGCAGCTTCGCAGTCCCCACTGCTGGGGTTCCCCACAGAGCGCCATCGCGCCGAATGTTCGGCAGAATGTGTCCGATGTGCACGCGTCGTCTCTGTTGCGAGCCACTGCAGAGAACAAATTTCAGACTGATATTTCCAGACTTCAACATTAAACGCTGTTTTTAAGTATAGTAAGTCACTGCATCCAGTAAGTCTGTACAGCGTCAAGTAGCCTGTGGTCGCCTACTTTTGCCTGATAAGTGATGTTTGTTTACCAATCTGACTCAGGTAAAATAGCCTACCTATTTTACCTGAGTCGGATTGATAACTTAAGTTTTCATAGATGGTTTTCTACAAAAACTACTATACATAGTCAGATTTGCTTCCGGTAAGGGGTGATTCAGTTAATGTGTGAAGTGGAGTTTTCTTGACACACACACTGAATCAATTTTGTGTTTGTCAGTCTTTGCACTATGTCAAGGAGCTGGATCACCTCAACCAAACAAAACAACTAAACAAAGTAAACTAAACAAAGTATTTCTTCTAAAAACATCAAATATAAATTAAAAAAATACCTTATAAAATGATCACCCTGTATACATATTGTAACTATAACCAACTTGACAACTTTGCACACAGCAAGATTATATTCACAGTGTACGTGTTCGCATGCACACAAAGACCATCAACTAACTGTCTGATCCTAAGGTCTGATCTGTTTCTTTTCGATGTACCTACACACATGTTATTTATGGCGAGTGTAAAATGATGTGCGCTCAAACCTTGTCAGGTTTATGCACATTTATATGACTGTGTATAGTATTGTATCTTTTGTCATTAAATAAATAAATAAATAACCATACCATGGTCAGTAGCGGACTTAAGGGGGTTAGGCACGGGGGCACGCGAATAGTCCCCTACTCCCCTTGTGCCCTTCACCATAGTGCTCCATATGCTACTGCATTTATTTTTTAGCCTTGGCCTAAAAATCTGACAAATTACATAATCAAAATAGAAAGAGAGAAGGTACGTACCTTTTTCACAGTTTCTCATGTCTTCTCCGAAGAAGAAGTTGGCCGGGCACGTGCAGACGCCACCTGTTACTATCGCGAACAACCCCTGGCACTGCTCCTCCGTCGACGGCGACCCCAACTCTGAACAGAAAGGAAATATTTCAGAGTTCTCCGAATATAAAGTTTACAAGCACGAGTCACTAACAAATATGGAGTTATCCGAAATAACTGTTATGTGTTGACATCTACACGAAAAAAATATCAGGGTAATCCTCCGACAGGATAAATTACTATATAACTAATCCTATTTTTTTATAACATTAATTAGTCACTAGTTTATTTTTGGATTTTTGAGCATCTCAGATGCAATATTAGTATACTAAAGTACTCTCATATAGAAATTACTTAGATATGGTGAAAAAATTCCATGCGAGCAGGACTTGAACCCGCGACCAGGTCTTTATACGACCTTGCTCTTCCAACTGAGCTATCGCATTTCAATCCTGCACATCGAAAATCTTCACCATATCCAGTTTCTATTGAAACGCATTAGGCATGCATGCGTCACCTAACACCAATACCCACTATACGAGTAAGGTATTTGATTTAACCCATATTCGATGAAGTTGAAAATCAATTAAAGTGTAGGAAGCCATCAATATTTATTTTTGGATTTTTGAGCATCTCAGATGCAATATTAGTACTAAAGTACTCTCATATAGAAATTAGATAGATTAGTCACTAGTATTTGTCTAGTGAGCCCTAGTGAGAGACATTCTCTTTCATACCTCACCTGCCAAACAAGCTCAGTCCTCCCTGCTGATAATACCCCGGTGAACATATGCATGCTCCGAAGGCCGAACTATGTCTGGCCGAACTATATGTAGACTAAGCCCTATTGCTTGTGAAGTAAGACAAAATATCGCTTGTGATGTTCGCTGATCCTATCCTCCTAACTAATATTATAAATGCGTGAGTTTGTTTGTTTGTTACCTCTTAACGCTTCATCTTCTGACATTGGGTCAGAAGATGAAATTTCGCATACACATAGTTAGAAGTACGGAGAAGAACATAGGGCACCTTTGATCCCGGGAAAAAGCACTGTTTCCGTGGGAAATTCCTGCGGACGAAGCCATGGGCAAAAGCTAGTATTGAAATAAAGAGACATCTATTCGATTCTCTCTTTCACATCTCACCTGCTAAACATGCTCCTCCCTGCTGGTAATACCCCAGTGGACATACGCAGGCTCCGAAGGCAGAACAAATGTAGGGATCCGGGCATGGCGTCAGCATATCACATGACGTAGAGTGAGCTCTATTGCTTGTGGAGTAAGATACAGTATTGCTTGTGATGTTCACTGTCTGATACGACCTTGTCTGGGCTGGAGAGTCTGTAATAAAAATGTATTGAAGAAGAAAAAAATGTAAATGGGGTCTCGGGGAAAAATCTTCTAAATCTTCTTTATGTTATCGATGTTTTTAAAAAATGGCATGTTCCATAACAGGCTAGGTCATGAACACTTCCCCAAAAATCTATAAGTAAATCCGATGAAGGCTACGAATTTATCCGATTTACTTATAAGGCATAGATACTGACCCAATAATGAAAATTTCAGATAGGTGATCATGATATAGCCGGCTCCCCATATATTTGTTCAACAACCCCCACAATTTCGAGTAGGGTTTTTTTTTTTTTTTAGGTTTTTTTTTAAGTTTGTTCTAAACACTTACCGTTTTGGTTAATACATTGGAAATTGATTTGGTCACAGATTCCCCCATCGAACTGGCAGTCTTGGTCCAGAACGCAACCATCGCCAATGGCTGAAAAAAACAAAATTTTAGATTTTAGAGCTCATTTTTTAAATCATTAGTAGTTTTTATCATTTTACGAATTCTTTTTTTACTTCTTATCATTTTGCTTTAAGCGGTTTCCACACGTTGCAATTTGCCTCGCAACTAGAAAAGAAGGTATTTGAAAGAGCAGGAAGTCCGACGACTTCTCTTTCTTTTGTATAACGCCATCCCTTTCTAGTTGCGAGGCAAATTGCAAAGTATAGGTGCTTTTAATCATGCTCATCAGATGAGCAGGCTCCTCCGAAGTCTAGGCAATCCACTTACCATAGACGATTGTCTATGGTAAGTGGATTGCCTAGACTTGTGAAGTGAAGTGTTGGTGGCTCGACTCTCATCCAAATCTTACAAAAATAGTACCTATTAAGGTGCTCCCACTCTGCGAGCATTTACCTATAATGTAACATTATGTTACAAGAAAATGCAATCGAAAAAAAAGTCTTACCATAACCAATCTTCCGGCATTCCCCCCTCTGCCTCAAGTAATACCCCTCCGCACATTGACAGGTTCCATCGCACGTCAAACTGTGAGGATCCATCATGGTGGGAGACATGCACTCATCATCAGATGCGCAGACGCCTCCGAAGTCTATGGTTGGCCAGCACCGCCCATGGAGGTAGTGGTGGCCTTGCTGGCAGAAACAGTTGCCTGCTAAGAAGAAGAAATAGAGTTAGATAACTTTTTAAAGTATTTTGAGCCAATGAAAACGAATCAGGTATTAAATAGTTTAGTGGAGAATGGTCCTGCATTTATTAATTGGGTGATGATGATGAGTGAATATAACTAACCACTGCCTTCCGGGTCTCCTCGCCGACACTCGAAGGAATTGAACAAGTGTGAGCACTGGAAGTCCTCAGCACATGAGGAGGCGTGGTACGGAGCAACTGGAAACATAAGTTTAAATTAAAATATAGTAGTTACATTAAAACTTGTGTTTTTTTGAGTCATTCACTTCACTTTTTAATTGATCCCGAGCGTCAAGCTCGGAAGTACAACTCTCGACTTGTCAAAATCGCGCCAGTTTCGGAACATAAATTGTCTATATTTAAAGCTTCCATCGTTCAGCCAAAATATAGTTTTGCCAATGACAAGGTTGAAAAAGACACACACTGCCAAAAATAAATACGATTTAAGTTGGGGCGGATGTTATTATCCACCCCATGATCATACAAAGAGAGAGTTTTTTTTGAATTGTCATGGGATGGGTGATGAAGGCAGTATTATCATTTACAACAGACTAATCATAGGAGAAATAATTTAACTTAATGTCAGCACACACAGTGCCTCCAAACACCACCTGGGGACCGATTCCACTAATTACAAACGTAGATGTCGTGTCACAATTGTGAGAAATCCCCAGTTAAAAGCTCTTGCACTAGATTGACTTTTACGCTCTGCGCGGGAAGAGTAGCGCCTGGCACATTCTATGTTTTTTCTTCGCTCCCAGACCAGCACGGAAGCATTACTTGACTAGAGATATTATGATATTATCCACTTACTGTCAGCACAAACTGTGCCTCCCAACACCACCTGTTGTCCTGTGGGACAGGCGCAAACGCATATGATGCGCCTGCCTTCCACCCCACATCTGTCATGGACACTTGGACAGTGCACGAGTATTTCCTGACTAGAGATATTATGATATTATCTACTTACTGTTAGCACACACAGTGCCTTCATAAACCACCTGTTGTCCTGTGGGACAGGTGCTAACGCATATGATGCAACTCTTGCCTTCCACCCCCCATCTCTCATGGACAGTGCACGAGTATTACCTGACTAGAGATATTATGACATTATCTACTTACAGTCAGCACAAACTGTGCCTCCCAACACCACCTGTTGTCCAGTGGGGCGGTGCAACGCATAACGCGTATGATGCTCCTGCCTTCTACCCCACATCTCTCATGGATAGAGCACGAGTATTACCTGACTAGAGATATTATAATATTATCCACTTACTGTCAGCACAAACTGTGCCTCCCAACACCACCTGTTGTCCGGTGGGACAGGCGCAGGCGCCGTTGAGGCAGACGCTGCCCTCCACCCCGCATTGCTCATCGGTTGTACATGTCCATTGTGTTACGGACAGTTTTGTAAAGGACAGCAGGACTGGAAGATAACTTATTCAATCAATCAAAAAATTATTTATTGAAACTTGGCCTTCAAAGTAGGCTCTTTTTCACGTCGAAAACTAATTATTTAATCATAATATGTCTCAAAGCTACAAACTGCTAGCATTTCGGAACGACCACTGCTGAGAAGAAATGCCGAAAGAAACTGATGAAACAGTCTATTAATATTTATAATAATATTGTTTTTAATTTCCCTATTTTGATTTGACTCCTTATAAACAGAGGACAATGGTTCCAAAAGATAGAGAGTAAGAGATTGACTCTCATACGTCTTTTTAGATGTGCATATTTCTTTTATTTCTTTACTACCTGCGTCCCGGGGCTCCGCTCACGTCCCGTGGAGATATCGGGATAAAAACCGCATGTTGTGTTCTTGTTTATATTTTATCACTGCACCAAATTCCAATGAAATCCGTTTAGTAGATTTTGCGTGACTGAGAAACAAACACACCTTTTTCACATCCTAAATTTCGCATTTATAATGTTAGGTACTAGAAAGAAGGATTATTTAGAAAATTAGCTTTAAATAGTTAAAGAGCTTACCAATAACACATAGTGTATTTATCCCAAACATTTCACTAACAAAATAAATGAACTTAATAAAATATCACAAAACGTATATGTACATCGCAGTAAATGTGTCGTTCCAAATGGCTGATTTCTATTTCTTTACTTATCTCTACAAATCTGATAATTATTGATGAAGAGTTCATAATCTTCTAGAGTCGGCAAAAATATTTAATGACTAATTTTATGATACAGTGACTCATAAATTAATTGGTTATTTAGAGGACGAGCCCTGACCAGCTGACTGACCCGGCGCTCCTAACCACCACACTATAATATATTCATTCCGTCAAGGCGCATTATGTCCTTTCTCACTATGTCCTTTACTCGAAATAGCCTTTCACACAATGTCCTTTCACAAAATGTCATTTTTCAGAATGTCCTTTAACTGGTGCCCGAGGCGTATGCTATCTAAAATGGGGGGCGTAAGCTATCTAAATATCGCGTTCAAATATTCCACCAGATGTCAGCACCTACGAGTGAAGTGGAGACATCTGTCAGATGGTACACCACAGTCAATATTCAAATGTGTCAAATTCAATTGACAGTATTGTACCATTGACAGGACCGCACTCGCCAGTAGCACAAACTAATTGTCGAGCTTTATATGCTTATTTATATGGTAACCCTATTTAATGAATGGTATACCTTATAATGGTATACCTTAAACATGTTTTTGATGTATAACAACACTGTATGTTTTTGACATTAGCTACCTTTGTTAGCTACTTCCTTCTTCCTTGGGATATTGTCATGGCCGGACGATATATTTTTCATCCTGTGCGCAGAGAATCCGGGACAAACGAAGTGGCGGGAAGATTCTGTACCGGAAAAGACCGGGTCTTAAAAACAGACCGGATCTTAAAATGGCGGTAAATCGAAATAACGGTAAGAACCTGACACGGCACTACGTCTGTCCGACTAGAGCCTAAAACCTAACCTATACGCAGCCTGCTACCACTATAGCTTATAAAGGGAGCTATAGAACCCTAAATCACTAAACCTAACCTATAAATTAACTAAACTAAAAGCTATAAATTTAATCTTCAACTCACCAAGTTGACTTTTCTTTTGATCCAAGTGGGGGTGTCTTCGGAGGAGGAGGTGGTTGGTCCCTAATCACCCAAACTACCCCGAGATCTCTTCCCCAGAATAAATACGTAGGTTTCCTCCAGCAGTTCCACTCGGCGACGGGATTCGGCGTCCCCAGGCAGCCACGTTTCGCATCTCACAAGAAAAGGTCACAATCAGCGACCACAGCGACCACAGCATGTACACGGAGCCCGGTCAAACTCAAAGAAGTAACATCTGTCTGACAGACAGGCCAAGAAGTTTCTGATCCCATCAGCCACTCTGGACCCCACCAGAGCGGGTGTGACACCAATTCTGGTGCCGTACAACCTCGGGAAGCACAGTCCGCTGGGTTAAGCTCTCCCGGCACATGTCTCCATGTTATATCAATTCCGATATTCTGGATTTGGGAAACCCGATTTCCCACAAAAACCTCCAAGGTATGTGGGGCCGCGCGCAACCATGCAAGCGCGACCTGGCTATCCGACCAGGCGAAGATGTCCCGTATCTCGACCGTGGCCGCCAGCTCACATGCAACGTGATGCATCAATTTAGAGAGAAGGTGAGCTCCACTCAACTCAAGCTTGGGAATAGTCAGCCTAGTCCTGATGGGGGCGACCTTGCTCTTCCCTAACAAAAGCGAGACATTGACCCGGCCATCGGTGTCAACTGTCCGCATATAGACTGACGCGGCGTAGCCTCGCTCCGACGCGTCACAAAAGCCATGCAGGCTGGCTCGATATTTCCCGGGTGGCAATATTCGACGAGGCAAGGCAATCCGATTGACTTCCTTAATCGATGAAAACAACTCGAGCCAATCATCCAATGGAGAGCCAAACAGCGGCTCGTCCCACGAGACGCCCAAAGTCCAAAGTCTCTGAAGAAGACACTTCGCAGAGAATATTACTGGACTGGACTGATCCAACCGCTTGGATCAAACATACGAGCTATTACGGACAACACCGTTCTCTTAGTCCAGACCTTTGGTATTTCCAAGTCCACTTGGAATGTAAAAATATCGGTTAGCGGCTGGTACTGCATGCCCAGCACCGCTATCCTGTTGGGATCATCCACATCCTCAAACAGGTGAGGGTTCTGTTGGTGATCCTCCGGGATCCCTTCTAGAACTTTAGGCTCATTAGACAACCACTTACGTAGCTCGTAGCCACCTGTCTTCAATATTTCAATCAATTCATCCCGCAGTAGGAGGGCCTCCTCAATACTTTGGGCTCCGGTGCACACGTCATCGACATACAAGTCACGTGACAGCACGGAAGCCCCACGGGGAAAGCGGATCCGGTCCCGCTCTGCCAATTCAAGCAATGATCAGATGGCGATATAGGGACTAGATTTCAAACCATAGGTGTTTGTATTGAGTTCATACACCGTCACAGGATCCTCAGGGCGCTCACGCCAGAGTATCAACTGGAATCGCCTGTCCTCAGGATGTATAGCCCGGGAAGTAGTGTCATCCAATGTATGGAACCTGCAAATTTTGGTATCGGAAGAATTCACTTGGCACAGGTGTTATATACATGAAGTTAAGCTAATTTAGCCCGGTAGCCTTCCACCCCCCCCTGGTGGGTAGGTAGGGGGGGCATTCAAAGGTACACGCCGCCGCGCTTTAGTTAAAAAATCATATCAGCTTATATTTACCTACCACCTCGAGTTTGGTGTCATTTTCTAGTAAATCAGGCATGAGGAATTCATTTTTGAGACATTTAGTATATAGTTTAATAGAAAAAAAGGAAAATATTGACGAAAATATCAAAATCTGTTTGTTATTTTTTTTATTCAACTGTCAATATTTTTGAAAATCCTGAATTTTGTGCAAATAAATAAATACTATATTAAAGGATATTTATCTAGCTTTTAAAAAATATATACTTTAATATATAAAGTTATCATAGATGTTTCAGAAAAAAATCGTACATGGTACGCGGCGGTGCCTAGGAACTTTTACTGTAGTCTAGTTTCTCATCCTTTTGTTGACATATTAATTTGGTTTTATATGCAAAATATACAGAATATGTACTTTACTTAGTTATTGACTGTCTCTTATGGTCTGATGAATAAATAATAGTATTTTTAGGGTTCCGAAGTAAACATGGAACCCTTATAGTTTCGCCATGTCTGTCCGTTTGGCTGTCCGTCAGTGTATCCGAGACTTAGCTCAGAGACTATTAATGCTATCAAGTTGTAATATGGTATAGATATACATATTAATTACGCGGATAGAAATGTAGAATAAAATCATGAAAAAATTTTTTTTTTAGGACGGTTCCCCCTACGGCTAAAGAGGGGATGATTTTTTTTATCTCGATTATACCATCGTGTGGGGTATCATTTGATAGGTTTTTCAAAAATATTATGAGTGTGTGAACATCATATTTTCATTTAGGGATCCGTTTGTGAAATATTTGACTTTAAAGTGCAAAATTTTGTTAAGAGTCAAGTGTCTTTCGAATAGGAAATTAGTTGTCGGTGGATACGGGAAAAAGTCATGATACGTAGTAAAGATAATGAATTTAAAAGGAAAACTATCACTATTATGTAGGCTTTACACTTTAACTAGTAATAGACGATAAACTTACAAAATCGATTTCAGTATGAAAAATATTTGTAGGAACATACTTACATATTTTATTGAATATGATGGTATGGTATATATACATTGTATTATAGTCATTAGTTAAATAAAGCTGGGAGTTAATTTGAGTTGATGTGTCCACATCTGTACAGGGTAGGCAGGCACCTTCGGAACTAATGGTGGTTCGATACGGACTTGACCAATTATTTTATTATATTACCGACATTTTCCACCACAGTGGCATAATTTGGTTCATTTTAATTGAATTTTGACAGCTGCACCTAACACCGCACCGTGGCTTGCACCGAATCAGTTCACGACAAGCGGTAGCAGCAACTGGTGCAATAGTCCACTTTGGTTTCCATTTATTTAATTCCATATCCTATTCCAAATCCGCAAGTGCGCTGTTCTCTAAAAAAGACTGACAGCTAGAGAATGTTCCGCTGATGGAAGGCAGTTCTCAGCTGCATCTCCTAAGAGCTGTTTACTAGGGTGTGCATTGTCGACTCCTACTTGTCAGAAAGGCACGTCGAGTACCCAGGGAAAGACGGATGGCGATGCTGGGAAATGTCATGTGGCGTTCCGCATCCCATGCCCTATGTTTTTATCGTCCTAGACATGCACCGCCAGAAAATGCGAGCATAGTGGTAGGTGGGGTCAATATCGCTATTGGTGGAACTATGAAGTACCTCGCCTGAATGAACCCTAGAACTATGAAGCCTAATCCTGGATGCCAAATGGAAGTTCTCCGATCATTTCAAGAATATGGCTCCGAAAATCTTGAAATCGGCATCTGCGTCGTCCAGGATACTGCCTAATAGGACCCAATACACCCGCGCGACGCCTCTATACTGGTGTCGTACGGTCGATGGCATTATATGGAGTCCCAATATGCGCAGATGATTTAAAAAAGGAGAGCATAATGTTGTTGCGTAGACCCCAAAGGGCTATCTGTACAATACGAGGATATCGCACAGTTTCTGCAGACGCTGCTTGTATTCTTGTTGGGTCCTTGCCATGGGATCTAGAGGCAAAAATTCTTTCTGGGGCTTTTTATGGCGTGAAGAAAATCGCGCCCTAGATCACAATAAAGCATAGATATTCAGCGAGACTATAATGCCAAAGAAAGAAGAGGCAGAGCAACAACGAGAAGCTCTGTCGGCCGGGCCGGAGAAAAAGAGCCTATGCCCATCTTATGCCCCCTTGATAATGGCTGGCGATGGACCTGGTAATCGGTCCATCGTCCGCGTTTTTAAGAGGCTATTATTTAAGGCAGGCGGAGTAATTATACTCGATGCAGGGTGACATTTGAAGGTCACTGCCATGGCTGGAGAGTGTGGAAGATTGGTGGTAACTCCACCGTTCCCACCTCTTCTGTATTGGTATGTAGAGGCACCGGGGTGTTTTTAGTGGGTCCAAGTCCCACATGCCGCTTCACTGCTCGACTGTCGAGAAGTGAAGCGGTATACGAAGGTATTTTCACATAGCATTTTCACCACATTGACAAAATTTTGCACTTTAAAGTCAAATATTTCACAAACGGATCACTAAATCAAAATATGATGTTCACACACTCATAATATTTTTGAAAAACCTATCAAATGATACCCCACACGATGGTCTAATCGAGATAAAAAAAAACATCCCCTCTTTAGCCGTAGGGGAACCGCCCTAAAATTATTTTTTTTTATGATTTTATTCTACATTTCTATCCGCGTAATTAATATGTATATCTATACCAAATTACAACTTGATAGCATTAATAGTATCTGAGCTAAGTCTCGGACAGACGGACGGACAGCCAAACGGACAGACATGACGAAACTATAAGGGTTCCATGTTTACTTCGGAACCCTAAAAATACTATTATTTATTTATCAGACCATAAGAGACAGTCAATAACTAAGTAAAGTACAAATTCTGTATATTTTGCATATAAAACCAAATTAATATGTCAACAAAAGGATGAGAAACTAGACTACTGTAAAAGTTCCTAGGCACCGCCGCGTACCATGTCCGATTTTTTTCTGAAACATCTATGATAACTTTATATATTAAAGTATATATTTTTTAAAAGCTAGATAAATATCCTTTAATATAGTATTTTTTTATTTGCAAAAAAATCAGGATTTTCAAAAATATTGACAGTTGAATAAAAAAAATAACAAACCGATTTTGATAATTTCGTCAATATTTTCCTTTTTTTCTATTAAACTATATACTAAATGTCTCAAAAATGAATTCCTCATGCCTGATTTACTAGAAAATGACACCAAATTCGAGGTGGTAGGTAAATAGAAGCTGATATGATTTTTTAACTAAAGCGCGGCGGCGTGTACCTTTGAATGCCCCCCCTACCTACCCACCAGGGGGGGGTGAATGGCTACCGGGCTAAATTAGCTTAACTTCATGTATATAACACCTGTGCCAAGTGAATTCTTCCGATACCAAAATTTGCACGTCATGACACTACTTCCCGGGCTAGTATGACTGTCTGGCGGAACATCATCCGGATGTCCGCACCAAAAACCACTTGATGTCTTCTAAAGTTCAAGATGATGTCAATTATGTCCCTATGCAATTTGGGACCCGAATGCAAACACAGATTCAACGAAACCCCGTTCGAAGTGGGTGCGGACCCATCGAAGACGGTCCTCAATTTGCCTGTTGAGGCCTTCACCACCGCGTGGTGGGGCAAAAAATAATGCTCAGTTGAGCTCCAATCAACTCGAGCCGGAGACATGTGACCCAAATCCTCGTACTCGCGCATAAATTCAATATATTTATCGCGAAGTACGTGGTCACGCTGCATGCGTCGCTCCATGGACAGCAGTCGTTTCTCCGCAAGCGCCCTACTTTGCCCTAGGCTAGGACGAGAGGCAACAAAGGGTAACCTAGTTACAAACCGACCGGAGGGCAACCTCTCCGTGGTCGATCGAAAAAGGGCTTCGCACTCAGCGTGTTCCGGATCCACCCTGGAACTCATAGGTGGCTCCTCCACCTCCCAAAACCTTTGCATGGTCTTGGCCAAGGACGCAGATGCGACGACCGGTGGCTCCTCCGCGGTGCTATTATCAAACACAGGGCCCATCAGGGCGAAACCAAAGATAGTAGACACTGCCATCAGTGAAGACGAACCCAGAGCTTTCTGAGTACCCAACAAAATCCAACCCAATACGTCCGAGCCCAGGAGCTAGTCCACTGGGCCGGGATGAAAGACAAAGGGGTCGGCCAAATCCAGACCCGAAACCAAAGACAACACACCCGGCGGTATGTCTGTCGAGGGGTGCCAACCCGCAATGGTATCCATTACCATAGCCGAAGTCGTGATCCTCATTGTGGAGGACTTCAGCGAAGAAAAGGTGACAAGTGTCTGGCCCGTCAGACACTTCACTTGTATGCCACCAACTCCAAGAAGTGGCACAGGCGAGTCTTCTACGACTAAACCTAACTGGTGTGCCACTCGAGTGGTAACCAAACTGCTTTGAGCCCCTGAGTCCAACAGAGCTCTCAAATTAATGGCTTCTCCCCCACGACCCCATACGCGGACCACCGCGGTAGGGAGCAGAACCGTCCGCGGCTCTGTCCCAGCAAGGGAGCAAGCTAGTTACGGGCTCCCCACTCTCTCCAAACCAGGGGCGCGCCACTGACCCGGATAATATGGCGGGCGAGTGCACATCCCCATCTGAGGGGGGGCATAACCCGCGGCCCGGCCATACATATGGTACGGCGGGTGGTACTCCAGCCGTGGGTACTCGTGCAGCGGCGGAGAAAACCGCTGCGGCTGCATGTGTTGGGTATTGGTAACCCGCGTGGAGGGGGGTGTCCCCACTCTCACGTCCGATCTAGGGCCCCCGCCCATGGGGGCCCTATCCGGGGCCTGGCCAGCCACATACTGGCCATGACCTTGAGGCGCGTGGTCCCGGTCCGCCAAGACCCGCGCAGGTACGCGACCCCCCTCCCGAGGGGGGGTGCGACGAGCGAAGCCGCGTCCTCCGTCCGGTGGTGGAGGGCTTCGCGCAGGAGCGCCCCCGCCCATAGGGGACCCCTGCCTCAACATCCGGGGGCCATCCCCGTTCCGGTTCATGCAGAGCATCGCGTGGTGCAGCCCACGGCATGCACTGCATGGTATGGCACTGGGACAGTCACGTGCATAGTGACCGCCCAAACAATAAAAGCAAAGTTCATGCCGCTTTGCCATGCGGCGCCTATCTTGTACTGGCAGTCTCTGCCAGTCCCTGCATTGTAGCAGGCTGTGGCCCATCCGGCCACATTGCAGGCAGTCCGCGTCCCTCGCGACTGCTGCCGTGTGTGCAACCCGCACACCAGCTCCACGCGGTGGCGGTTGCCGTCCCTGTTGGGGCTTCCCTCGCCATGAGGGTTCCAAGGGCCTACGTTCAGGCGCTCTGGATGGCGCTGAGTCCGTCATGGTATTCTCAGCAGCCCGTGCCTCAAACTCCAAAAACTTCACCAAGTCAGTGAATGTTGGTAGGGTGGTGCTAACCCGCTCCGCATTTTCGCGCTCAAACCGCGAGCGGATGTCATTGGGCAATTTGCCCAATACAATGTGCACCAACAAAAAAGACCATTGGTCCACCGGCAGCCCCAGTGTGCGGAGCGCGTTACAGGCCACTGTAACGGGCGTGAGCAACTGCAGGCGCAACTGTGCCCTGTTGGCCACCTTGGGCAGGGCCATCAACTGTGCGGCGTGCGCATCCGCTAACAAACGTAAGTTTTGGTAGCGGGAGTTCAATAACTCCCAAGCCGTATCGTACTGGTCGTCCTCCACCCGGAGGTGCTGGATGAGCGACCGCGCTTCATCCTCAAGAGTGGAGAGGAGGTAGGCCATCTTCTGGGCCTTCGACAAATCCTGTCGTGCTACGACCAGGGACTCAAACATATTTTTATATGCTACCCACTCCTCCATCCTACCCCCAAAGTGGGACAGCTGAAGGGTGGGGAGCCGACCAGTAACCGCTGGTCCTTCCTGTCTAACAGGTGTGCGAGGGGCTGGTCCGCCAGCCTGTCTCGCCCTTATTGCGGTCGCCGCCTCCGCGATATCATCGTGCAGACTCAGGATCTGGTCCATGTCCGCCATGTGACCTGCGTAGACCTCCGGGGCAAGTTCGGCTTCGGTAAGCACCACCATGGCCGCTTCCGCGCTAATCAATCGTGAGTGGAGGTGATCCGCTCTTAGCAGTATGGCGCCCTCCCTGTCCTTCCGGGACAGGAGTCCTCCGGCCGTCACAAACCATCTCAATTCGTTGGCGAGTGTCGCCCTAGCATTGGAGACCTTCGCCATCGCGTCAAGTCACAAACAAAAAATAACAAAAGGTAAATAAAAAACAACAAAATCAAACAACTACACGAAGAACCGCGGTAGGTATGAGAATGGCACAAACCCGGAACGCACGGTACAAACCGCAAACAAATACAAAAAAGGTTACAAATATTCTTATACAAACAAACTAAGAAAAAATCTAATAATTTTTACAAACAATTAATTATTTTTTACAAACGAACAAATAGAGGGTAGATAAACTACGCTCTGCTACCAGAAAATGTGCGCAGAGAATCCGGGACAAACGAAGTGGCGGGAAGATTCTGTACCGGAAAAGACCGGGTCTTAAAAACAGACCGGATCTTAAAATGGCGGTAAATCGAAATAACGGTAAGAACCTGACACGGCACTACGTCTGTCCGACTAGAGCCTAAAACCTAACCTATACGCAGCCTGCTACCACTATAGCTTATAAAGGGAGCTATAGAACCCTAAATCACTAAACCTAACCTATAAATTAACTAAACTAAAAGCTATAAATTTAATCTTCAACTCACCAAGTTGACTTTTCTTTTGATCCAAGTGGGGGTGTCTTCGGAGGAGGAGGTGGTTGGTCCCTAATCACCCAAACTACCCCGAGATCTCTTCCCCAGAATAAATACGTAGGTTTCCTCCAGCAGTTCCACTCGGCGACGGGATTCGGCGTCCCCAGGCAGCCACGTTTCACGTTATAATTTGTATTAGATTCCTGGCTTTGTGTGACTTTATTATCACAATAAACGCTCATGCAAGTCTCATGGTGTTTACTGTTATTGAGCTGGGCTCACCTCACTGTACCACTCCATTACTCTGCGACCAAAGTCAAAGAGTAATGAACGTAAAAAACGATAACCCTGGTTATATCCTCTTTGCCCTCTATCAATTAATTAATAATTCTTCTTCTTCATCTAAAGGTGCCTCTCCAACTAATGAAGGTTAGCAATTAACATGCTCAAGTCCTTCTTGCCTTAGCTATGCGGAACAGCTCAGCAGCATTTGCTATCCCGGTCCATTCTCGGATGTTTCGCAACCAAGAATTAATAATTGCCCAGTCTAAATGTTATCAGCTCTACTCATTATCAATACATTCACCAATTACCCAAATAGTTGCAGGTGTTCAATCTCTGATAAGGACATTATCTTACGTTATCAGTTACTAATGGCGAAATCCTCTTTTGTTTTTAAACATCTGAATTCAAGGGCAACAGGATGCGGGATGTTGCCTGGGTATAGAATATTATATTTCTACCTGGGTTTAAAATGAAACATACATACATACTACTACCAAAATACCCACACTTTTCACTGACTAATTGACTGGCTAAAATAAGTAAATAAAGTTGACAAAATTAATTAAAAGTTAGTTTCAAAAATGCAACGCTTTTTAGGGTTCCGAACAAGGAACCCTTATAGTTTCGTCATGTCTGTCCGTCTGTCCGCGGCTTAGCTTTATAATTAGCAATGTAGGATTATGTATGAAGAGAGTGATGAGTGTAGAGGAAGCAAGAGAGATCTGTAAGGATTGTAGCAAGTAAAAATCTTTGTCTGCCACGGGAAAAAGGCGTGATAATATGTATGTGTATTATGTAGTATTCGGCATTTTCTCGAGTCAAGTTACCGGCACATTAGTAAGCCCTAGGCCTCCATTGTCGTTAACGACCTTCCATAATTAGTCCAAGGAAACACGCAACTACACGCTTCCTTTGTAACATATACAATGCAGGGGCTGCGTAACTATTCATGAGAAAAATTGCTTCACAAATATTCAAAGCCATATATTAATAACTAGCTATTGCCCGCGGCTTTGCCCGCGTGCTTTTTCTCGGGGGGAAAGGATGAAATGTCCTTCTCACTACTTCTAAATGTGTACCTATGCGAAATTTCAGGAAGATTGGTTCCGTAGATAAAGCATATGAAGAGGTACAAAATAAACAAACTCATTTTCACATTTATAATGTTAGTGAGGACTAGATACTTTCTCCTTCCCGTTCTGAATTATGGAGCTCAGACCTGGTCTTTGACCTTATCTCAAAAGTCCAAGCTCGGGGTTTGTCAACGAACAATTTAGCGAAGTATCCTAGGGATTAAATTATTGGACCGCATACGAAATTCCACAATAGGAGACCGGCCAAGGTATGAGAATTGTTAAAAATATGTAATTTTATAAAAGAATATATACAGATGTTTTTTAAATCATTGGCATCCTTTCTACTGGTGAAAGTACTCATGAACATGAGCAACTTTTTGTATGGGACCGACTCAATCCGATGGAAAAAAAAATCAGCTGTTCCATACATTTCGGGTGAGTAGGTATTGGAAAATAGTATGGAACAGCTGATTTTTTTTTCCATCGGATTGAGTCGGTCCCATACAAAAAGTTGCTCATGTTCATGAGTACTTTCACCAGTAGAAAGGATGCCAATGATTTTAAAAAACACCCTGTATAATTAAACAAATTTTCCGACTTTTCCGCACGAGTTTATTCTCCTGAGCTAATTTATTAGAGTTCAAACTTTTTGGGAAAGTCCATTTTCTACGCGTGACGTCATATGAATGCACGTTTAGTTAGCGGCGTTTTGGTATCGCCCATGCAAACATCGCTTAAAAATGTAAATTGTTTTTTGCTATATCTTGGGAAATACTTTGTTTATTGATGTAGTTATTTTAAGGATGATTCTATTATTGCGAGATATTTCAAAGGAGCATCAAAAAAAAACGTTGTCCGGTCCCCTTTTCGCTCCAAAACTGGAGTAGATGTAGGGAGGAAGGCAGCAAAGCTCAAGTGGGACTGGGCAGGCCATGTTTGCAGGATGCCGCAGGACAGGTGGGCTCAAATAGCCACACAATGGGTCCTGCTGGCTGGTGCCGAAAAAGGGGCCGCCCCAGAACGAGATGGTCGGATGATCTGGACGCGACTGATAGAGAGTGGAGGGCTCATGCACTGATTAGGCAGGAGTGGAGAACTAGAGGGGCGGCCTTTGCCCAGCAGTGGGACAGTATAAACTGAAGAAAAAAAAGTATCTTGCCCGCGGTTTCGCCTGTAAAAAGTCATCAAAATCGTATGATTTTCGAACCTTTAGACTTTCGGTAGTACTTATATTAATTCTGTGCTTTCGTGGTCTTCACTATATGCCAAATTTTATTCACAATTTCGATTCGCTACAAGCAACATGCAATGATCATGAAGTCGAAGATTAATATTTCATACAATGAAACGTTCGTTCATGTTGTAGTGAGATGACGTCATTTTATTACGATATTGTCTATGTGCTTCCAGTAATATAATCTATTTATCAAAGTCATTCACAGGTGTTGGATTACCGAAAGAAAAACGTGATTATAGATGGTATATA
The DNA here is from genome assembly GCA_018467065.1 of Ephestia elutella. Lineage (NCBI taxonomy): Eukaryota > Metazoa > Arthropoda > Insecta > Lepidoptera > Pyralidae > Ephestia > Ephestia elutella. The sequence continues at coordinate 10,468,925 of CM031574.1, forward strand.
GGTAGTATGAATATAGATAAACTTAAACAACAATATAAATTAGTTTTTGTTACTTTTTAATCAGCTAATCTGTACAGGTGTTTGATGAGACTTTTTCTTCATAAATTTTGGAGGAAAATACTCAAGTATTCACATAGGAAACTAACTTTTGCCCGAGGCTTCGCCCGCATGAATCTTCGTGCAATAACCAATTTATTGGTGGAAGATAATTCTTTAATCAATATATGTAAAAATTTATTTTGCCCACGGCTTCACCCGCGTAAATTTTCCACGGAAATAGTGCTTTTTCTGTGGAAGAATAGGTATACCCTGCCTGACCTGTCCTGCTTAGTACTTCCATGTGTACCTAACCTTTGCGAAATTTCAGGACGATAGGTTCAGTAGATAAAGCGTGAATAGGTAACAAATAATCAAACAAACTCACTTTCGCATTTATAATATTAGTTAGGATTAGGATTCTTCCGTTACTGACTGAGTGACTGACAGACAACGCACAGCCAAAACTACTGGGCGTAGGAAGCTGAAATTTGTCATGTAGGTTCCTTAGGGAGTGTAGGGGTGCACTAAGAGAGGATTTCCCGAAATTCCCGCGGGAACAAAGTCTCGGGCCCATACTAATTTCGGCATTGTGTCAGAAATATAGCCCCTTTATAACGTCTCGCCCCAGAGCTCATGCCTATTCGCCTATAGCTTGTATTATTCGTGCATTTTTGAATAGTTAAGAGTGTATCACGTCCGCGCGCCCGACCGAGTTTAGGTATTTGATAGACCGCAGCTGGCTGTGTGCAAGTCACACGCACACATCGACGTGAGATTGCCGCCAACCCGAAGTAATAAGTGACAGGGATCCGGCAAAGGATTTGTTGGTACCTATATAATTTTTTTTTCTTGCTTTACGGTAATGAATACTAAAAATAAAATTACGACCATTTTCTTATGTAAAACATACTTGGCGCGACTTGGCAGTAAAATGGACACGAATGCCGCGACAGAAAATAGCATGACCGTCGTGCCAGGATGCTAAGATGTTAAACATCTGCCTGGCATCCCATGAAGGCCAATTTTTCGGGATGAGGTTTACAAAAATAGTATTTTTGGATCCAAGATGGCGGACAATTTTTTTTTAATTTTCAATATGGGTATCGTTTTATAAGTGTTTCAGTGCGCTGATTACGAAAATAACATTTATTTTGGAATCCAAGATGGCGGACAACTTTTTTTCACGTTTACAATATGGGTATGGTTATAAGGGTTTTTCGGTGCGCTGATGACAAAAATAACATTTATTTTGAGATCCAATATGGCGGACAACTTTTTTTTCAAGTTTACAATAGGTATGGGTATGGTTATATAGGTATTTCGGTGCGCTGATGACAAAAATAACATTTATTTTGAGATCCAAGATGGCGGACATTTTTTTTTTTTAATTTTGCAATATGGTTAACATTTTGTAGGTTTTTGGGGACGCTGATGACGAAAATAACATTTATTTTGAGATCCAAGATGGCGGACAACTTTTTTTTAAATTTTACAATATGGGTATGGTTATATAGGTTTTTGGGGACGCTGATGACGAAAATAACATTTATTTTGAGATCCAAGATGGAGGACAGTTTTTTATTTTATTTTACAATATGGGTATCGTTTTATGGGTTTTTGGGGACGCTGATGACCAAAATAACATTTATTTTAAGATCAGCGTCCCCGAAAACCTATTAAACGATACCCATATTGTAAAATAATAAAAAAAACTGTCAGCCATCTTGGATCTCAAAATAAATGTTATTTTCGTCATCAGCGTCCCCAAAAACCTATAAAATGATACCCATATTGTAAAATAAAATAAAAAATTGTCAGCCATCTTGGATCTCAAAATAAATGTTATTTTCATCATCAGCGTCCCCAAAAACCTAGAAAACGATACCCATATTGTAAAATAAAATAAAAAACTGTCCTCCATCTTGGATCTCAAAATAAATGTTATTTTCGTCATCAGCGTCCCCAAAAACCCATATAACCATACCCATATTGTAAACTTGAAAAAAAAACTGCCCGCCATCTTGGATCTCAAAATAAATGTTATTTTTGTCATTAGCGCACCGAAAAACCTATAAAAACATACCCATATTGTAAAATTGAAAAAAAAAAGTTGTCCGCCATCTTGGATCTCAAAATAAATGTCATTTTCGTAATCAGCGCACTGAAAAACTTATGAAACGATATACATATCACAAAATTAAAAAAAAAAATTGTCCGCCATCTTGGATCTTGATTTAGATTTATTTTGATTTTTATGATTTCGATTTCTATGATTTCGATTTATTACGATTTCTATGATTGCGATTTCTATTTCATCAAAAATTGTCGGCCATCATTCATGAGTATGAAAATGGTACCTATATAAATTTTAAAAAGATTAAAAGTAATAAATATGTATCTCTGATCTACATTACATTACTCTCTGCTGTCTGTGAATACATGAACACGCGAAAATTAAATGCCTCCCGAGCAGCAGAGCGACGTGGATTCCCCTTGACTCTTACCGGCAGACTGATTTTTCGTGGGCTTGGAACTCGTATATATTGAGCGATGGCATTGCCATACAAAAAATGTATGGGGAATTTCTTAGTGAATTGTTACGATATATAATATTTTTTTCGAGTTATTTTTCAAAAATCTAAAACGAGCAACTTGTAGCTAGTTTAATAAACTCGCGATTTAACATTATGTAGAAATTATAATTTGTGTTTTACATAATGATTTCGTTAAAGCCGTGAACCTTGTTTTTCGTATTTTTCGTGTTTTCTGGAAGGTATTTACGCAAAAATAAAAGGCAAAATATTTTTATCTGTCTCGTATAAGTAGTAGCAGTTATTTGAGAAGCCTATAGTACTATTTTTATTATCAATAATGATCTAGTTTTGGCACCAGGGTCAATTCTGTAACGCCTGTTTTGGCTAAAAACGTGTGATGCAGGCTTAAGTGTTACACTTTTGTTTAATATATAATATAATAATATTTTTTTTATTTGCATAAAACATAGTATACATATAAAACAAACTTACATATAAAAAAGTAAGTACTGTTTTACTACATTATTGTTATTTATTTAAATAGTATTTATATAATTTATTTTTTATTATTATAAAAGTTATTAGTAGGTAAATTTGATATCTATATGCGCAAACCTATTATGTGTTTGTAGATATTTCAGTTTATTATGTAATTTAGTTAAGAAACTGTGAAATTTAGTTATGAAACTGTATGGTTTTATAAATAAAACAAAATAAAATAAATACAATAGGAAAATATGCCACGGAGCAAGTGTTAAATGACATTGTCTGCGATAAGAACTGAACTTGAGCCTTTTCCTGCAGTCGGTTAAAATGTAAAGGCCAAGAGACCTTGTAGACAAAATGCATCAATGTTAAGTATCAGAACGAATAAGATCATGTCCAAAAACACGTGTGAGGTCTTCCTCTGTACGAATACGGATGCGTGGAGAGCCCGGCTCGTTGTGGCTCCTGACGTATATCCTTCCTTTCCGGGTCCAGGCGAATCTTCTTTACATTGTCCAGAAATTCAAATACTGAAGATTTATTTTTTGTAACAATTGGTCTCTTGAATCCATAGAAGTGACATTTTCTAGTATTAATTGTGTCAAAAAGTTATTCACAATTTTTAAAAAGTTAACAGTTCCTGACGAGTCTAGAAACTGTGAGGAGTTTAGTTCCTGGTCACATTGAAGTAATGCATTTGCTATACTCATACTCATTAATTGACAACACGACAAAAAAATTACAGGCCTTTTTTAAATTTTTTTTTCGGATCGAGGAGAATAAAAAAATCGACCCATATCTTTTAGTTTTTTTTTTGCACTTGTATTTACTGAGATATAAATTTTAGAAAAAAATATTTAATTTTTCCGGAAGTGACGAAACGCTGAGACCAGTTTGCAAAACGATATCTTTGCCTCACTTCGCTAAGTTTCCGGAAAAAAATATCTATATGACTGACAGATGTAAAATAACCTAAAATGTCGAACGTCATAACATTTTTTGTAAACAAATACCAAATACGTACATAAAAGACGCGTTTGTTATTTTATAAACGCCACCTAAAATCGACGCTACGGTGGCGGCTACGCTTGCATTGCATTAAATGCATTTGCGTCCGCCATTGATTGATATTTTTCTATATTATTATTTAACCTCTATTTTCTATTTTCGACATATCTTACTGCCTGTTTCTACATTTACGTCTGGGAAATTAAGACAAGCGAGGGATTTGTACGCGCCGATAGCCGAAATCATCTAAAAGTAGATCTTCCGATGCTTCTGGAATACATGCACAACAATGATGTGTACAGTGGGTCACATGGTAAAGTATACCATTTTTTAAAGTGGATTGTATTTCAGGTGGTATACTTTTCTATGTGGCCTACTGTACAATGCTAGTGAAATAAGAGGAGCGAAAATACTCATGTCGTCTCGGGACTCCTACGTTGACTCTGCGATTGGTTACGTTGAAGTTAAGAGGTAAGGAAGTGACTGCATTTTGAATGCAAAGGTGACTCCAGAGCATAGGGTTCGATCGAAGATGTGCACAGTTTCTGTTAAAATAAGTGAAGAGACTGAAATGATTGAAGACATAAACTGTGATGACTGTGCTGTATCTGCAGGTGGTTGCAAACACGGAATCTGTGTTGCACACTGGCTTATTAAAAGAACTGAAGAGCCATCGGTAACATCTATCTCTTGTTACTGGCAGAAACCAAAGCTCAGTGAAGCCATCACAAGTGATAAGCTATTACCAGCGTCAAATATTGGTAAAAAGCGGAATAAACATAATAGAGATATAAACATAACAAATAACAGAGCTGTACAAAGCACAGATAATGCTGCAAATGTATGCAGCAAATAAAGAAAAAGGGCTTTTTTGCATTGCAGACCCAAAATTTGAAGATGAATATGATAAACCATATATTTTGAATCTTTTAGAAGGTGCCGTGAACTTCTGGCAGCAGTACATTTATTTCAAATATTATTGAATGTGCGGACTGGCAGTAGTCGGGAGGAGATGCACTGATGATTGGTGATGAAATGATGAAGATGACTCGATTACACATTCGTTAACAGTGCAACCACGATCTTTTGGCGTGTGGTAGAAAACCGAACTAATATCTAAGCAATTAAAATTTCTTATTTAAAAGGCAAGTGGCGCCCCCAGTCGCGCGCCAAAAGTTCGTGGTCGCACTGTACATAGTAACACTGCAAAGATGGCTATCTAGTGACGTCACGCGTAAGGGGTGGCTAAAAATACACTTTCGCCCTTTGAGTCAGTTGATATATTAACGGTTGAGCCTATATTTAATTCATGACGTTCATGAAAGAATAAAATAATACGTGACAGGGAATTGTGAAAGCAGTAATTAATAATTTCTGATTCAGGTATTTAAATTAGACCTCTCGCTTCCTCAATGCTACGGGGCCGATTGTAAACTCCATTTATTCTTACCAGTCCTATCATGTAAACAATCTTCACAGTACTTTTTGTTGAATTTTGTTGAAAATAAATCAAATATTAGTTCAAACCTAAACATTCTAAAGTAAAACATTTATTAACCACGAAAGTAATTTCCTAACAAGCTAATTATTTAAAAATAAAAAACACGACTGACATCTTACATAGCCTATGTCATTCGGGCTAATGCAAGGAATCTAACAATACCTCTCACATCAAAATCTGTTAAGCCGTTCAGAACTTATGGTGGAATAAAGAAATTACATACATACATACATGAACCCTGAAAACATAACACTCCTTTTTTGGTCAGTCGTGTTTTTGGTCAGTCGTGTAAAAAGTCTATTTTAATTTATATTGTTGTAAAATCATAAAAAGACATGGTAAGATTGTTTACATGACAGGACTGGTAAGAATAAATGGAGTGTAGATGTAGTGTCTCCATAGGCGACTGGACAACTTTTTTTTTGATGCTTCTTTGAAATATCTCACAATAATAGAATCATCCTTAAATTACATCAATAACCATGGTATTTCCCAAGATATAGCAAAAAACAGTTCACATTTTTAAGCGATGTTTGGACGATAACTAAACGCCCCTAACTAAACGTGCATTCATATGACGTCTCGCGTAGAAAATGGAGTTTCCCAAAAAGTTTGAACTCTAATAAAAGCTCAGGAGAATAAACACGTGTTGAATAGTCACACAATGAGTTTAATTATATGTATTCTATCATAAAATTACATATTTTCAACAATTCTCATACCTTGGCCGGTCACCTATGTATCGAGATCCAAAGAATTTGAACTAAAGTGACAAGATCTCTGTAAAACTTCTATGTTTTATTACGATTTCTTTGGCTTTTGAGCCATAACTGAGGCACGACATCTACGTTTGTTATTAATAGAATCGGGCCCCTGCCCTGTTGTATTACATTACGGCTAGCTGTTATCAAAAACAGAGCCGTTTTGAAATGCGGCGGTTCAACAATTAGCCGGATTGTCACTGCGATACGTTCTTCAATAAAGCTGGCTGCACAAGTCACTTTTTTTACATACATAATTTCTGGTCCGGGGACCCAAATACACGCTCTTTATACAAAATGTTGGAATGGGCGCACACGTCCGTTTTTTTTTTCTTGAAGATAGCTTTTCCCGGGAACAGTGTTTTTTCCCGGGATGAAAGGTACCCTATGACCTTTTCCGTACCTCTAACTATGTGTATGCAAAATTTCAGGTAGACTGGTTCAGTAGATAAAGCGTAAAGAGGTAATAAACAAACAAACAAATTAATAAACAAACTCACTTTCGCTTATTTGTTTATTGTTATTTGTTTCTTTTTCCAAGTAGAAAATGTAAAGCATGTGTGCGCCCAATCGAAGCCACGTTAAGCCGCTTCGTGCTATTCTGATTGTAGGGTGACCATACTTATAAAACAACGTAGCTATATGTTAAACTTAACTTCAAATGAGTTTGACCAACCAAAAGGAGCCCACATGCGAGCTTTTATATTCGTTCATTGACCTTTAGAATAATAGAAAATTCATAATAGAAATGTACAACGTCAGGCTAGACTAGACCAATCACTTATTTTTATGATATGACAGTTTTTTTTTTTATGAACTAGACAGAAGGTGTTCCGTTTTCAACGTAAACTTCGTTTACTTTTCAATTCGAATTTCGCGCGCGTTATCGACGCACTTGTCAATCATCATGATTCGTCGTGCTGCAGGCGATTTAGCCAATGGAGCGCCCGGATTACCGCCGGCGCATGTACTATCCTACCGGCGTCTTGGAATACAGCGCCATAGGCTGGTGGCAGAACCAGTAAACGATTCTGAGTCTGGACGGTGAAAGCGAATGCGCGCGCGCACCAAACATTAATTACAGCCTTTTTACTCAATTATTTTTAATAAAACTTCAAGTGCTCAACAGTGTTTTTTGGAACTTTATAATCGTGTGTGGCTGGCCGGCCAGGTGTCTAAAGGAAGAACTATTCGTGAGGAATCGTGCTAGAAGCCTGCCTACGTGGTAAGTGGTTTGTGCATTATTCCTATTGTCTAAATCGTCTGTAACGCATATTAACGGCGAATGCTCCCAGCATTCGATCCAATGTGGTGATTGACAGTGTACAAGTGCTATTTATCGAGTCAATTTAGCCACATTTTTTGGTGCCGAAACCCGGGAACTTTGGATACCTACCTTCAGTCTGCCGCCAAATACCAATTCGATTTAGTAATTGCTACTTCATTTACCGTATTCCACGCTTATTATACTTACTAGTACAGCTAAAACGAATAAACATAACATTTTGTTTCAATTACTAATCGGAAAACAAGTCTTTGTTCCATTTTGTTTTGTTGAGTACCTTACCTACCGATTATCGATTTAAGATGGCTTCCATCAGTTTCTAGAATATTTGTTGAAAATAAATTCTTTTGTCGTTTTATACTTATTAGCATAAAATTATCTACCGTTTTACCGTTCGCAATAATACAATATTGCAAATCCACCTTCTCATAATTTTATGTTGATAGTTCGTTATAACTCGACTACTTTTTTCCAACCGCTCAACGTTTCCTCTTGATATTTATTTATCGAAAATTTATTTCGTTTCAAATTACGAAATATTTTTTATCGTGACGTTGTATCGTTTATCGTATCATATTTTCAACGAATTTTGGTGCGTTCACATTTTCATTATTACCGTTTTAGGTTAAAAATCATAGTTTTTTGTTTTTACAAAAAAACTGATTTTTATTTTTTTATTTACCGTACATTAACGAATATCGCAAACCGTTTTTAGTGTTCCTAACGCTCATTTAATTCATCCTTATCAATTTAATTTATTTCAATTTAAAACTCAGATGACCGAGGTGACAATATTACCTGTTGTCGTGTAATACCGCCCCAGTGATTCTCGTCGATTCTTGTGAACGCGGTCTCGCTGAAGACGTTCGCAACTAAACTTTTTTTATCGAATCCGAATATTTGTTGCTATCAGTTTTTATTGTTTTGATATTAATTATGTCTTTACTATCAAGGCGTAAATCTAAACCTACTATTAAAAAGGGTATCGAAAATACGTACACTATTAATAATTTGCCCAGTTTGCGACGTAAACGAACTATAGCATATAATCGCTTAACGAAGGCTTTGGAAGTAGGTACCTTAGCCAATACCGATGAATCACAAGTAGGGTTATTTCTTTCATATTGTCATGAAATAAAAACGACTGCTGATAGTTTTCATGACTCCCATTTTATTATTTTGGACCTTCTTAAGGATGATGCCGATGAGGAGGACGATGAACTTCAGGATCGATTTGACGAATTGTATTTTCAAGTGTTGGCAATTCAACGAAAATTTGAACAACGTTCATCTCAACAAGCTGACACTTCGAAACATAATTCATTGACCGGTTCGCACAGTGGAAATATGCGGTTACCAAAAATTTCGTTGCCAACTTTTTCCGGTGCTATCAAGGAATGGCCTGAGTTCATTGCAACTTATAACGCGTTGATACATGATTCTACCTCCTTATGTAATATTGAGAAATTTCACTATCTCGTGTCAGTTTTAAGTGGTGATGCTTTATCGTTCATTAGAACTTTTCCTGTTGCAAGTGAACATTATTTAAGTGCGTACGAGGCTCTCAAGTCCCGTTATGAAGATAAACGCGAATTAGCGTTTACGTGCTGGCGTGATATCTTGGACGTTAGTTTAAAGACTTCGAACGCTCAAGATTTTCGACGCGCCTTAGACACGATCGATGAGAACTTAACAATTTTAAAAACTTTAAAATTACCTACCGATAAATGGGATTTTGTTCTTTGTTATAATGTTCTGGCCAAACTCGATACCAAATTAAGACGCGAGTTTGAGGAAAAACATACCGATATTGAGCTTCCACAGTATAACCATTTAAGGGCATTTTTACACTCTAAAGGTGAAGCATTAATTCGCGACACGCACTTTTCGAATGTTACCAATAAAACCGCTAACGTTCCAAAGGACACACCGGGAACTTCACAGAAGTTCAAGCGACATAACGTCACGCATTCGCTTGTCGCTCCCACCGTCACTACTCATAAAAATGTTGGTGATAAACAACAAGCGAAACCTGCTCACAATTCGAGCACTCCGATTCGTAAATGTGCCTACTGTCGCAATGAACATCACATCTCGGCCTGTAATGATTTTTTGGCAAAATCAATAGATGAGCGCATGGCTGTGGCCACTGAAAAGAAATGGTGCTACAATTGTCTTAACGCATCCCATTCAGTGCGAGAGTGCACATCAATGTTTTCATGTCGACAATGTAGACGTAAACACCACACTTTGCTACATAAGGAGCCGGCGGCAAGCTCGGCGACCTTAGTGGCTAAGGATTCGTTAACTCAGTCTGATCCAACCGTAACCACAACCGTGTTACTGGCAACAGCTCTCGTCCAGATTCGTGATGCTTCTGGTGAATTTCATACATTTCGCGCGTTATTTGACACCGGCAGTCAAAACAATTTTCTCACGGCTCACGCCGCTCAACGATTAAATCTAAAACCTATAACTGGTAATATCAACGTTTATGGGTTAGGGGGCAGCCCTGCCTCAGTCAGTGGCTTTGTTACATGCGACATTGGCACCAACTGTAACGTAAAGTTTCGTCTGGGAATGCTCGTCATACCGAGCATTTGCGGAGATCAACCGATAGCAAGGCTAAATACGAAAGGATGGGAGGAGGTCAAAACACTACCGCTAGCTGATCCTGGTTTTGACATCCCTGGTCCAATCGACGTCTTGTTAGGTGCCGACGTCTTTGCTGAGTCACTTCTCGAACAACGTCTGAAGGGTAACGCCTCTCAACCGCGAGCTTTCAACTCAGTCTTCGGCTGGCTTCTTCTTGGGAAGTCCAGACTCGCATCGTCCAGTCTACTAGGAGTAGCCCCTTCTACCGTAGACGATAGTTTAAACAAAATTGTTCAACGTTTCTGGGAAATCGATAACGTTCCACAATCTTCCCGATTGACCCCAGAAGAGCAACGCTGTGAAAATAGTTTTCTCAGTAATCACTACCGTGACGAGACAGGTAGATATGTAGTTTGTCTCCCCTTCAAGGACGACGAGGAGCCAGTCTTTGAAGGTTCTCGAGAGATAGCCTTACGACGCTTTCATGCCATTGAAAGGCGTCTGTATCGCGATCACAATTTAAACCAACAATACGTGGAGTTCATGACTGACTATATCGACAGTGGTCACATGACTCTGGTACCTGCCAAGCAAATGGGTCAAGGCAAGTATTATATACCGCACCATTGTGTGCTACGTCCCGACAGCGCTACAACGAAGCTTCGCGTTGTATTCGACGCCTCGGCTAAAGATGCAACTTCCAAATCGCTAAACGACTCGCTGCTGACGGGACCGAAGCTACAATCAAATATCGTAGAGATCCTTCTTCATTTCCGTGAGCACGCAATTGTCTTCATGGCAGACGTGCGCCAAATGTACCGTCAAATCAACCTAGCTCCTCAACATCGTGATTATCAACGTATTCTCTGGCGAGCTCACCCAGATGAGCCTCTTCAAGAGTACGTATTAAATACCGTAACGTACGGAGTGTCTTCCGCTCCATTCCTGGCGTGCCGCTCTATTCAGCAACTGGCCAACGATGAGGGTCACAAGTACCCAAAGGCCAAAACCGTTTTAACTTCCGACATATACGTTGATGACGTCATATCCGGAAGCTCATCGCTGAAGGACGCCAGAGAAATCAAAACTCAACTCATCGCTCTTTTCGGTCTTGGCTCGTTTGAGCTCCGAAAGTGGGTGAGTAACCGACCCGAGCTACTTAGCGATCTTCCCGCGGAGGCGTGTCTTTCAGAAGCAATCACTTTTACCGAAACTGAAGACACAACTATCAAGGTTCTGGGCCTTAAGTGGGAGCCTGCTTCGGATTCGTTCGTCTTTACCGTAAATCCATCTAATCAACCGTGCACCAAGCGAACGATTCTGAGTGAGGTTGCCAGAATTTTCGATCCTCTGGGTTTTCTATCTCCTTTAACAATTCAAGCTAAATGCTTTATTCAAAAGCTTTGGATTCTAGGTCTTTCATGGGACGATAAGCCCCCACCGGAAATTATCTCTCTATGGGAAAAGTTCTCCGAACAGCTTCCTCAAGTTAGGAATCTTAAGATTCCACGTAAATACGCTACCGATAGCGCTCAATCATATCAACTGCATGGATTTTGTGACAGCTCCGAAGCAGCATATGGCGCCGTTATATACCTGCGCGTTACCGAGTCTGACGGCTCCGTTCGCGTCTTTCTCGTTTGTGCTAAGGCTCGTGTAGCTCCTTTGAAACGTCAATCGTTACCTCGCCTAGAGCTGTGTGGTGCACTTTTGCTCGCAGACCTTATCAAATTTGTCAAGGGCACGCTGCGGATTCCTGTTCATGACACTTATGTGTGGTGTGACTCCACCGTTACCTTGTCCTGGTTGCGAGCTCCTTCTTCTCGCTGGGTGACATTCGTTGCAAACCGCGTAAGTCACATTCAAGATATCGTGCCGACCGAGTGCTGGAGGCACGTACCATCTGTCACAAATCCTGCAGATGTTTGTTCGCGTGGGCAATTGCCTCACGAGTTGCTGAACAATGCCCTATGGTGGGCGGGCCCAGAGTGGTTGTCTCAACCACAGTCTGAGTGGCCAATCGATACATCGAGAAATCGTTCAAACGACGACAATGCGGTGCTCTCTGAGCAGCGTCGCACCACAGTTCTCGTTTCGGATCAAATCGAAAGCGTAAACCAAACTTCTATAATTGATCGACTATTCGAAAAATATTCTTCTTTAGATAAAATCTGTCGCATTATCGCTTACGTTCGCAGGTTTTGTAATAACATGCGTAACACTGTTCCGCGATCAGATAATCTTTTCGTAACGGACGCTGAGCGTCATCGTGCGTTACTAATTATCGTCAAACATTTCCAACAGCGTTGTTTTTCGGATGTCATATCCAAATTACAATCAAAGATACAGTTACCTCGTAGTTTTCGTAAACTAAACCCGTTTTTGGACGAGCAGGGTATACTCAGAGTAGGCGGGCGCCTAGCGCACTCCGATCTTGACTTCGAACATAAGTATCCCGCATTATTGCCCAAAAAGAGTGTTCTTACATCAGCTGTAATCGAATCTATTCATCGAAACAATTTTCATCCCGGTTTGAACACAACCAACTATCTGATTCAACAACAATTTTGGAAACGCGGGAAAAATGAATATTTACATGGGTTAACTCAGCGAGCAAAATGGACCACGGACTCAACACCGTTAACTGTAAACTCAATCGTACTTATAAAAGAGGACAATCGGCCTCCTCTTCAATGGGCATTAGGACGAGTTGTTTCTTTGCATCCTGGCCCTGATGGGGTAGTTAGAGTCGCAACCATTAGAACAGCCAGAGATCACTCGCTTAAGAGACCTTTGGTCAAACTATGTCCTCTGCCATCCGTATAATCGTTATAACTTAGCATTTCTTAGCTTTTAAGTTTAGGATAGTAACTTAAACATATTTATCGTTAATTACCGTTTCTTATTCTTACTCTGGGAAAATCCCATTGGTATTTTGGTGGGCGGAATGTTCCGTTTTCAACGTAAACTTCGTTTACTTTTCAATTCGAATTTCGCGCGCGTTATCGACGCACTTGTCAATCATCATGATTCGTCGTGCTGCAGGCGATTTAGCCAATGGAGCGCCCGGATTACCGCCGGCGCATGTACTATCCTACCGGCGTCTTGGAATACAGCGCCATAGGCTGGTGGCAGAACCAGTAAACGATTCTGAGTCTGGACGTTGAATCGAAGGCGCGCACGCACCAAACATTACATCTTTTTTACTCAATTATCCTAATCAAACTTCAAGTGCTCAACAGTGTTTTTGGAACTTTATAATCGTGTGTGGCTGGCCGGCCAGGTGTATAAAGGAAGAACTATTCGTGAGGAATCGTGCTAGAAGCCTGCCTACGTGGTAAGTGGTTTGTGCATTGTTTCTATTGTCTAAATCGTCTGTAACGCATATTAACGGCGAATGCTCCCAGCATTCGATCCAATGTGGTGATTGACAGTGTACAAGTGCTATTTATCGAGTCAATTTAGCCACAGAAGGCATTATTTATTTACGCCCATGCAATGCAATTATTAAAATCTAGCCACACTAGGCTTTAGTTCTACCAAATCCTACTAATATTATAAATGCGAATGTTTGGATGTGAGTTTGTGAGGATGTTTGTTACTCAATCACGCAAAATCTACTGGACGGATTTCGATGAAATTTGGTATACGGGTAGAAAAATACCGGGAATAACACATAGGGTACTTTTTATCCCAAAATTCCTAGGGCTTCGCCCGCGTGAATATCCCACGGGAACAGTGCTTTTCCCGGGATGAAAGGTACCCTATGTCCTTCTCTGTACTTCTATGTGTATGCAAAATTTCAGGAACTTTGGTTCAGTAGATAAAGCGTGAAGAGGTAACAAATAAACAAACAAACTCACTCACGCATTTATAATATTAGGTAGGATTTTGGTACCGGTAAAAGCCCTACTCATTGGTATACAATGCAGTGTCGCAAACTGAAAAAAAATATTGTCATTTTTCTTAAAACTAAAGTACTTAAGTGCCTATACAATACAGGGTTATTTTTAGTTTACTAACTAACTACTCTGAAATCTCACAAAGAAAATCAGCTGTTCCATACATTTTGGGCACGTAGGTATCGCAAAATGTATGGAACAGCAGATTTTTTTTGAGATTTCAGTGTCGGTCCCATACAAAAAGATGTTCTTATTTACGAAGCCGCGGACAGCCGATAGATTTTTTTACATGGAAAGGCGGACATTGATGGACGTTAATTAATAAGATTTCTTACTTCCTGTGACCCCGGCTGACCTGAGTCCAGAGCTAAGCACTAAAGGTCACACGCACTAACGAAGCCAATACAACGACCCTTAGCCTTAGCAGTGTAGGTTAGGTAGCTTTATTCTATAGTGTTTTCTATAAACCTTCTTATACCTACCAAAATTCAGTCCATTTTGTTGAAAACCGCCGGAAATTCGGTGCAGCTTTTGAGACAGACAGATAAACAAACAGGCGCGGTTAACGACCATTACTGGTATAGTATTATAGTGTCGGTATATAACTAATTATTATTTTTTTATTTAAAATACTTTAATGAAAAATCTGAATTTGAGCACACAGCGCCATCTATATAATGTTTTAAGTACTTTTGATTTAGTAGTGTTTGCTGGGAACCTATCACTTTATCGCAATTTACTTCAACGATTTTCATGTCCCATAAAACCATTCGCAGATATTTTAATACAATATGTAACAAATCCTTAAATCTGTTTACATCGAAATTTCATTTACACGATTATTCATTACGTACAAACACATTCTATCGTTATTTCTTTTCATATTTTATGTATTTCATCGAAATAATGAAACATCAAAGTTTTGTTACCCATAATTTTATTTCCACGTAAGTTTCAGTTTTCAATACATTTGAAACATCAAATATTATATTATTATGTTACCCTATATAGATAGATTAATCTGGTAGTATTGTATTGATCAACAGTAAATTTATAGCTAGTCCATTAATTATAAATGGATCACAAATCCGACTCAGAGCACCCCGACTCCACGTGGCTCAACTTTGTCATATACTAGAGTGTTATTCCTTCGCGCGGAACCAGAAGGCTCGCGAAGAAGGTCCTGAGAAAATGAGGGCACGAGGCCGAAGCGAAGCGAGGGGGGGAGGTGGCGAGCGAAGCGAGCCGGCGACCTCTCGAGCGGAGCAAGGTTAAGTGCCCGAATGAATCGAAGGGCCGACGGAGCGAGTCTTCTGGTGGAGCCACCCAGAAATACTTGCTTGCTGCATCCTTGCTGCATGCCTGCTGCATGCTTGCTGCATGCCTGCTGCATGCTTGCTGCATGCCTGCTGCATGCTTGCTGCATGCTTGCTGCATGCTTGCTGCATGCCTGCTTGCATGTTTGCTGCATGTTTGCTGCATGCTTGCTGAATGCTTGCTGAATGCTTGCTGCATGCTTGCTGAATGCTTGCTGCATGCCTGCTGCATGCTGGTTTCATGCTTGCTGATGCTTGCTACATGTTTGTTGTGCTTGCTGCATGCATGCTTGCTGTATGCCTTAATCTGGTTATACCTTTTCGCATGTTTTAAGCAACAACAAGCGAATGTAGCGTTCGATGAAACGTTACTGCGATTAAAAGTTATGATGCGCATCGTTACATATTGAAACATGTTATTATAAATGGTTACATCGATATCTTAATACATGTGTGAAATGTTAGTTTGATATATCGTTTTTCTTGGAATAGTAGAAATTTTATAACGTTTTTTTTAGGAAATGTTGTTCGATATTATGAAACTGCGATAATAAGTTTTTCGATGTTTTAAGAAAAAAATATATTGAAAAACGTGGAATAGTTTTCTGGGACATGATAATCGATGTGATAAAAATCTGTATTTTAATAGACACCCAGTGTTTGCTACTCACCGCTAGATGGCGCTCCCCTAATAAAAATATTGTAAAAAAAGTCACGTCAATGTGTTCATGTACCTTTCATTTTTATACTTACCTATAAATAAAAAATTAAAACACAAATAATTATTTTTTATCCTTACCATCAACTTTAAATAACATCTTTGGTTTATGTACTGTAAATTCATCCTCCCCGTCACCTGGTTCCGTGGTGTAGTGGTTATCACATCTGCTTTACACGCAGAAGGCCGCCAGTTCGATCCTGGCCGGAATCATATTTTTTGCATTCTTTTTTCTCACATATTTTTTTTACACTTCATATAACAAAATTATTAAATTTCAATGTGTATAAGCGTAGAACTAAAATTAGAATTTTGCTTCCTACCTTTATGAACTTTTTTATCTAGACTCAAAACAAGGAATTTTAATTAGGATAGTGATACGATAGAGTATTAAAATACCCTTTTTGCAGTAGTAAGACTGTTATTAGTAACTGAATAATATTATTAAGATACTAGCTTACGCCCGCGTGAATTTTCCACGGGAACAGTGGTTTTTCCCGGGATGAAAGGTACCCTATGTCCTTCTCCGTACTTCCAGCTATGTGTATGCGAAATTTCAGGAAGATTTGTTCAGTAGATAAAGCGTGAAGAGGTAACAAACAAACAAACCAACAAACAAACAAACTCACTTTCGCATTTATAATATTAGTTAGGATTAGGATACAATTTTTTTGAAAGTACAAGCAACCGCACTACCTTTGTCCTGGCTTGGTAGGTCAATAATACTGTTAATATACATACTTGTTTATTTGATTGTTCAGTGAGTCATTATATACTTACGAGGAAACCGATCAAAACCCGACTGACATCACCTCACGATTGGGATTTCCAAAGTACCGCCTGCGCCTTCATCTGTGTAAATTGGCATCCTATCCTATATCCTTTTTGTTTTCGACAACATACATTTTTCGGTCGTTGGTGTCTATGGACTGCGGTGATTGCTTACCATCAGGCAAACCGCATGCTCGTTTGCCTATCTATTAAAAAAAAATACTTACCTTGTTGAATTTCACCCTAAACGGTTCAATAGTTACGGCGTGAAATGCTCCAAACAAACACCTTTGTGTGCCTTTGTGTAAGTAAAATAATGACAGACTATCAGTGTTATTTTTTTTTAAATTATTTTTATTTTATTTATTTTATTTAATAGCACACAAAACAATCCAGGGTTAATTACAAAGACATCATATTAATGTAAGCGTAAGACAAGAATCCCTAATTCCCATTCCCTTGTTTGGCTTTTACAATCTGCGTGGGAAGAGAAGCAGCTGCATTGTATGCTTTTTCTTCGCTCCTAGACCAGCATGGTTTGCTATCAAAGCAAGCTATGAATATAAATTAACGCATCTGGGTAGTTTGGGGTACTACTATTAAATAACAATGCAACGACGATTCGATACTATTTGTACGTAATACGATATGACGCGGTTAAGTGTCAGACTTAATTGATTCTTATGATTTACGACGGAGAGCTTAAAGTTGTACATCATCGATAACTTGTTTATAAGATAGATATATGTATTGAACAATTCAAAACTATTTAAAATGTAATTGAAGGCCAATTAAAAACGAATTAATATAAGTATAGGTATTCTTGCTTGTATAATTGAAAAAAAAATCAAATAAAATTACAACCATGATGAATAGTTATTTGCTTTCAGCGTTTCTTTTCAGTAGTAACGGAGGTTACGGACAAGATTCTAAAAACATTTGGATTTATTTATTTTACTCCATCTGAGCCTTCTCCTAAGCTTTACTCCCTCGGAATTAAAAGCTATTCCAGGTTACCCATGTTTCTTTCATCGAAATCCATCCAGTCCAGTAGTTTTTGCGTACGACGCGTAATACAAACATACAAACATCCTTACAAACTTTCACATTTATAATACCTATAAAAGGATTCAGATTTCTTTATTTATGAATTCACAGCGTTACAAAGTTAACTTGAATACTTTGAATATTTAATCTCAAATAATCAAAGCTTGAATACTAAAAATTACATTTTAAGTAAGGCCAATAACGAATACTCTAGTAAATACGTAGCGCTTAAAAAACGAGACCGTGGTACGTATATCACCCAAAAGAATGTTCTGTAAGTTGTAAAATTGAATGTTAAATAAATTTTAATGTCGTAGTACGCAGTTACGTAAGTCGCACGATATTGCTCGCATATCATAGTAGGCGCCTGCTTTATTTGCCATCTGACATCAGTAACAGGTTTGGCCAGTAGAACAAGTTGAATCCTTATTGTTTTTATTCTTGCTTAGTTTCGCTTCGCAAGTTAAATTGGATACTAGTGTTGCATGTGAGTACTATCATAGGTTAGTTTAGGAACATTAAAAAATGCGAACAGCCAACATGGCCAGTTCGCCTGCGACAATAAGAGTCTGGACCCTTTCTCATTTCCATTTATCATTTAAGTATATATTTTTTAAATTGACACAACGTCACAGTACATTCAATATGCACTATCAATTTTGTTTTATAATTTCACATTTGTATTGTTACTGTTGTATGCTTTCTTTACAAAATAGAATAAATCTCATATCTATAATATCTATCTATTTAATTACAATACAATTTTATATTTCTCGATTAATAAAAACAATTACAGAATTTGGAATTCAATGTTGCTAATTTAATGTCGAAATGAATTGAGATTTATTAATTTTTTAGTCAAAAACCATTGTTACAAGGGTACAAGCAGGCATAAGAATCCATACTAATATTATAAATGCGAATGTTTGGATGTGAGTTTGTGAGGATGTTTGTTACTCAATCACGCAAAATCTACTGGACGGATTTCGATGAAATTTGGTACAGAGATAGATAATGACCTGGAATAGCACATAGGCTCCTTTTTATCCCGGGAAAAAGCACTGTTCCCGTGGGAAATTCACGCGGGCGAAGCCGCGGGCAAAAGCTAGTGTAGAATAATCAAAGCAACTCTATTAACTCGCTGTTAACGACAAGCAACCACATAACATCGGGTCTAATAAATAAGTACCTAAGTAAATAAATAGGTAGGTACATAGGTAGGTATGTAAACAAATACAAGGGAAGGACTTTTTGAGTTTTTTTCGGAATTATTGAATGAAATATCCTTTTTTGTACATTTAAAATTATTATTATGGCGTGAGATCATGACAAGAGGTACAAAATCACTATTTAAAAGTTGTAATTGGATTAATATTTCGTGAATTAGGATAAAATATTGTGAAAACTTTATTTAAAGACAAAATAGGTACATATTTTTATTACAACCATCAAAAAATCAAAATAAAGGTTAATACTTAAATAAATATCTAGATAAGATACCTACCTACTAATAATAAAAAATATTAACCGCGGCTGCCTGCAGAGGGTCCCGGCGACTCTGCCCGGTGCTCACTCGACCCGCAACGTTCCTTGTAAAATTTCCTTTAGCAGATTATTATTATTATTTTTTAATGTTTTTTTTTTATCTATTTATCCACAGATTTCCTGAAGCAACGGATTAATTAAAATGAAGATGCACATTTTAGCAGTTTTCCTGGTCATTGGCGCCGTTGCCGGGCAGAACAAAGGTGCGTACGTATCATCGATAAAATATTAGTACCTATAGATGGATATTCACGTACATTGAATCTGTACCTCACCAAATTTGTATTATACTTAGATGGCGCCACTGAGAAGTACATCATCTCGGTTTTCATGAAAATTCCGTGTGTCGCTGCAGTCGTAGTTCAAATACCATACGAGTTAGTTAATATTCAGAGGCAATAGATGGCACCCCATCTCTACAACTACAGTAGGTACCTACCTATGGCAATAGATGGCACCACCATCTCTACAACTACAGTAGGTACCTATCTATACGAATAATAATCGACGTCTACACTACATGCACGAAACGACTATAAAATTACTTATTTATATGTAGGTAGGTCATCGAGATATTTTACTACGTACTAGAGGAGACGCCGAAATACATCGGCGCGTAATCATACGCCAGCCGGCGGCTCTTCGCTCGCTCAGACGGTCGCTACGCAAGCTCTTTGAGTGTTAAGTCTTGCTTGCTCGTGATAAAAAAATCGTGAATTTTCTTCGAAATACGCCCGCGTTTATTACGATACCGTACCAATAATACGAGCAATACATGGAAGTGGGATGGAGTAACTTTCCTTCGGTGAGTTACTAGATAATCATTTTTTAACTTAATTTGTGCTAAATATTATTAGCGGACGCCATGATGCCCATGACGCGTCATTTGTCATAGACTAAGAATTCAGATAGAACAAGTGTAGGTAGAATAACCTGTAATTTCTTGTTATACCTAGCCTACCTTATAAAAGTGATACCATTTTGATAAAATATTATTTATGTACTAACATTGTATTATGTTTGTTTTAGCCAAGAAACAAAAACGTGGCATCAGAATAATAATCGTTTATCTTCTAAGCGGCAAAAATTAATTAAACTTATATTGTTTGAAGGAATTAAATAAATATTACTCACTGAAAAATTATATGGCGTTTATTTTTTGTACCTATCAAAACTAAAAGTATAATTTGTAATTAGTATACTGCGTTCTAATTACACGCGAACGAAGTCGCGGGCATAAACTAGTATGCAATAAAGAAACAAACATCAATTTGTTTTGTACCTACCAAGTTTTATTCAAAAGATTTGGTAAGTTCAAAACGCGAAACAGATGTCCACTCTGTGGTGTTTGTTATAATCTTGGTCGCAAGTAAACAATAGCCTTGAAGCGCTGTAGCGCTGCTTGTTTCTGGACACTTTAATTATTGCTCCAGCGCTGCAGCGGATTTATTTTAACCTTTACAAAAACGGGACACACATTTTATTTGGAGTAGCCAGGGACTGGATATCGATATTTTCAAAATACCGATATTTTGACGAAAATATCGATAACGGAATCGATAACTGAAGTAAATACCAATATTTTTATCGCTATTATGGTGAACTGGTATAAAAGTATCGATCATTTTATCGATACACTTAGGCTGCGAGGCGACGTTGCTAGATCGTGCACGTCATGTGTACCGCGGCGCGGCCAACGCGCCGCCGCCGCACCCCCGCTGGCGGTCGCCGAGCACGGGACGGCACGGTACGGCAACAGCGCGCGAGTTGCTCGCATGAGCATGCATTCATTTATTTGATGTTTTGTTGTAGTACTCTCGCGACTACCTACTTTTGTATGTTGTGAAAATATTGTGCAAAATAAATAAGACAACTATAATACGAGTATAGAATAAATGACAAGTGTGAATTAGAAATATAGGGTACCTAATAATACTGACAAATGATATAAAATTAATTTTAATGAATATGCGAAGAGGATTTCATATAGCTTTTGCCCGCGGCTTCGCCCGCATGAATTTTACGCGGGAACAGTGCTTTTACTCGGTATGAAAGGTACGCTTTATGTCCTTCTCCGTACTTCTAACTATGAGTATGCGCAGAAATAGACAATTTTTTATTCGGATATTTTTACTCGAATTATCATACGAATAAAATTTTATCCGTGGAAATTCATTCGCGGATAATTTATATACGAATAAATCATCCGCGGATAAATTGGCCTCGAATCCGTGATATTATCCGTCATTTGAATAACGAATAAATTACGACATCATTTTCATACAATCGTTTTAGGTAAGTAATGCTTGCTTGTTTTTGATGTAAAACATCTGTCGTCTGGCTTCTGACAATCTATAGGAGTGATTTCGTAGTGTTAAACTTACCAAACCAAAAATTTGTTTTTTACCAAGAAACAAAGTAATGCCGAAAATTTTGGACCGACCAAGTGAAATATATTATACTTCAATTGAAAGCGAGTGGTATGAAACCAACGGGCAATTTAAATTAGTCGGATTATACGTCAGCGATAAAAAGCTGAATATAAACATTTGGCGCACCATTTAGAAATAGATCCGTCATCATTTATTATTTTCATATCAAAAAATTAAAATAAAACCCCATTATTTTATTCTCATTTCATGCTATAATATTTTATTATCCTAACTTCCTAACTAATATTATAAATGCGAAAGTGAGTTTGTTTTTTTGTTGGTTTGTTTGTTTGTTTGTTTGTTACTTTTTCACGCTTCATCTACTGAACAATCTTCCTGAAATTTCGCATACACATAGTTAGAAGTACGGAGAAGGACATAGGGTACCTTTCACCAAAGGCACGGTTCCCGTGGAAATTCACGCGGGCGAAGCCGCGGGCGAAAGTTAGTATGTAATAAAAATGGTGGCATATGTTTTTCATTCTAAAATAAATATAAACAATGGTATTCTCTTAAATTTAGCAATCTTAAAGTTGTTTTTAATATTTTATTGTTTGATTGTAATAGGGTATTTGACAATGTTTTTTTTATTTTATTTTTGGAAAGATCATGTAAAAGTATAATAACAAACGGTTTTTATTTTTTAAATTTCGACCTAATTATCAAGTTATATCTAATTAAAAGTACCAAAAAATCCGATGCCCCGAAAAAATCCGATCTCCTTCTTGTCAGTTCACGAAACAAACCCGAGCTCCACACCCGCGCGGGCCTGCGTGCCGGCGGGGAGAGGCGCACCGAGTAGGGAAAACACCTGTGTGACGTCACCGGGCTAATCGGAAGTGTTCGGTAACTGTTCGGCGTATTCCGTTGGTATGAATTTTCAATTTGAAATAACTAGGTAATTAAATCGAAAATAAAAAAAATAAAAACAGTTTGTTATAAAACTTTGATCTTTCCATTTATTTAAAAATATGTTGAAAAATTACACGTTGTCAAATACCCTATTACTATTCTACATTATATGAATTTTATTCCTAAATTGGCTCATATTATTTGTCATTAAATAAAAATATTACAGAAATAATATATTTGATTTGACCCAAATGTTGCGTACACAGGTTGCGTACCACTAAAATTCTTTGTTTACAAAGTTTCTACGATCTCCTGGCCTGGCGCATGGCGGGGCCTTTAGGTAGGTACCTATAGCTGTTTCTATATTTCAAAAATATTTGATCGGTGCTGTTTCTCATTCTGGCAATGAGTGTTGCCAGCATTATACGTTTTCCCCTTTTCGATGGAAATTACGCACAAGTAAAAAATTTAAAATGTCAAATTTAAAAATTAATATGATAAATATTTAATAAAATAGCTATAAGCTATAATTTAAGTTGGGGCGAAAACACATTGTTTGTTTGTATGTATGTTTGTTCTTCGATAACTCTAGAACAGTTAAATTAATTTCGATGATATCAAGAATACGTGTAGCAACTATCTATAGAATTTTTAATTTCGTTGCGCAACAAAATCGATTCAGTCGTTTTTGAAATATACGCATAATTTTAAAATAATAATCGCGATGTCTAAGTTCGCGGCGAACCACTAGTTATTTTTATAAATAGGCAATAAAAGTACTCTACGAGTATGAAAAGTAGTTGATACTACAGATATTTACTCACTGATAAGGGTTTAAACAAAAAATATAACTCGAGTAGAGAATTTTTTTGTTACAATTGGCAACACAACTTTCGAAGTACTTAAAAAATGATAATTTGTTTAAAATTTTTGTTTTTTAGGTAGAAAGTACCTACCTACTGTTGCATGGACTCGTAAACTAAATATAATTTCGACGACCTCCGTGGCCCAACGGTCATCACGCCGGACTGCCACACCGGAGGTCCCGGGTTCGATCCCCGGTCGAGTCAAGATGGAAAATTATCTTTTTCAGATTGACCCGGGTCTTGGATGTTTATCTATATATGTATTTGTTATAAAATATAGTATCGTTGAGTTAGTATCCCATAACACAAGTCTCGAACTTACTTTGGGGCTAACTCAATCTGTGTGATTTGTCCGTATATATTTATTTATTTATTTATAATAATTATGCAAGTGTGTGGTAGAGATCTGAACACAAAAAGACGTGTACTTACGTGGGAAATGTGATTAATTTATTACGTTCACTGCGGTTTTTACTGTTCTTAATGCTGTAGCTCACCGTGTTGTAAACTTTAACACGAAATACAAGTTCCAATATAGATTTACACTTAAAATATCATGCGAAACAATATCTCAATTACAATATATACTTAAATAAATTGTAATCTAAAAAATCTATCTCCTCAATATTTTTTTTAAATATAAGTATTTATTTGTAATTTTTGAATATTGTTTTCTTATGAAATGGAATAAATAAAAGAATAAATGCGCAAAACCTTCTTATTTCTAAGAATTGCGCCATCTAGTGAATTTGTGTGGTAAAACGCGGTATGCTTTGACGCGGTTTGATCATGCTTTGTTGGTTCTAATTTTTACGACAAAATACGTGAGATATGCGTGAGTGTGCAGAGCAACTACGCTCTGCTGCCAGAAAATATGGCAGAGAGAATCCGGACAAACGAAGCGGCGGGAAGAATTCTGTACCGGAACTTCACCGGGAAAAAACCACCGGTAAAAATAAGTACCGGGAAAAAATCTCCACGCGGCACCACGTTTGCCCGACTAAAACCTAACTAACTTAACGCAGTCTGCTACCACCGTAGCTTATGAAGGGAGCTACAGGGCCCTATATCATAACTAACCTATAAATTAACTAAACTAAAACTCACCAAGTTGACTTCTTAAACCAAGTTGGGGTGTCTTCGGAGGAAGTGGTGTTTAGTCCCTAAATCACCCAAACTACCCCCTGAGATCTCAATCCCCAGAAAATACCTTGCTTTCCTCACGAGGGTTCACTCGGCAACAGGTTTCGGCGTCTCCAGGCGGCCACGTTTCGCATCTCACACGAAACAGTCACAGTAAAAGGTTTCACAAACACAAAAGTTCAATAGTTATTTAACAAACAGGAAATTCACACTTATAGTTCAAACTAATTGACAATCAAAGAAAGCGGGACCTCTCGCGTATTAAAAATCAAACCGATATCGCATAGGACAATGAGGCGACTGTCCGCGACGCCATTTTGCACGCGCGCTAATCTGCGCGGCGCGGCCTCCCGCGCGATGTTCAAACAATACTGAATTCAAAATGGTCGCTCGCGACTGCCGACGCCGGCCGAGCGATAACAGGAAACGCCTGCGTTTAGTTTTACCCAATATATTACAAACATCCCCCGTCCCGGTCTGAGAAGCAGACCGCTAGCTTACTCTACGGGAAGGCGGGCGAGAGAGGTCACACCTCTCCTTAAAATCGAACCGTCGACCAACACCTCAGCCACACGCGGAGTGCCATCTCCGCCAAGAATCAAACGTAATATGCGAGCTCGTCGCCAAAGCAATGAGGGCAAATTTGCCTCTTTTAACAATACTAAATCACCCTCCCTGGGAGGCTCAGTCCTGTCTGTCCACTTCACTCTTTGCTGCAGCAAATGCAAATATTCAAGCGACCAGCGACGCCAAAAGTCCTGGCTCATTTGCTGCAACATTTGAAAACGCGACAACCGATATACGCGTTCATCCTTCCACGGGTATTCGGGCAGGGCATTCAACGGCCCTCCCACCAAAAAATGACCAGGGGTGAGAGCTTCCAAGTCATTTGGATCTGGAGATAGCGGACAGAGAGGACGAGAGTTGAGGACCGCCTCAACTTTACAAAACACTGTGGCCAGCTCTTCAAAAGTTAGAGCCGTTTCTCCGATAATGCGGCGGAGGTGGGTCTTTGCGGATTTCACAGCCGCTTCAAAAATCCCTCCCCAATGGGGGCAACTTGGGGGACTAAACTTCCAGGTTATTCCCCTTTGGGCAGCAATTTGACTTAAACTAGTACAATTTTTATCAATAAACACAGAAACATCCTTAAGATAATTTACAGTTCCCTTATAGTTTGTGCCATTATCAGACCTAATAAGGGAAGGTAGACCTCGACGCGAAACAAAGCGATCCAACGCGGCGACGAAGGCCTCCGTAGTCAGAGCCGATACCACCTCCAAATGGACAGCCTTGGTGGCCAAACAAACAAATACACACAAATAGCCCTTCACAATACGGGCATTACGAAAGGGAGAAGCCTTGATTGAAAAGGGACCGGCAAAATCGGTTCCAACGCCGTCAAACGGTCTCGAAGGTCGGATTCGATCAGCGGGCAAATCACCCATCTGTGGTTGCATCGTGGATGCCTTCAACCTATAACATGCAATACATCGAAACAGGACACTACGGATTGCTCTTCGGGCTGACAAAATCCAAAACTCGCGTTGCAAAATAGCCAACAAAGCATTGCACCCAGCATGGGCGTTACGAATGTGTCGATCAGACACCAAAAGCTGCACCAAGGGTCCGCCCTTGGGCAACAACAGAGGATGGCGAGTCTCATATGGAAGATCCGCCTTCCGGAGCCTGCCTCCAACCCGACGAAGCCCATCCGAGTCGATGTACGGGTTCAAACGAGCGACCGCGCCCTTCAACTTAGCGCGTCCGTTGCGCAAAATACGAAGCTCTGACTCAAACCGTCCGGTCTGCACGACACGGACCCAATGCAACAATGCGCTCCGGCGCTCTTCTGCACCTGCAATCGGCTCCAACCGCTTTGCCTGTGGGTTTCTACAATTATGTATGAAACGCTTAATCCAACTGGTAACACCCAGAAGCTTATCCAAACTGCTATACCGAGCAAGTAGCCAATCCGGCTCCGACGTCGTCTCAGCGACTACAGCATGTACACGGAGCCCAGTCAAACTCAAAGAAGTAACATCTGTCTGACAGACAGGCCAAGAAGTTTCTGATCCCATCAGCCACTCTGGACCCCACCAGAGCGGGTGTGACACCAATTCTGGTGCCGTACAACCTCGGGAAGCACAGTCCGCTGGGTTAAGCTCTCCCGGCACATGTCTCCATGTTATATCAATTCCGATATTCTGGATTTGGGAAACCCGATTTCCCACAAAAACCTCCAAGGTATGTGGGGCCGCGCGCAACCATGCAAGCGCGACCTGGCTATCCGACCAGGCGAAGATGTCCCGTATCTCGACCGTGGCCGCCAGCTCACTGGCAACGTGATGCAACAATTTAGAGAGAAGGTGAGCTCCACTCAACTCAAGCTTGGGAATAGTCAGCCTAGTCCTGATGGGGGCGACCTTGCTCTTCCCTAACAAAAGCGAGACATTGACCCGGCCATCGGCGTCAACTGTCCGCATATAGACTGACGCGGCGTAGCCTCGCTCCGACGCGTCACAAAAGCCATGCAGGCTGGCTCGATATTTCCCGGGGGCAATATTCGACGAGGCAAGGCAATCCGATTGACTTCCTTAATCGATGAAAACAACTCGAGCCAATCATCCAATGGAGGACCAAACAGCGGCTCGTCCCACGAGACGCCCAAAGTCCAAAGTCTCTGAAGAAGACACTTTGCAGAGAATATCACTGGACTGATCCAACCGCTTGGATCAAACATACGGGCTATTACGGACAACACCGTTCTCTTAGTCCAGACCTTTGGTATTTCCAAGTTCACTTGGAATGTAAAAATATCGGTTAGCGGCTGGTACTGCATGCCCAGCACCGCTATCCTGTTGGGATCATCCACATCCTCAAACAGGTGAGGGTTCTGTTGGTGATCCTCCGGGATCCCTTCTAGAACTTTAGGCTCATTAGACAACCACTTACGTAGCTCGTAGCCACCTGTCTTCAATATTTCAATCAATTCATCCCGCAGTAGGAGGGCCTCCTCAATACTTTGGGCTCCGGTGCACACGTCATCAACATACAAGTCACGTGACAGCACGGAAGCCCCACGGGGAAAGCGGATCCGTTCCCGCTCTGCCAATTCAAGCAATGATCTGATGGCGATATAGGGACTAGATTTCAAACCATACGTGTTTGTGTTGAGTTCATACACCGTCACAGGATCCTCAGGGCGCTCACGCCAGAGTATCAACTGGAATCGCCTGTCCTCAGGATGTATGACTGTCTGGCGGAACATCATCCGGATGTCCGCGCCAAAAACCACTTGATGTCTTCTAAAGTTCAAGATGATGTCAATTATGTCCCTATGCAATTTGGGACCCGAATGCAAACACAGATTCAACGAAACCCCGTTCGAAGTGGGTGCGGACCCATCAAAGACAGTCCGCAACTTGCCCGTTGAGGCCTTCACCACCGCGTGGTGGGGCAAAAAATAATGCTCAGTTGAGCTCCAATCAACTCGAGCCGGAGACATGTGACCCAAATCCTCGTACTCGCGCATAAATTCAATATATTTATCGCGAAGTACGTGGTCACGCTGCATACGTCGCTCCATGGACAGCAGTCGTTTCTCCGCAAGCGCCCTACTTTGCCCTAGGCTAGGACGAGAGGCAACAAAGGGTAACCTAGTTACAAACCGACCGGAGGGCAACCTCTCCGTGGTCGATCGAAAAAGGGCTTCGCACTCAGCGTGTTCCGGATCCATCCTGGAACTCATAGGTGGCTCCTCCACCTCCCAAAACCTTTGCATGGTCTTGGCCAAGGACGCAGATGCGACAACCGGTGGCTCCTCCGCGGTGCCATTATCAAACACAGGGCCCATCAGGGCAAAACCAAAAATCGTA
The DNA here is from genome assembly GCA_018467065.1 of Ephestia elutella. Lineage (NCBI taxonomy): Eukaryota > Metazoa > Arthropoda > Insecta > Lepidoptera > Pyralidae > Ephestia > Ephestia elutella. The sequence continues at coordinate 10,497,604 of CM031574.1, forward strand.
GACACTGCCATCAGTGAAGACGAACCCAGAGCCTTCTGTGTACCCAACAAAATCCAACCCAATACGTCCGAGCCCAGGAGCAAGTCCACTGGGCCGGGATGAAAGACAAAGGGGTCGGCCAAATCCAGACCCGAAACCAAAGACAACACACCCGGCGGTATGTCTGTCGAGGGGTGCCAACCCGCAATGGTATCCATTACCATAGCCGAAGTCGTGATCCTCATTGTGGAGGACTTCAGCGAAGAAAAGGTGACAAGTGTCTGGCCCGTCAGACACTTCACTTGTATGCCACCAACTCCAAGAAGTGGCACAGGCGAGTCTTCCACGACTAAACCTAACTGGCGTGCCACTCGAGTGGTAACCAAACTGCTTTGAGCCCCTGAGTCCAACAGAGCTCTCAAATTAATGGCTTCCCCCACGACCCCATACGCGGACCACCGCGGTAGGGAGCAGAACCGTCCGCGGCTCTGTCCCAGCAAGGGAGCAAGCTAGTTACGGGCTCCCCACTCTCTCCAAACCAGGGGCGCGCCACTGACCCGGATAATATGGCGGGCGAGTGCACATCCCCATCTGAGGGGGGGCAGAACCCGCGGCCCGGCCATACATATGGTACGGCGGGTGGTACTCCAGCCGTGGGTACTCGTGCAGCGGCGGAGAAAACCGCTGCGGCTGCATGTGTTGGGTATTGGTAACCCGCGTGGAGGGGGGTGTCCCCACTCTCACGTCCGATCTAGGGCCCCCGCCCATGGGGGCCCTATCCGGGGCCTGGCCAGCTACATACTGGCCATGACCTTGGGGCGCGTGGTCCCGGTCCGCCAAGACCCGCGCAGGTACGCGACCCCCTCCCGAGGGGGTGCGACGAGCGAAGCCGCGTCCTCCGTCCGGTGGTGGAGGGCTTCGCGCAGGAGCGCCCCCGCCCATAGGGGACCCCTGCCTCAACATCCGGGTGCCATCCCCGTTGCGGTTCATGCAAAGCATCGCGTGGTGCCGCCCACGGCATGCACTGCATGGTATGGCACTGGGACAGTCACGTGCATAGTGACCGCCCAAACAATAAAAGCAAAGTTCATGCCGCTTTGCCATGCGGCGCCTATCTTGTACTGGCAGTCTCTGCCAGTCCCTGCATTGTAGCAGGCTGTGGCCCATCCGGCCACATTGCAGGCAGTCCGCGTCCCTCGCGACTGCTGCCGTGTGCGCAACCCGCACACCAGCTCCACGCGGTGGCGGTTGCCGTCCCTGTTGGGGCCTACGTTCAGGCGCTCTGGATGGCGCTGAGTCCGTCATGGTATTCTCAGCAGCCCGTGCCTCAAACTCCAAAAACTTCACCAAGTCAGTGAATGTTGGTAGGGTGGTGCTATCCCGTTCCGCATTCTCGCGCTCAAATCGCGAGCGGATGTCATTGGGTAATTTGCCCAATACAATGTGCACCAGCAAAAAGGACCATTGGTCCACCGGCAGCCCCAGTGTGCGGAGCGCGTTACAGGCCACTGTAACGGGCGTGAGCAACTGCAGGCGCAACTGTGCCCTGTTGGCCACCTTGGGCAGGGCCATCAACTGTGCGGCGTGCGCATCCGCTAACAAACGTAAGTTTTGGTAGCGGGAGTTCAATAACTCCCAAGCCGTATCGTACTGGTCGTCCTCCACCCGGAGGTGCTGGATGAGCGACCGCGCTTCATCCTCAAGAGTGGAGAGGAGGTAGGCCATCTTCTGGGCCTTCGACAAATCCTGTCGTGCTACGACCAGGGACTCAAACATATTTTTATATGCTACCCACTCCTCCATCCTACCCCCAAAGTGGGACAGCTGAAGGGTGGGGAGCCGACCAGTAACCGCTGGTCCTTCCTGTCTAACAGGTGTGCGAGGGGCTGGTCCGCCAGCCTGTCTCGCCCTTATTGCGGTCACCGCCTCCGCGATATCATCGTGCAGACTCAGGATCTGGTCCATGTCCGCCATGTGACCTGCGTAGGCCTCCGGGGTAAGATCGGCTTCGGTAAGCGCCGCCATGGCCGCTTCCGCGCTAATCAATCGTGAGTGGAGGTGATCCGCTCTTAGCAGTATGGCGCCCTCCCTGTCCTTCCGGGACAGGAGTCCTCCGGCCGTCACAAACCATCTCAATTCGTTGGCGAGTGTCGCCCTAGCATTGGAGGCCTTCGCCATCGCGTCAAGTCACAAACAAAAAATAACAAAAGGTAAATAAAAAACAACAAAATCAAGCAACTACACGAAGAACCGCGGTAGGTATGAGAATGGCACAAACCCGGAACGCACGGTACAAACCGCAAACAAATACAAAAAAGGTTACAAATATTCTTATACAAACAAACTAAGAAAAATCTAATAATTTTTACAAACAATTAATTATTTTTTACAAACGAACAAATAGAGGGTAGATAAACTACGCTCTGCTACCAGAAAATGTGCAGAGCAACTACGCTCTGCTGCCAGAAAATGTGCGCAGAGCGAATCCGGACAAACGAAGCGGCGGGAAGAATTCTGTACCGGAACTTTACCGGGAAAAAATCTACCGGTAAAATTAAGTACCGGGAAAAAATCTCCACGCGACACCACGCTTGTCCGACTAGAATCTAACTTAAGCTATACGCAGTCTGCTACCACCGTAGCTTATGAAGGGAGCTACAGGGCCCTATATCATAACTAACCTATAAATTAACTAAACTAAAACTCACCAAGTTGACTTCTTAAACCAAGTTGGGGTGTCTTCGGAGGAAGTGGTGTTTAGTCCCTAAATCACCCAAACTACCCCCTGAGATCTCAATCCCCAGAAAATACCTTGCTTTCCTCACGAGGGTTCACTCGGCAACAGGTTTCGGCGTCTCCAGGCGGCCACGTTTCGCATCTCACACGAAACAGTCACAGTAAAAGGTTTCACAAACACAAAAGTTCAATAGTTATTTAACAAACAGGAAATTCACACTTATAGTTCAAACTAATTGACAATCAAAGAAAGCGGGACCTCTCGCGTATTAAAAATCAAACCGATATCGCATAGGACAATGAGGCGACTGTCCGCGACGCCATTTTGCACGCGCGCTAATCTGTGCGGCGCGGCCTCCCCGCGCGATGTTCAAACAATACTGAATTCAAAATGGTCGCTCGCGACTGCCGACGCCGGCCGAGCGATAACAGGAAACGCCTGCGTTTAGTTTTACCCAATATATTACAAACAGTGAGATTAAGACTGGTAGCGACATCTAGTTAGACGAGGAACAAGTAACAGCAAGGCACACTTTCATATATGAAGGGTATCCATCTATAGTTACTAATATTTTATCGATGGTACGTATACATATTAGTATTATTATGTTGGTATCTTCATAATATAATATTTACCTGTTATAGGTACTATCAAATATTATATAAACTCTATAGTATTTGCTACTAGTTAGCACAGAGGGTCTTTTAGACCTTCTGGTCTTTTAAAAAACAGTTTAAGTAGGTACCTACCTAATGCTGCAGTGCCAATTATGAAATTCAATTTAATCCAAATAGATTTATTACGTTTAGGTATATAATATTATACATGAAACTATCATTAGATGAATGGTAAAGGCGCAAATGTTTTTTTCCAAATAAGCTAACAGAAACACAGAGTTTGTATTCTAGTCAGTCACTTGAATAAATAATTTGACATTCTTACAAAATGCAAAAAAAATCTTTTAAAAATCCGTTGTGTAACCGGCACAACTAAAGTCCGTTTTTTCACAATTGTCCTATTATGTAAACAATCTTACCATGTCTTGTTTAGATTTTACAACAATATAAATTAAAATAGACTTTTTAGAAAATTACTTTCGTGGTCAATAAATGTTTTATTTTAGAAAGTCAAATATTAGTTCAAACCTAAACAGGTTTGAACTAATATTTGATTTATTTTCAACAAAATTCAGTAAAAAAGTACTGTGAAGATTGTTTACATAATTGGACAATTAAGAAAAAACTGAGTTTAGTGGCTAGTTGGCCGGACTTCAATCTTTTTTTTTAAATTTCGTATAACTACTATTCGCTGTGTGCAAAGGCGGTGGAAGGGGAAGCTAAAACGATCATAGCGCATGATGTAGCAAAAAAAAAGGAACTAACCTTGGATTGACTGACATTGTTGTGTCTATTTTCATTTAATTTAATAGATTTTGATTGCCTTTTTTACGGGACTTAACAAGATGCAGCTATATCGACATAAAACGTATAAATACATATGTGGCTAAATTGATTCGATAAGTAGAAATTAGAGTACACTATCAATCACCACATTGGATCGAATACTTATTGAAAGCATTCGCCGTTAATAAGCGTTGCTACAGACGATTTAGACAATAGGAACAATGCACAAACCACTTACCATGTAGGCAGGCTTCGAGCACGATTCCTCACGAATAGTTCTTCCTTTAGACACCTAGCCGGCCAGCCACACACGATTATAAAGTTCCAAAAACACTGTTGAGCACTTGAAGTTTTATTAAGAATAATTGAGTAAAATGTAATGTTTGATGCGCGCGCGCCTTCGCTTTCACGTACAGACACGGAGAGGTTTTTACTGGTTCTGCCACCAGCCTTCTGCTACCAGCCTATGGCGTTGATCTCTCAGACACCGGTAGGATCTGCGCATGCGCCAGCGGAAGTCCGGGCGCCCCATTGGCTAAATAGAACTGCAGCACAGCGAATTGTGATGATTGATAAGTGCATCGGTAAGGCGCGCGAAATTCAAATTGAAAGGTAAACAAGATTTGCGTTGAAAACGGAACATTCCGCCCACCAAAATACCAATAGGATTTTCCCAGAGTAAGAATAAGAAACGGTAATTAACGATAAATATGTTTAAGTTATTATTCTAAACTTAAAAGCTAACAAATGATAAGTTGAAACGATTATACGGAGGGTAGAGGACATAGTTTGACCAAAGGTCTCTTAAGCGAGTGATCCCTGGCTGTTCTAACGGTTGCGACTCGAACTACCCCATCAGGGCCAGGATGCAAGGAAACAACTCGTCCTAATGCCCATTGAAGAGGAGGCCGATTGTCCTCTTTTATAAGTACGATTGAGTTTACAATTAACGGTGTTGAGTCCGTGGTCCATTTTGCTCGCTGAGTTAACCCATGTAAATATTCATTTTTCCAGCGTTTCCAAAATTGTTGTTGAAAAGATTGGATAAGTTGCCATCGATTTAGTCGATTGATTTTTACGTCCTTGTAGTCGGAGTCAGGAACTGCTGTAAGAGGTTCCAGCGTTAAAAAATGACCGGGCGTAAGAACGTTCAAATCGTTGGGATCCGAGCTCAATGGACACAAAGGCCGCGAATTTAAAATTGATTCGATCTGAGCGAAGAGTGTGGTAAGCTCTTCAAACGTTAAGACCTGATCGCCAACAATACGGTACAAATGACTCTTTGCGGCTTTGATTTGGATTTCCCACACCCTCCAAAGTGGGGAGCAGAAGGTACGTTACGTTTAAAATCTATTTTTTCCGCATGAGAGGCTTGTTCGATACATGACGCTAGTTGTGAACTTGCACCAACGAAATTCGTACCGCAGTCAGAGTGAATAACATTGCAGCGGCCGCGACGAGAAACGAAGCGACGCAATGCCGCGATGAAGCCGTCAGTCGATAAAGTAGAAACCACCTCAAGGTGCACTGCTTTTGTGCTCAAGCATACGAATAAACACAAGTACGCTTTATCGATTTTAGCACCACGATGAAGCCCGAGCTTAATTCGAAAAGGCCCTCCTAGATCGACACCTACGACAGCGAAGGGTTTTGCCTGATTGACACGAAAGGCCGGAAGGTCGCTCATAAAGGGTTGCAAAGGTTTCGGTTTAAGACGGTAGCATCTTATGCATCTTGAAAGATGATGACGTACAGCATGCTTTGCCGCAAGTATCCAAAACTGTTGTAAAATCAGATAGTTGGTTGTGTTCAGACCGGGATGAAAATTGTTTCGATGAATAGATTCGATTACAGCTGATGTAAGAACACTCTTTTTGGGCAATAATGCGGGATACTTATGTTCGAAGTCAAGATCGGAGCGCGATAGGCGCCCGCCTACTCTGAGTATACCCTGCTCGTCCAAAAACGGGTTTAGTTTACGAAAACTGCGAGGTAACTGTATCTTTGATTGTAATTTGGATATGACATCCAAAAAACAACGATGTTGGAAATGTTTGACGATAATTAGTAACGCACGATGACGCTCAGCGTCCGTTACGAAAAGATTATCTGATCGCGGAACAGTGTTACGCATGTTATTACAAAACCTGCGAACGTAAGCGATAATGCGACAGATTTTATCTAAAGAAGAATATTTTTCGAATAGCCGATCAATTATAGACGTGTGATTAACGCTTTCGATTTGATCCGAAACGAGAACCGTGGTGCGACGCTGCTCAGAGAGCACCGCATTGTCATCGTTTGAACGATTTTTCGATGTATCGATTGGCCACTCAGACTGTGGTTGAGACAACCATTCTGGGCCCGCCCACCATAGGGCATTGTTTAGCAAATCGTGAGGCAATTGCCCACGCGAACAAACATCTGCAGGATTTGTGACAGATGGTACGTGCCTCCAGCACTCGGTCGGTACGATATCTTGAATGTGACTTACGCGGTTTGCAACGAATGTCACCCAGCGAGAAGAAGGAGCTCGCAACCAGGATAAGGTAACGGTGGAATCACACCACAGATAAGTGTCATGGACAGGAATCCGCAGCGTGTCCTTGACAAATTTGATAAGGTCTGTAAGCAAAACTGCACCACACAGCTCTAAGCGAGGTAACGATTGACGTTTTAAAGGAGCTACACGAGCCTTTGCACATACGAGAAAGACGCGAACGGAGCCGTCAGACTCGATAACACGCAGGTATATAACGGCGCCATATGCTGCTTCGGAGCTGTCACAAAATCCATGCAGTTGATATGATTGAGCGCTATCGGTAGCGTATTTACGTGGAATTTTAAGATTCCTAACTTGAGGAAGCTGTTCAGAGAACTTTTCCCATTGAGAGATAATTTCCGGTGGGGGCTTATCATCCCATGAAAGACCTAGAATCCAAAGCTTTTGAATAAGACATTTGGCATGAATTGTCAAAGGAGATAGAAAACCCAGAGGATCGAAAATTCTGGCAACCTCACTCAAAATCGTTCGCTTGGTGCACGGTTGATTAGATGGATTAACGGTAAAGACGAACGAATCCGAAGCAGGCTCCCACTTAAGGCCCAGAACCTTGATAGTTGTGTCTTCAGTTTCGGTAAAAGTGATTGCTTCTGAAAGACACGCCTCCGCGGGAAGATCGCTAAGTAGCTCTGGTCGGTTACTCACCCATTTTCGGAGCTCAAACGAGCCAAGACCGAAAAGAGCGATGAGTTGAGTTTTGATTTCTCTGGCGTCCTTCAGCGATGAGCTTCCGGATATGACGTCATCAACGTATATGTCGGAAGTTAAAACGGTTTTGGCCTTTGGGTACTTGTGACCCTCATCGTTGGCCAGTTGCTGAATAGAGCGGCACGCCAGGAATGGAGCGGAAGACACTCCGTACGTTACGGTATTTAATACGTACTCTTGAAGAGGCTCATCTGGGTGAGCTCGCCAGAGAATACGTTGATAATCACGATGTTGAGGAGCTAGGTTGATTTGACGGTACATTTGGCGCACGTCTGCCATGAAGACAATTGCGTGCTCACGGAAATGAAGAAGGATCTCTACGATATTTGATTGTAGCTTCGGTCCCGTCAGCAGCGAGTCGTTTAGCGATTTGGAAGTTGCATCTTTAGCCGAGGCGTCGAATACAACGCGAAGCTTCGTTGTAGCGCTGTCGGGACGTAGCACACAATGGTGCGGTATATAATACTTGCCTTGACCCATTTGCTTGGCAGGTACCAGAGTCATGTGACCACTGTCGATATAGTCAGTCATGAACTCCACGTATTGTTGGTTTAAATTGTGATCGCGATACAGACGCCTTTCAATGGCATGAAAGCGTCGTAAGGCTATCTCTCGAGAACCTTCAAAGACTGGCTCCTCGTCGTCCTTGAAGGGGAGACAAACTACATATCTACCTGTCTCGTCACGGTAGTGATTACTGAGAAAACTATTTTCACAGCGTTGCTCTTCTGGGGTCAATCGGGAAGATTGTGGAACGTTATCGATTTCCCAGAAACGTTGAACAATTTTGTTTAAACTATCGTCTACGGTAGAAGGGGCTACTCCTAGTAGACTGGACGATGCGAGTCTGGACTTCCCAAGAAGAAGCCAGCCGAAGACTGAGTTGAAAGCTCGCGGTTGAGAGGCGTTACCCTTCAGACGTTGTTCGAGAAGTGACTCAGCAAAGACGTCGGCACCTAACAAGACGTCGATTGGACCAGGGATGTCAAAACCAGGATCAGCTAGCGGTAGTGTTTTGACCTCCTCCCATCCTTTCGTATTTAGCCTTGCTATCGGTTGATCTCCGCAAATGCTCGGTATGACGAGCATTCCCAGACGAAACTTTACGTTACAGTTGGTGCCAATGTCGCATGTAACAAAGCCACTGACTGAGGCAGGGCTGCCCCTAACCCATAAACGTTGATATTACCAGTTATAGGTTTTAGATTTAATCGTTGAGCGGCGTGAGCCGTGAGAAAATTGTTTTGACTGCCGGTGTCAAATAACGCGCGAAATGTATGAAATTCACCAGAAGCATCACGAATCTGGACTAGAGCTGTTGCCAGTAACACGGTTGTGGTTACGGTTGGATCAGACTGAGTCAACGAATCCTTAGCCACTAAGGTCGCCGAGCTTGCCGCCGACTCCTTATGTAGCAAAGTGTGGTGTTTACGTCTACATTGTCGACATGAAAACATTGATGTGCACTCTCGCACTGAATGGGATGCGTTAAGACAATTGTAGCACCATTTCTTTTCAGTGGCCACAGCCATGCGCTCATCTATTGATTTTGCCAAAAAATCATTACAGGCCGAGATGTGATGTTCATTGCGACAGTAGGCACATTTACGAATCGGAGTGCTCGAATTGTGAGCAGGTTTCGCTTGTTGTTTATCACCAACATTTTTATGAGTAGTGACGGTGGGAGCGACAAGCGAATGCGTGACGTTATGTCGCTTGAACTTCTGTGAAGTTCCCGGTGTGTCCTTTGAAACGTTAGCGGTTTTATTGGTAACATTCGAAAAGTGCGTGTCGCGAATTAATGCTTCACCTTTAGAGTGTAAGAATGCCCTTAAATGGTTATACTGTGGAAGCTCAATATCGGTATGTTTTTCCTCAAACTCGCGTCTTAATTTGGTATCGAGTTTGGCCAGAACATTATAACAAAGAACAAAATCCCATTTATCGGTAGGTAATTTTAAAGTTTTTAAAATTGTTAAGTTCTCATCGATCGTGTCTAAGGCGCGTCGAAAATCTTGAGCGTTCGAAGTCTTTAAACTAACGTCCAAGATATCACGCCAGCACGTAAACGCTAATTCGCGTTTATCTTCATAACGGGACTTGAGAGCCTCGTACGCACTTAAATAATGTTCACTTGCAACAGGAAAAGTTCTAATGAACGATAAAGCATCACCACTTAAAACTGACACGAGATAGTGAAATTTCTCAATATTACATAAGGAGGTAGAATCATGTATCAACGCGTTATAAGTTGCAATGAACTCAGGCCATTCCTTGATAGCACCGGAAAAAGTTGGCAACGAAATTTTTGGTAACCGCATATTTCCACTGTGCGAACCGGTCAATGAATTATGTTTCGAAGTGTCAGCTTGTTGAGATGAACGTTGTTCAAATTTTCGTTGAATTGCCAACACTTGAAAATACAATTCGTCAAATCGATCCTGAAGTTCATCGTCCTCCTCATCGGCATCATCCTTAAGAAGGTCCAAAATAATAAAATGGGAGTCATGAAAACTATCAGCAATCGTTTTTATTTCATGACAATATGAAAGAAATAACCCTACTTGTGATTCATCGGTATTGGCTAAGGTACCTACTTCCAAAGCCTTCGTTAAGCGATTATATGCTATAGTTCGTTTACGTCGCAAACTGGGCAAATTATTAATAGTGTACGTATTTTCGATACCCCTTTTAATAGTAGGTTTAGATTTACGCCTTGATAGTAAAGACATAATTAATATCAAAACAATAAAACCTGATAGCAACAAATATTCGGATTCGATAAAAAAGTTTAGTTGCGAACGTCTTCAGCGAGACCGCGTTCACAAGAATCGACGAGAATCACTGGGGCGGTATTACACGACAACAGGTAATATTGTCACCTCGGTCACCTGAGTTTTAAATTGAAATAAATTAAATTGATAAGGATGAATTAAATGAGCGTTAGGAACACTAAAAACGGTTTGCGATATTCGTTAATGTACGGTAAATAAAAAAAATAAAAATCAGTTTTTTTTGTAAAAACAAAAAACTATGATTTTTAACCTAAAACGGTAATAATGAAAATGTGAACGCACCAAAATTCGTTGAAAATATGATACGATAAACGATACAACGTCACGATAAAAAATATTTCGTAATTTGAAACGAAATAAATTTTCGATAAATAAATATCAAGAGGAAACGTTGAACGGTTGGAAAAAGTAGTCGAGTTATAACGAACTATCAACATAAAATTATGAGAAGGTGGATTTGCAATATTGTATTATTGCGAACGGTAAAACGGTAGATAATTTTATGCTAATAAGTATAAAACGACAAAAGAATTTATTTTCAACAAATATTCTAGAAACTGATGGAAGCCATCTTAAATCGATAAACGGTAGGTAAGGTACTCAACAAAACAAAATGGAACAAAGACTTGTTTTCCGATTAGTAATTGAAACAAAATGTTATGTTTATTCGTTTTAGCTGTACTAGTAAGTATAATAAGCGTGGAATACGGTAAATGAAGTAGCAATTACTAAATCGAATTGGTATTTGGCGGCAGACTGAAGGTAGGTATCCAAAGTTCCCGGGTTTCGGCACCAAAAAATGTGGCTAAATTGATTCGATAAGTAGAAATTAGAGTACACTATCAATCACCACATTGGATCGAATACTTATTGAAAGCATTCGCCGTTAATAAGCGTTGCTACAGACGATTTAGACAATAGGAACAATGCACAAACCACTTACCATGTAGGCAGGCTTCGAGCACGATTCCTCACGAATAGTTCTTCCTTTAGACACCTAGCCGGCCAGCCACACACGATTATAAAGTTCCAAAAACACTGTTGAGCACTTGAAGTTTTATTAAGAATAATTGAGTAAAATGTAATGTTTGATGCGCGCGCGCCTTCGCTTTCACGTACAGACACGGAGAGGTTTTTACTGGTTCTGCCACCAGCCTTCTGCTACCAGCCTATGGCGTTGATCTCTCAGACACCGGTAGGATCTGCGCATGCGCCAGCGGAAGTCCGGGCGCCCCATTGGCTAAATAGAACTGCAGCACAGCGAATTGTGATGATTGATAAGTGCATCGGTAAGGCGCGCGAAATTCAAATTGAAAGGTAAACAAGATTTGCGTTGAAAACGGAACAACATAAAATACTAACAAGTGGCTGCTTCAAACTTATAATACAAATGATACCATTTTCAGCCATTTTTATTAAAAATATCGATTAACCTAGTTGGTGCTGCCATGAAAGAATATAAAGATCATCCAAGAATAATTGAAGCGACCAAGTGCAATATACTTCAATTAATTCGCGAGTGATACGAAACAAACGAGCAATTACAATTGGTCGGATTATACGTAAGCGATAAAAGGCGGAATATAGTAAACATTTGGCGCGCCATATTTTGGAAATAGATGGGTCATCATTTTTTTTTATTTATTAAAAAAATAAATAATAGCATTTTATTGTATTCTCATTTCAAGCTATAATATTTTGTTATGTGTTCATAAAAAGGTGACATATGTTTTTCATTCTAAAATAAATATAAACAGTGATATTCTCTTAAAACTAACAATATAAAAGTTGTTTTTATTAAACAGTATAACTGTGTTTTAAGATGTTTATATTTTTTAGTAATAAAGTTATACTGTACTGTAAGTTTTCCGATTAAAAGAAAATAAATAAATAAAAAATGTCACAGAAATAACATATTTGCGTTGACCCAAATGTTGCGTACCACTAGTTTACAAATTTTCTATGAAAAAAAATTTTCTATTTCGGGGCCAAAATAACCGATATTTTTTTTTTACCGTGTGTGACGACTTGAAAGCCTATTTAAGTACTTATAAGTAGGCTCATATTTAACTGAAATTAAAGGTTCTTATATTTATAATCACTGAAAGGAAATTTAATTACATTAGTAAACTGCTGCAACTTTGCACGGAATTTGACGTTTTTTGCGATTTTCTCGGAACCTATTCACAATTTTGACTCTCAATTGTTTTTAAATGGAAGACAAGCATATTGGATTACTATTGAGATTCAAGAGACCCAAATCTTATTAATTTCCACCAATTTTCTAAATTACAAGGGCTTAAAGTCGTAGGCAAAGTTGTATGTAAAAGACACAAGTTTGCCTAGAAGGATAATTCGATACTTATTGTACTTATCGTTTCCGTTAATTTTTTTTCATAGGCATGAGACAGCCTACTTGTCCCTGCCAATTTAATCAGTGCAATATACTGTATATTTTTTTTATTACAGCTACTAGGCCAAGTTGTAGCAGGTTCTACAGACTTTCCATACAAAAATGTCGTTGACTATAGGGTTGTCCAAAAGAATACAGATTATTATTAATACTTTTTTATAAAAGAAAAAAACCAGATGGTTCCTTTCATTAAATAATACAATTTTAATGCTTCTTGGTAATAATGTCTCATCATTTTAGTCAACAAATATTATTAAAACTTAATTTTTGATTGTAGTATAAAAGAAAAGCATACAAAGTGTTGAATCTCTTTTACAATTATTTCTACAAAAAATATTTGATTATTATTTTACAAATTTACAACGAGCACTTCTAATATAACTGGAGGAAACAAATTCTAAAATATTTTTTTTAAGCATAATGTAAGCGAGATTCACGCGAGTGAAGCTGCGAGTAAAAGCTAGTTAACAAAATTTGACAACCCTAGACCCAGGCAAAGTTATGTCACTCAAGTTTTCAAAACACTACACATGATTGCCTTCTAAGTTTTTTTTGATAAAAAACAATCTTCTGCGTTAAAAAACAAGTAATACTAGAAGAAGACAATATTATCCTACCTAAGGCAGTTAATCCTGTGCGAAAACACAGCTTTTTCATAGTTAAAATTCAAAAGTTTTGGAGCGCAAAAAAAATGCTGCCTCACCCACCGATCTTTGTCGCACAACTGACAGAGTATTAATGGAGTTACAATTATAAAAAATGAAAAATATGTTGCCCAAATAATGAATAGTTACTACAGAATGGTAGAAAACGAGAATAAAGCAAGCGAATGCGATATATCGTAATTCAAATGAAATAGGCAAATTTGTGTGTAGTTGGATAAGTTGCAGCAGTTTACGGTATATCAAATATTTCGATAAATTATCTAAATTATTTGTTTATTTTCATACAAATAGCTACTGACAGCCAATGATAAAGTCCGTGTAAAGTGTCAGCCGAGAGAGGCGCTACAGTCGTGCACACAGCGAATAGTTAAATACCTATATTTTATTTTTTCAGAGGGCGACAGCTGCGTAGAAGGGTACACGAACACAGTTGGTGTCTGCACTAACGCAGAAAAATGTAGATCGGCCAAAGAAGATTTCCAGTGAGTGACTTACGTAACATTTACTTTAGACTCTGATCCAAGAAAAAGATAAAAAAAGGGGTTCGTGCAGGGGGCCGAGTCCACTAATTACAAAAGTCGATGTCGATCGTCGATCTCAATTGTGTCTCAAGAGCCAAAGAAATTAAATTAAAGCGACAAGATCTCTGTAAGACTTTTATGTTTTATAACAATTTCTTCTATTATTGTGAGATATTTCAAAGAAGCATAAAAAAAGTATTTTGGTCGCCTATTATAAAGAAATTAGGAAATAATGTGTACTCCTCAGGAAGAACGGAATCAACCCGACCTTCTGCAAGTATAGCCAGTTCGGAGTCACCATCGTGTGCTGTCGAGACTCCACCACCATCCTGAACACCGCGCCACCGGCCAAAGACGAGTTAGTGACATTTGTTTAATACTAGCTTTTGCCCGCGGCTTCGCCCGCGTGAATTTCCCACGGGAACAGTACTTTTTCCCGGGATGAAAGGTACCCTATGACCTTCTCAGTACTTCTAACTATGTGTATGCGAAATTTCTGGAAGATTGGTTCAGTAGATAAAGCGAATGAATGAAGAGGTAACAAACAAACAAACAAATAAATTAATAAACAAAATCACTTTCGCATTTAAAATTATTTAAATAAAATCAATTTCAACGATATTTAAGATTTATTTATTTTATTAAAAAAACAGATTCATAGACAAAACAGATAAAAATATGAGCAGCATTATTTAGTTTATATATTGTGGCGCCACCTACAGAGCCGCAGAAACCAACACTAGTTCTCAAGATCAAGATAGATGGCGCACGGAATAATTACACTAGTCTCCATACATCGACGACGTCATGCATTTTTTCTTTGTCGACTTGCAATTGTTATGGTAAACAATCTCGTAAACAAGAGATTTCTCAAGATAAAATGCAAATAATCTTAAAAAACTACTACTACTTATCATTTGTAATTAGTTAATTGAAATATATAATTACTTATATCTAAATTGTTATTTATTGTAGTGCCCTACCAGGGTCCTTCTTCTTCAGAGAGATTCTTTATATTTTATGTATTGTGTAATCTATGTAAAGTCCATTTATCCATAATTGTCCTACATATCTCAAATATTAGTTCAAACTTAAGCCTGCATCACACGTTTTTAGCCAAAACAGGCGTTACTAAATTGACCCTGGTGCCAAAACTAGATCATTATTGATAATAAAAATAGTACTATAGGCTTCTCAAATAACTGCTACTACTTATACGAGACAGATAAAAATATTTTGCCTTTTATTTTTGCGTAAATACCTTCCAGAAAACACGAAAAATACGAAAAACAAGGTTCACGGCTTTAACGAAATCATTATGTAAAACACAAATTATAATTTCTACATAATGTTAAATCGCAAGTTTATTAAACTAGCTACAAGTTGCTCGTTTTAGATTTTTGAAAAATAACTCGAAAAAAATATTATATATCGTAACAATTCACTAAGAAATTCCCCATACATTTTTTGTATGGCAATGCCATCGCTCAATATATACGAGTTCCAAGCCCACGAAAAATCAGTCTGCCGGTAAGAGTCAAGGGGAATCCACGTCGCTCTGCTGCTCGGGAGGCATTTAATTTTCGCGTGTTCATGTATTCACAGACAGCAGAGAGTAATGTAGATCAGAGTTACATATTTATTACTTTTAATCTTTTTAAAATTTATATAGGTACCATTTTCATACTCATGAATGATGGCCGACAATTTTTGATGAAATAGAAATCGTAATAAATCGCAATCATAGAAATCGTAATGAATCGAAATCATAGAAATCGAAATTATAAAAATCAAAATAAATCTAAATCAAGATCCAAGATGGCGGACAACTTTTTTTTTTTAATTTTGCGATATGTATATCGTTTCATAAGTTTTTCAGTGCGCTGATTCCGAAAATAACATTTATTTTGAGATCCAAGATGGCGGACAACTTTTTTTTTCAATTTTACAATATGGGTATGTTTTTATAGGTTTTTCGGTGCGCTAATGACAAAAATAACATTTATTTTGAGATCCAAGATGGCGGGCAGTTTTTTTTCAAGTTTACAATATGGGTATGGTTATATAGGTTTTTGGGGACGCTGATGACGAAAATAACATTTATTTTGAGATCCAAGATGGAGGACAGTTTTTTATTTTATTTTACAATATGGGTATCGTTTTCTAGGTTTTTGGGGACGCTGATGACGAAAATAACATTTATTTTGAGATCCAAGATGGCGGGCAATTTTTTATTTTATTTTACAATATGGGTATCATTTTATAGGTTTTTGGGGACGCTGATGACGAAAATAACATTTATTTTGAGATCCAAGATGGCTGACAGTTTTTTTATTATTTTACAATATGGGTATCGTTTAATAGGTTTTCGGGGACGCTGATCTTAAAATAAATGTTATTTTGGTCATCAGCGTCCCCAAAAACCCATAAAACGATACCCATATTGTAAAATAAAATAAAAAACTGTCCTCCATCTTGGATCTCAAAATAAATGTTATTTTCGTCATCAGCGTCCCCAAAAACCTATATAACCATACCCATATTGTAAAATTTAAAAAAAAATTGTCCGCCATCTTGGATCTCAAAATAAATGTTATTTTCGTCATCAGCGTCCCCAAAAACCTACAAAATGTTAACCATATTGCAAAATTAAAAAAAAGAATTGTCCGCCATCTTGGATCTCAAAATAAATGTTATTTTTGTCATCAGCGCACCGAAATACCTATATAACCATACCCATATTGTAAACTTGAAAAAAAAGTTGTCCGCCATCTTGGATCTCAAAATAAATGTTATTTTTGTCATCAGCGCACCGAAAAACCCTTATAACCATACCCATATTGTAAACGTGAAAAAAAAGTTGTCCGCCATCTTGGATTCCAAAATAAATGTTATTTTCGTAATCAGCGCACTGAAACATTTATAAAACGATACCCATATTGCAAAATTAAAAAAAAGTTGTCTGCCATCTTGGATCCAAAAATACTATTTTTGTAAACCTCACCCCGAAAAATTGGCCTTCATGGGATGCCAGGCAGATGTTTAACATCTTAGCATCCTGGCACGACGGTCATGCTATTTTCTGTCGCGGCATTCGTGTCCATTTTACTGCCAAGTCGCGCCAAGTATGTTTTACATAAGAAAATGGTCGTAATTTTATTTTTAGTATTCATTACCGTAAAGCAAGAAAAAAAAATTATATAGGTACCAACAAATCCTTTGCCGGATCTCGGTCACTTATTACTTCGGGTTGGCGGCAATCTCACGTCGATGTGTGCGTGTGACTTGCACACAGCCAGCTGAGGTCTATCAAATACCTAAACTCGGTCGAGCGCGCGGACGTGATACACTCTTAAACATTCTAAAGTAAAACATTTATTAACCACGAAAGTAATTTCCTAAAAAGTCTATTTTAATCTATATTGTTGTAAAATCATAAAAAGACATGGTAAAATTGTCTACATAATACTAAGACAATTATGGATAAATGGACCATACTTAAGAGTGTATCACGTCCGCGCGCCCGACCGAGTTTAGGTATTTGATAGACCTCAGCTGGCTGAGTGCAAGTCACACGCACACATCGACGTGAGATTGCCGCCAACCCGAAGTAATAAGTGACAGGGATCCGGCAAAGGATTTGTTGGTACCTAGGTATATAATTTTTTTTTCTTGCTTTACGGTAATGAATACTAAAAATAAAATTACGACCATTTTCTTATGTAAAACATACTTGGCGCGACTTGGCAGTAAAATGGACACGAATGCCGCGACAGAAAATAGCATGACCGTCGTGCCAGGATGCTAAGATGTTAAACATCTGCCTGGCATCCCATGAAGGCCAATTTTTCGGGATGAGGTTTTACAAAAATAGTATTTTTGGATCCAAGATGGCGGACAACTTTTTTTTAATTTTGCAATATGGGTATGATTTTATAAGTGTTTCAGTGCGCTGATTACGAAAATAACATTTATTTTGAGATCCAAGATGGTGGACATTTTTTTTTAAGTTTACAATATGGGTATGGTTATATAGGTATTTCGGTGCGCTGATGACAAAAATAACATTTATTTTGAGATCCAAGATGGCGGACAACTTTTTTTCAAGTTTACAATATGGGTATGGTTATATAGGTATTTCGGTGCGCTGATGACAAAAATAACATTTATTTTGAGATCCAAGATGGCGGACAACTTTTTTTTCAAGTTTACAATATGGGTATGGTTATATAGGTATTTCGGTGCGCTGATGACAAAAATAACATTTATTTTGAGATCTAAGATGGCGGACAACTTTTTTTTCAAGTTTACAATATGGGTATGGTTATATAGGTATTTCGGTGCGCTGATGACAAAAATAACATTTATTTTGAGGTCCAAGATGGCGGACATTTTTTTTTCAATTTTGCAATGTGGTTAACATGTTGTAGGTTTTTCGGTGCGCTAATGACAAAAATAACATTTATTTTGAGATCCAAGATGGCGGGCAGTTTTTTTTTTCAAGTTTACAATATGGGTATGGTTATATAGGTTTTTGGGGACGCTGATGACGAAAATAACATTTATTTTGAGATCCAAGATGGAGGACAGTTTTTTATTTTATTTTACAATATGGGTATCGTTTTATAGGTTTTTGGGGACGCTGATGATGAAAATAACATTTATTTTGGAATCCAAGATGGCGGACAACTTTTTTTTCACGTTTACAATATGGGTATGGTTATATAGGTATTTCGGTGCGCTGATGACAAAAATAACATTTATTTTGAGATCCAAGATGGCGGACAACTTTTTTTTCACGTTTACAATATGGGTATGGTTATATAGGTATTTCGGTGCGCTGATGACAAAAATAACATTTATTTTGAGATCCAAGATGGCGGACAACTTTTTTTTCAAGTTTACAATATGGGTATGGTTATATAGGTATTTCGGTGCGCTGATGACAAAAATAACATTTATTTTGAGATCCAAGATGGAAGACAGTTTTTTTATTTTATTTTACAATATGGGTATCGTTTTATGGGTTTTCGGGGACGCTGATCTTAAAATAAATGTTATTTTGGTCATCAGCGTCCCCGAAAACCCATAAAACGATACCCATATTGTAAAATAAAATAAAAAACTGTCCTCCATCTTGGATCTTAAAATAAATGTTATTTTCGTCATCAGCGTCCCCAAAAACCTATAAAACGATACCCATATTGTAAAATAAAATAAAAAACTGTCCTCCATCTTGGATCTCAAAATAAATGTTATTTTCGTCATCAGCGTCCCCAAAAACCTATATAACCATACCCATATTGTAAACTTGAAAAAAAAAACTGCCCGCCATCTTGGATCTCAAAATAAATGTTATTTTTGTCATTAGCGCACCGAAAAACCTACAACATGTTAACCATATTGCAAAATTGAAAAAAAAAATGTCCGCCATCTTGGATCTCAAAATAAATGATATTTTTGTCATCAGCGCACCGAAATACCTATATAACCATACCCATATTGTAAACTTGAAAAAAAAGTTGTCCGCCATCTTGGATCTCAAAATAAATGTTATTTTTGTCATCAGCGCACCGAAATACCTATATAACCATACCCATATTGTAAACTTGAAAAAAAGTTGTCCGCCATCTTGGATCTCAAAATAAATGTTATTTTTGTCATCAGCGCACCGAAATACCTATATAGCCATACCCATATTGTAAACGTGAAAAAAAAGTTGTCCGCCATCTTGGATTCCAAAATAAATGTTATTTTCGTAATCAGCGCACTGAAAAACTTATGAAACGATATACATATCGCAAAATTAAAAAAAAGTTGTCCGCCATCTTGATCTTGATTTATTTTGATTTTTATGATTTCGATTTCTATGATTTCGATTTATTATGATTGCGATTTATTACGATTTCTATTTCATCAAAAATTGTCGGCCATCATTCATGAGTATGAAAATGGTACCTATATACATTTTAAAAAGATTAAAAGTAATAAATATGTAACTCTGATCTACATTACTCTCTGCTGTCTGTGAATACATGAACACGCGAAAATTAAATGCCTCCCGAGCAGCAGAGCGACGTGGATTCCCCTTGACTCTTACCGGCAGACTGATTTTTCGTAGGCTTGGAACTCGTATATATTGAGCGATGGCATTGCCATACAAAAAATGTATGGGGAATTTCTTAGTGAATTGTTACGATATATCTTTTTTTTTTCGAGTTATTTTTCAAAAATCTAAAACGAGCAACTTGTAGCTAGTTTAATAAACTCGCGATTTAACATTATGTAGAAATTATAATTTGTGTTTTACATAATGATTTCGTTAAAGCCGTGAACCTTGTTTTTCGTATTTTTCGTGTTTTCTGGAAGGTATTTACGCAAAAATAAAAGGCAAAATATTTTTATCTGTCTCGTATAAGTAGTAGCATTTATTTGAGAAGCCTATAGTACTATTTTAATTATCAATAATGATTTAGTTTTGGCACCAGGGTCAATTCAGTAACGCCTGTTTTGGCTAAAAACGTGTGATGCAGGCTTAACCATGGAAGCAATAATAAATAAATTGAAATTGAACTCTGTTGGCGTGATAATATGAACTTCCAACGTGACATTGTCTCTCATTATAATTAATACTTCTGTACTATTTCAGTGGCCCACCAATCTGGGGAACATCCAACTCTAATGGACCAGATAATAGAAGAGTCAGCGAAAGGAGTGAGTGTTACTGTACCTTCTGAATCTATTAAAACAAGACGTTGCTTGTCTGATTGGATTCTCGCATTCAAACATTCTTTTTTCCAATACCCACTTAGTTTAAATGTATCGTATTAAACCCACACTTCACACACTTCAACACTTCGATGTCTTTGATCTCATTTTCTCATCGTAGACACTTATTACTTCTATACTGTGATTGTGTATGAACAGTATAATTAAATTGTCTCTGTGTAATTACTGTAATATTGGAAGTGTCTAAGCGTGTTCTGTCTTAAAAATAGTTCATTTGGGCACTAGCAGGATCACTGATTGAAATACTGGATTGAGTTGACCGTTTAATATGGACGCCGGAGAACTACTGATGTAGTCTCCGCTCCGTTGAAGTAACATAAACAATTAAAATAAACATAAGTATAAGTACATATGACACAAAGGTACAGTGATGTAGGTACGTAACCCTACATCTACATCCCCTTAAAAAAAAAAAAAATTATAATATATATTCCGTTAACTTTAAAAACATGTATGCTGTGGTTGGCTACTCATATGTAGCTATGAGAAAAAAAAAATTAAGGATGATACATAAAAAATAATAACTAAAAGTATTTTGTAACAAGTAATGATTTGACAAAAAATTGTACATTAAAAATAAGGAACTGTAAATCAGTGTAAATATTGATTAAAAAATTGCAACAAAATACAACTTTTGGTATCTTTATATGTACTTTAAAACACATCACAAAATCGTTATAACTAAAAGCTTTCTTTAAATTAAAATGTGACAAATATAAGTAAATTAACTGTTTAAAATAATTAACATGTTTGGTTACATATAATGTCTATGTCTATACACAAAATAAAAATAAAAAATTAAAGTAAATATAATTTTAAGTAGGTACATAAGTTTAAGAATACGAACTAAGTTTGTTTAATGTTTCTAATATAGTCTTTTGTCCACATGATATAGATATTGTCTTTTGAATACATACTTTTCACTTATTTTTATTTTTGCACACTTTATAACACTAGTATTTTTTAATGCACTGCACTTTAGTCTGCTATAAGTACTGGCGGTGGCGCTGGCATTGATAAGGCGTTGTGTTAATACACTACAAAGCGTCTGTCAAATGCTACTTTAGTTTTTTTCGTAGTATCGCCGAATCTCAAGTGTACTGGTGTGACTTTAGGGACTGTAGGGACTGTTTGTTTATAAGTTGAACCGCACAGTTCTTTTTACCGTGCGACCGGATCTTGTAACTTGACTTGGAATTATCGATGCCGACGTCGTTGATTTCGTCGAAACCTTTGTTTCAACAGGGTTGTTCTGTTCTCGTTTCGGCGCAGGCGGCGGCGGTCCGGATGCTTTGATGGTGTCGGTGTCGAGTGACTGCTCCGGGGAATTAATGATAGTGTAAGCTGGTTTAAGCCTATCAAGTGAGATTGTCGAATCCCTGGAACCCATTCTAACAATATAATATTTTGGATGGCGGCTAAGAACTTTGTAGGGGCCCTCGTAAGGTGGCGTGAGAGACTTACGAGCTTCCCGTCGTACGAATACATACTCTGTGTCTTTGATGTCCTTATGAATAAAAATTTTTCGTCGGTCGGTTCGGTGCGAAGTAGTGGGTTGTAAAGTTTCTAATGTTTCTGTTAGTTTTTGTGTATATTCGGTAAAGTTGATATTATTTTCTCTGGGAGTGAAAAAATCTCCTGGCAATCTAATGGATTTTCCAAATGTCATTTGCGCTGGACTGAAACCGATGTCTTGTTTAACAGCTGATCTTAGTCCCAGCAGAACTAATGGTAATTTTTTTGCCCAGTGATTAGAGTCTTTACACCGTGCCATTAGAGCTGCTTTTAGCGTGCGATGTACTCTTTCTATTTGACCATTTGCCTTTGGATTATAGGCAGTTGTATGTATTTTTTCGATACCCAGTCTTTTTGTAAGTTGACTAAACAGCTGAGATTCGAATTGTCTGCCTTGATCAGTGCTTAGTCTTTTAGGACAGCCATAGCGTCCTATCCAATTTTCTAAAAATTTGTCCGCGACTGTTTCCGCTGTAATGTCTCTAGTGGGGATAACTTCAATCCATTTCGTTACTCTGTCAATGATCGTGATGCAGTATAAAAAATCTTCAGATGGTGGTAATGGGCCTA
Source organism: Ephestia elutella (assembly GCA_018467065.1). Taxonomy (NCBI): domain Eukaryota; kingdom Metazoa; phylum Arthropoda; class Insecta; order Lepidoptera; family Pyralidae; genus Ephestia; species Ephestia elutella. Next base: position 10,520,262 of record CM031574.1, read on the forward strand.
TGATGTCGATGTGACAATGTTCAAAACGCTCTGATTTTTCGAATTCACCTAATGGTGTTATTGTATGGCGTTGTATTTTTGATTTTTGACATGGTATGCAGCATTTTACATAACTCGCTACGTCCGCATTCATACCTGGTCAAAAATATCGTTCAGTGATAAGGCGTCGAGTAGCGGCTACTCCTGGGTGGCTGTATGAGTGCACTTGACTTATCGCTTGTTTTCGGAATTCATTAGGTAAATAAAGGCGCGCATTATTTGTTGATGTTTCAAATACTAACTCTTGTTGGGAATAAGGCAAAGTGAATGTTTTGAATTGTAAGTTTTCTTTGCAGCGTAAACTTTCTAATTCCGCGTCTTCGCTTTGTCGTTGGTGAATTTGTTCGTAATCAAATGCTTCTGGTAAATGAATTTCTTCTATTCTTGATAAAAAATCTGCAGCATTGTTGAGTTCTCCTTCTATGTATTCTATATTTGTGCAAAACTGAGAAATAAAATCTAATTGCCGTAGTCTTCTTGGTGAGTCCGATTTTGATTCTTTTTTTGATAGTGAATAACAGAGAGGTTTGTGGTCAGTAAGTACTGTAAGATCCCGACCTTCAATGGTGTATCGGAAATGTTTTATTGACATGAATATGGCTAACAGTTCTCTGTCATAGGTACTATATTTCATCTGAGTGTTAGTTAATTTTTTTGAATAGAATGCGAGTGGTTGTAATTTTTTATTTACTACTTGGTGTAGAGCGGCTCCTATGCAGGTGTTTGAAGCGTCTGTAATTAATATTAATTTAGCGGATGGATCCGGGTGCGCAAGTAATGTGGCGTTTTTTATCATTTGTTTACATTTGTGGAATGCGTTGATTGCTTCTTCGGTCCAAACAATTTTGGTTTTATCCTTCTTTTTTGAATTGTGTAGATATTTATCTAAGATAGATTGAGTGACAGCTGCTTTTGGAATGCTACTTCTGTAGAAGTTTATTAATCCTAGAAATCGTCGCAACTGTTCAATAGTCTCGGGTTGTTCGTAATCTGCGATAGCTTTAACCTTTTCTTCTTCCGGCTGTATGCCATCGCATGTGACGTGGTAACCGAGAAATTTGAGCTCTGTTTTGCCGAACTCGCACTTGCTTGTATTTATTGTAATTCCGTACTTATTAAGACGTTTGAAAACTTCTTCTAAGTCTTCTAAATGGGATTTTGGATCGCTAGATGCTATCAAAATATCGTCCAAATAGGTAAATGTGTTTTTAGTGCCTTTTAACACTTCATTTATGAATCTTTGAAAACTTTGCGCAGCATTACGCATACCAAAGTTTAATTTCAAAAATTCGAAACTACCAAATGGGGTAATTATTGCAGATTTAGGAATTGCGTCTGGCGCTAAAGCTATAAAATGGTACGCTCTTCGTATATCGATTTTTGATAATATAGTTTTTCCTTTTAAAATGTAGGTAAAGTCCATCAACCTAGGTATAGGGTATCTATCGGGTTCTGTAATTGCGTTAAGGCGTCTATAGTCGCCGCAAGGCCGCAACTCGCCGTTTTTCTTTTTTACTACGTGTAATGGGTTAGCCCATGGGCTCGTTGACGGTCTGCATATACCTAGGTCCATCATACGTTCGAACTCTTGTTTGGCGGCCTTGTATTTTTCAGGGTTGAGTGGCCGCGCTTTTTCGTAAACTGGTGGACCGTGTGTGATGATATAATGTAGAACGTTATGTTTGGGTATATCTTTGAATGATTCCGGTTTGGTAATATCTGGATATTTTTCTAGTATTTTATGGTAGGGGTCGTTGGTGTTAATAGCCCTGATAGTAGGGTTCGACGTCTCATTTGTGGTCTGAATTGTTTTTGTAATATTTGTTAGTTTATCCACCAACTTTCTACCATGTAAATCAACTAGTAGTTGATTCTTGGCCAGAAAGTCGGCTCCGATGATGGATCGTTGAACATCCGCCATTACAAATGTCCAACGTAAAGGACGTCTTAGGCCAAGGTCCAATGTGATACTTTTTTCTCCAAATGTTTTAATGGGGGTACCATTGGCTGCATAAAGTGTGTAATTTGTTGGCTGCATAGTACCTTTTTTGCAAGCCAAGACGGAGACGTCGGCGCCGGTGTCTATTAAGAATTTGGCGCCACTAGAAAAATCTGTCATGCATAGGCGATATGAAGTGGTGTCACCAACGCTCGCCACCGTCGATGACAAATTTAGTTTTTTTGTTTTTTTACGCACTTGTCGTCACCGCATTTTGTGGCTTGATCACCATAAATAAAATGATAGAAGCATTTGAAGTTTGAATCCCCCGGTTGAGCTTTCTGTGTTCTGTATTTTTCTTGATTGATTCTCGCACGTGATTTCGAACGCGTTCTATACCTGTTATTGCGCGAGTAATTGTATTCAGGATCCCTTGATCGGCGTTCAGCGAGTAAAGGTTTGAATTTACGATTCATAGTTGCAATTTCCTGTGTAATGCACTTTAGTTGTTCTGCTACAGAGTTACTAACGCTATTTACTTCTATTGAGTGTTTCGTTGTTTCCATAATTTTGTCTGCAATTTGCGCTATGTCATCTAGCTCTACATCACTGTACCTTTGTGTCATATGTACTTATACTTATGTTTATTTTAATTGTTTATGTTACTTCAACGGAGCGGAGACTACATCAGTAGTTCTCCGGCGTCCATATTAAACGGTCAACTCAATCCAGTATTTCAATCAGTGATCCTGCTAGTGCCCAAATGAACTATTTTTAAGACAGAACACGCTTAGACACTTCCAATATTACAGTAATTACACATGCATTTTCTACATACATAGTATAAATAGAATCACGTCTTTATCTCTTAGGGGGTAGACAGAGCCAAGAGTTGTGATACTCGAAGACCACGCTTAGCTGAATAGTGGGCTCTCTGAATGGAATGGAGACTGTCACTATACCTGAATGGAGATTTAGGTATAGTGACAGGTTGCTAGCCCATCGCCTATGAGTGCAGGAATCCCCAGTTTAAAGCGCTTTCCCTCGATTGACTTTTACAATTTGCGCGGGAAGAGAAGCAGCTGGCACATTCTATGTTTTTTCTTCGCTCCCAGACCAGCATGGAAGCATTTTCTAAATATTTTAATTAAACCCAATTCCACCAAACATAAGGATCATCTTTCAATATTAAGAAAATGAGGATTCATCAAAGCCGTTTTAAATCTCCAGGACCTGGTAGGTAACATTTATCTCGCTTCCAGAGTGCGAGCAGTACAGCCGAGGAGTGACAGAGAAGGTGGACTTCATCCCTCTACTGCCGAACCCCGAGACGATGTCCATATCATCAGCCAAATGCGACTACACCGGCGTCGAGCTCATTGTGGGCGGCGAGAACGCTAACCAGGGGGAGTTCCCGCATATGGTGAGGAAAACTTATTTCATGTGCCATAAATTGTTACAGATTAATCAAAATCATTTTTTTTTATTGAAACTTGGCCTTCAAAGAAGCTGTTTTCACGTCAAAAACTAATTGTATAATCATAGTATGAAATATATATCACTCTTGAAACAGCAGATGATAGATCGTCGCGCGCTCCTATAGACAGTGTTGCCACCCTGTATGACTTTTAGCAAACTTTTAGTAACAAATACCAGACTTCTTTTTCATCCGTTTTCTTTTAGGGTTTTGGGAGAAAAATGCTAATTGAAGACTCTAGGATTGCACCGTCTTACTTAGACAATAACAGTAACTTTAACCGAACCCAAAATTTAGTTAAAGTGTTAGGCAAAATATGAAATGGCGCACTCTCTCACACGGTAAATAATACAAAAATCGAATTTCAGGAAATACTCTCAAAGTGACTTCCTCCTGATAGAAACCTACCTACTTTTAGCTTTCTACCACGACCAGTTAGTGGTTTTGTCTGCGACTATATTTAGTTATCCTAATTATCTTACTTAGGTAATATTATAAATGCAAAAGTGAGTTTTTTATTACCTCTTCACGCTTTATCTACTGAACCAATCTTTCTGAAGTTTGCATACGCATAGTTAGAATTAAGTACTGAGAAGAACATAGGGTACCTTTCATCTCGGGAAAAAAAACTGTTCCCGCGGGAAATTTACGCAGGCTAGCAAGCTAGTATACTTATAATAATGAGCTCAGCCCAATCTGAAAAAGATCTGAGTGACATTACAATAGGACAGTTATAAAATTCTGCAAAGTAACAGGTAGATTCAGTGGGTCGTCGCACCAACGTGAGTTACCAGGTAACTCAAAACTCTATACGGGTCTCGTGGAATTGGGTGAAATGATCCCAGCATGAGTGGACTGATCACCGTCTGGTGCTTGCGCCGGCGAAGTGAATAAAAAAGCTAGTATACTTATAAACAACATTTTCAGGCAGCCATAGGCTTCACAAACTTCGACAATGGCTACTCCTTCAGCTGCGGCGGCAGCCTCATCAGCGCGAGGTTCGTGCTGACGGCCGGCCACTGCACTCGGGACCCTAATGCCAAAGACCCAGAGCCTGTTATCGTGAGGCTAGGAGACCAGAACATAGACCCCACTGTCAATGACGGAGCTGATCCTATTGACGTAAGTACAGGAAAGAGATAGAAAAGGTTTTTGACGGTCGGCCACTGCATTCGCGACCCTAATGCTAAAGACCCAGAGCCTGTTATCGTGAGGCTAGAAGACCAGAACATAGACCCCACTGTCAATGACGGAGCTGATCCTATTGACGTAAGTACTGGAGTTAACAAATGCTTTTGACGGTCGGTCACTGCACTCGTGACCCTAATGCTAAAGACCCAGAGTATCGTGAGGCTAGGAGACAGAACATAGATCCTACCGTTAATGACGGAGCTGATCCTATTGACGTAAATACAGTACCGGATTATACATATAGTAAGAAATAACAATTGCTATTGGCTCATGGACTATGGATTGCTATTGCTTTGTATATCGTCCGTGGGCTTCTCTGATGCATACCAGTCAACTCAATACTGACTCTGGCCTTCTTTTTTCATATCGCAACCATGCAGATCCGTAGCTCTTATAGGCTGTCTGTCTCGAGTCTTGACACTGAATATACCTGTGATTTCATTTCACGATAAATGACATAGGTAAGTAAGTATACCTTTTACAACATTTGCGCAATTTAATTCTATGTCAAACCCTGGTGGATTCTTCCAAACGACCTTAGACTTAGATAGATAGATCAACACCACATGAGAAGTTAAAAGGGTATCAACACTTAATTGCACCATTTACAGAAAAAACATACAAAGTAGTGACAAAAGTAAATACAAAAATGAGCGCAAAGGCGGGCTTATCGCAAATGCAATTTCTTCCAGCCAACCTATGGGATTTTGGATTTAGCGATTTATTCTTCACTTTAAATAAATAAATAAATAAATAAAAAATCATTTATTGCCATACTACAATTTTCAAGCTCAATATTATGTCTTATAACTAATTGTACAGAAGTAGACAAAGGAGTGCCTCAGCTTGTGTTGTCCCCAACTATGAGTTGGAGACAACGCTGATTTTCAGGCACCTTAGGGTCCTAACCTTCACATGCCCAAACGAAACCCTTATAGGATCAATCATCTGTCTGTTCCCATTAACTTAGCTCCGTCAACGCTTCCAGGTAGCCATCCGTAAGATCCACAAGCACCCGGAGTACAAGCCCCCGTCGCGCTACAACGACATCGCGCTCCTGGAGCTGGCCTCGGACGTGGAGTTCCAGGCGGCCGTGCGCCCCGCGTGTCTGTGGACGAGGCCCGGCTTCGGGGGACATAAGAAGGCCTTAGCCACCGGCTGGGGGGTCATTGACACTGGTAATTTATCATCCTCTAGTAATAATAATGGCCTGGTCAAAGAAATGGTACTATATCATCCACTAGTATATAACAGCCGCCTGGTCAGGGAAATGGTACCTACTTCATACTTCATCATCCTCAGTATGTAACAGTGGTCAGGTCAAAAAAATTCTTCCAGCCAACTCTGTCTTTAACGGTTCTTCACTGAAGTGAGTTTTATCGTCATTGTACTGGTGGTACGTTGACTTATCTTTCTAGGGCTCATAATTTCTAGGGTATCACATTTGAATAGTTTCAAATGACACTGGTACTTCATCAATCGTCACCCTCTGTAACATATTACAGTGGCCTGACCATAAGATCTTCCAGCTAGCTCTATCTTTGTCAATTCTTCCCTAGAGCTAGCCACAGACTTGAGAGACCCAGGCTACGATTTGCCATAGGTCTGTGGACGAGGTCTCGCTTCGGGAGGCATAAGAAGGCTTTGGCTACTGGCTGGGGGGTCATTGACACTGGTAATTTATCATCATCCTCTAGTATATTACTGTGGCCTGGTTAAGGAATTTCTTCCAGCACTGTCTTTCTCAGTTCTTCCCTAGCTAGCTTGCTAGCTAGCCACAAACTTGAGAGTTCCAGGCTGCGATTTGCCATAGGTCAAACTCAAACTCTTATTTGCATGATAAGGTCAGTGAACGGGGCCCAGCTTTAGTGCACATTTACCGACTAGAAGATCATCGACACTGGTACTTCATATCATCTATTTACTGCGTCACATTGGCCTGTTAATTTTTCCATATTAGAGCTTCGGTGACTAAGTACTAGTACAAAGCTGTCTAGTTCGCGGAATATCTTTTCCAATATTAGATAGATATAACGTTTATTCACATCAACAGGCACACAGAATACAGTTTATGACAGAAAAAAAAAACAAATACATATTAAAAACATACCGTTTAAAAAGTAATCATGTGCCGCAGTGATATGAATGGGCAGTATCTCAGTGCACATTCTGCTCAGACAAAGGGTAAGGCACCGGTTTTCAGATACCACCTGAGGATACTCGGGCTTGCGCCGATAACGACAACGGTCGTGTTACATAGATTAGGCATATTCATCATAAAGTTGACTCCACGCTCTATCTCTTTAAGCAAATATTTGCACCTCGCACTCGCATCTGGTCACAATTGAAAATCAGTATATTGCCCCCCGGGTAATAGTGCCACTGAGGTGTGACCTTTTTGTATTGCTGCAACACACATTTATTTTTTCGTTTGTTTATTTTTCGTTGTTTGTTGTAAGAAACTGTATGTGTTGTTGTGGCTACAAATAAAATTCTTTATCTATTATCTATCTATCTATCTAAGCGCACGCGTTAAAGCCAAGGGTCCGCTTTCCTACTCACGTTGACCCCACGCTATTAACACTGTTGCCCACTCCAGTGACGCAGCAGACGTCCGCGGAGCTGCAGAAGGTGTCGCTGTCGCTGATGGAGAACAGCCAGTGCGCGCCGCTGCTGAGCGACATCCGGCACTGGGCCGGCTTCCGGGACTCGCAGCTCTGCGCCGGCGAGCTGCGCGGCGGGAAGGACACCTGCCAGGTACACTGCCAATCATATTGTTTTAACTTAAGGCCTTGGGTAGCCCCAAGGCTAATCAGAGGGGATAAGGGGCGGTTGCAGCGGAGTTAAAGGCGGTCGGGCTCTCCTGGTCGGAGGCGAAGCGCATCGCCCAAGACAGATCCCAGTGGAGAAGCACTATGGACGCCCTCTGCCCCACCTGGGGGCCTTAGGACCTTAAGTCAAGTAAGTCAAGAGGGGCGGTACGTAAGCTCGGCCTTAAAGCAGACACAATAAGGTTACTTTTCGAATTTTGTATAATTTGTGTTTTTGCTAGCGAGTTTTCGTCAGGCTCTTAGGGTTATTTTAGAGGTTTTCTTTTAATTGCGATAAAACACAAAAATAAGCCGATATCGTTTTACATAATTGTAGTCTTTATTTAATTCTTTAAAAAAATTCTACTGTTATCGCTTAAATTACGGTGATTTTCGACGATAAAGGAAAAAAAAACAGGATTATGTATTTTTTTATCTAGTCTTATTTATTTTATTTGTAATTTGATTCGATATAATTCTAGTTTAGTATTTTTCTCTTTACGGGATATTTTTCCTGCTTCAGTACTTCTAACCTATGGTTCACACTTGACGTATAAAGACAGTACGTTTTCGGAAAATCCTGATTGGGTATATCCTTAATCGCATGTGTAAATGGTTATGAACGTTATGAACTTAGTTACTAGGGTATTTATAATCTGTGGCGGCATATTTTGGTATCTGTACTCTCTCTCTCTCTCTATCACTATGTATCGGTATCTGTACTAGGGTATTATAAATCTACTAGCTGGTGCCCGCGGCTTCGCTCGCGTTAATCCTTTCTTAGCACCTCTAGCGTTAATCCGTCATAACATCTACCTGCATGCCAAATTTCAGCCCGATCCGTCCAGTGGTTTGGGCTGTGCGTTAATAGATCACTATGTCAGTCAGTCAGCCAGTCACCTTTGTGTTATATATATATAGATGGTTGTCTCAAGTCGCGTCGCAGTCGTGAATTTTAGGTGTCAGCGGGGCGTTGCTGCGCGGGGGGGGGAGAATCTATCACTTCCCCGCTCCCCGCTAGCAAACCCAAGCTGCACGGCAAAATTAGACAACCTTACCTATTCTTAGCTTCGGTTTTTCGCAATCACAAACCGACTACTTGGCTATTTAGATGACATAATCATCACTTTGATTAATTTTTCACCAAGAACACAAACTGACAATTGCACCAGACACTGCACCGCACGCGAGGTGCTTTTTTTCTGTAACTTTATTGTCCCAATGCTAGGCAAAGGTCTCCCCATCGCCTTCTAATCTTCTTTAACTGAAGCAACTTATTCAAGTATTGACTTATTTTTTTATTTTTGTTTACTTACTTAATATAAATTTCAGGGTGACTCGGGTTCCCCGCTGCAAATAGCGTCCAAAGAGAACCAGTGCATCTTCTACGTAATGGGCGTGACGTCATTTGGGAAGAAATGCGCGCAGAGCGGCCAGCCGGCTATCTACAGCCGTGTGTCCAGCTTCTTGGACTGGATTGAGAGCGTGGTGTGGCCAGGAGAGTAATACTTGCCTAGATACAGTTACATATTTTGGCAAGTGTCCGAAAAGTGAACTAATGTCTTAAGCTATTAAAATTTCTTATTTAAAACGTAGGTGGCGCCACTATTGGTGCTAAAAATCCTTGTCGTGATTATTTTATAGTAAGCGAAGTAAGTCATGTTTTAAAGGTGATTTCAAATTAGGTATATTTTTAGGCAGGTTAAGTAGATGATAATAAAACTTAATAAACGTTTTATATAAAAGTATTGAACACGAGATTTTATTTTATTTTTCACTTCATCTATTTCTAACGTGAAAGCGTATTAAAAGCGTGCTGGACCCATAACCTGAAGGTTTTGATTTATGACTGCAAAATTAGGTCAACACGTTGTGCTAAATAACTTAATACATAGAATCACGTATTTATTCACTACGGGGTAGACAGTGACAGTCGTGAGACTCGAAGGCCACGCCTATAGCTGAATAGTTGGCTTTCTGATGGAAAGGAGATTCAGAAATAGTGACAGATTGCTCGCCCATCGCCTATGAATGGAGGAATCCCCAGTTTAAAGCTCTTGCCCTCGATTGACTTTTACAATCTGCGCGGGAAGAGAAGCAGCTGGTTGCATGTTAATTTAGCCTAGCTAGCAGTTTACAGTGAGCGATCAAACAAAAAGTCATCTAAGTATAAAAAGTCAAAGAACTATTTGGCTCTAGATCAGTAGTGACCAACTAACAAAAAAAAATATGACTGTGCTCACATTTGGCTCAAAAATCATATCAGTATATAGTACATTGTTAACGAGTGGGTGAAAGTAACTTTTTTAAATCCCGAGACGGTGTTCGAGGGACTTAATAAATCTTTCACCCGAGGTAAACACTGTGCTTTTCATTACGAATACAAGGAAAGTAAAAAATAAAAACATGAATTAGGTAAAGAAATGATGAGTGAGTTATACGGAAGCATAAACAAAACTAAACTTGAAAAAAAAAAGATCGGATTACGGCTTTAGCTTCCAGCATATTTTTTTTCCTGTGGCCGACCAACTATTTAGCTATTAGATTCTTTTCATTCGGTTCCATCATTGAAAAAATGATAAAAAAATCTATATTATAAAAAATTATAAAAAAATATATTCTTATTATTATTATTCTTATTCTTTAACTTATGTTATTTCAATTTTACATAATATATTGAATAGCTGTATAGGAAGTTGGAATATGGTTCAATAGAATAACGTGAAAATACCACTAGTTTTTTTTTTAAATAATTTGACAGCTGTTAGTTGAAAATGATTCTACCTAGGGCTGAAAAGTATTACTTTCTTCACGCTCCTCAGGCAACTTCAGACTTACTTTCAGAGTGAAGACAATGAAAAAAAATAGACATGTATGTATATTATTGTCTTTGTTTTAATTACAACACTGATTATCTCCAATCATAAATTAAATAAAAATATCGATTTTCTGTACATATTCTGCATTCTTAATGTAAGACATTATATTAGAGTAAAAAAAATTAAGACTTAATAAATTCAAAACAAAATTAATAGTTAGTCTTGGTAAAATCCGTCAACAATGAAGAGGTCGCATGAGGCATTGCGTACATTGCTAAAAATAATTGTTATCGTAAAACTTGATTGAATGATTAATTTATTTATGACCCATCATTATGTTCTATCTTATTGGGCAAAATATATACTAATATAATAAATCTGAAGAGTTTGTATGTTTCACCATAATAACATCTACCAGTCCAATTTGAAAAATCTTATCACATTAAAAGCGAGCTGGGCCCATAACCTCATGACTGCAAAAGCAAGCTGCTGCAAGGGTTATATTAATAAAAGCAAAATCTAAAATTGCCACATAAGCAAAGCTTCGTAGCACAGCTAGTAAACAACAGTTATTGTCAATATTATCTTTTTCATATACATCTTTTATACAACCATATTATGACTTATAACTGTATGTTTATATATCACTGGTTTCATGTAAACATTTATCATTGAAAATATATTTGGCAAAACAGCAACTAAGAAAATATATAAAAAATTACTAAGGGGAGGTGTATGTCCGTACGGATATATCCATAGTCCTCTACGGTTGGCGTCTCGTATATGGTGGCTTGTGTATGCTAGAATGATCATCCATGTCAACATATATATGTTAATTTTTTTGTAAATATAACTATAGGCCAGGAGTGTAGACGTGACGACGAACCAGAATGTTGTGCAGTGGAAGATTCCTCTGTATTTGTTGTTAGTTAAGTCCTAAAACAATAAGATGTATTTGTTACTAGCCGCGGCCCGGGGCTTCGCTCCTGTAAGAATTACCCTATGTGCTATTCCCGGTATTTTTCTACCCGTATAGCAAATTTCATCTAAATCCATCTAGTAGATTTTGCGTGATTGAGTAACAAACATCCTCACAAATTTACAGACTCACATCTAAACCTTCGCTTTAATAATATTAGTAGGACAAGCTTATGCCCTCAACTTTGCCTGTATGAATTTTGTTTTTCACGGCTTCACCCATTTCTCTTCCTCAGGGGTGGAATTTTTTTTTTTATAAAAATAGTAGGCAAACGAGCATGCGGGTTGCCTGATGGTAAGCAATCACCGCAGTCCATAGACACCAACGACCCTAATTCCTTTTTTAGTGACTGAATTTTTGTCATATCAATGGCTTAACACAGTAATTTTGTAAAACTCTCAAATAGGAAGAAGACTAAAATAAAGAGCGAAGAACTCTGGTATCCGAGATCAAGATCCTCTTTCAGTCAATGAGACATTGGAGAAAGTGTTTCTAAAATAACACTCCATCTATTGGATTGCCTCTGCTTAACAAAAAACAAGAAAGTAATAAAAGTATAAGATTATAGATGGGAATTTACCTTCCAATAAATAGATTTGGCGACAAAAACGTGATCCACATCGATAAACGAGGATAACAGCGTACAAAAGAAGATATTAAATAGACAAGCAGTATAATTAAGGCTTAATTCTTGACTTAAAAACAATATTGAAGACAGGCATCCTAATGTCGCATGAACAGCACTGTCTGTAAACGCGCGAAATACTTGCGAGTCTGAAAATCTAGATTTAAAAACTATATAGTCTCCAATGAAGGCTGCTAAAGATATATTTAGCGTTAAAAACGCTTTTATCAGCTTCATATTTGCTCCATCAGGTACTTGGGTTTTAGGTTATGTTGATGTTTTCGGCTACTTTACGTCTCCATGATTCCTGTCTTCATTTCGTGAACTTGCACGACACAGGAATTTAATTTTAATGGTATTAAAATAAATACATTGCTATAAAATCTTTCTATTACTTTTCTTGAGTGATTGATTGTAAACAAAACAAACCGAATGTCAAAGAGCCGAATGTGTGACAATGACAGCAAGTCAACAGCTGAAGTGCCTAATGTCAATGTTTTTTTTTTCTCACTTTTTGAGGCATCAGGGGGCCGATTCTCAAGTAATAGAACTTTTTCCGTGTGGTAATTTCTATTCGAAGATGTCGTTTCTACTATAAAGTTCGAACGTTTTCTATATTTCGTATTCTGGGGCACGATAGAACAATTATCACTCGAACTGTCAAATGGAACGTACCATAGACAATTTATTACTTTTCATTACGTCGTTTTTAAAAACGCTTGGAAAACGATTGTAGTTTTTACCTTATAATTGGTGATTTTCACAAAATCCCGAAATTTAAGAGACTCGTAAGAAAATTTTTTAAACTTAAAAAAAATATTATTTAACTAGCTTTTGCCCGCGGCTTCGCCCGCGTGAATTTCCCACGGGAACAGTGCTTTTTCCCGGGATAAAAAGTAGCCTATGTGCTATTCCAGGTCATTATCTACCTCTGTACCAAATTTCATCGAAATCCGTCCAGTAGATTTTGCGTGATTGAGTAACAAACATCCTCACAAACTCACAAACTCACAAATTCACAAACTCACAAACTCACATCCAAACATTCGCATTTATAATATTAGTATGGAATATGGATTAATAGCGGTTTCAAAACGTTTAAAAAAGTAAAATTTGGAATATTTCTTAAGTTGTTTTGAAAAATATGGAACGTATTAAAAAGTTGTCTTGAGTCAATGTCAGTGATCGAAGTTTGGTCATATTTACTATTTACCCTATTATTTGATAGTTTTGTTACTTTGAAGGGAATGGATAAGAAAAATATGCCAGTGTCGAGAAAATCTCCACTTAGTCCATTTGGTGGAAACCCCATTTGGTAAAGTTAAAAGTGCATGGGAAGTGTACTTCTTCGGTTATAAAAAACGAAGCAAAGAAGAGGTGGATAAAGGATCTTCGTCAACCAAATTCCCGAAGCAGGCGACTTTGAACTCTTCTTCGTTCATTTTCATCAAATGATTTCAAAACTTCAACAAAAAAATCGTCAAAATCAAACTAAACTTATCCCACATAACCTTAAACGAACTCATTTTATCAGCTGAAGTTCGAATACGAGTTATTTCGATTGGTCAGTACCACTCGTTGCGTTCGAGTGGTGTTCGATCGAAATATTTCGATTGTGAAGTTCTGAGAATTCGCAAAAAGTGTTGCCTTCGAAAAAAAATCGAATTTCGAACTTTTTTACGAACGTGAACTTTTTACGATTGCGTCAGAATTGGCTCCCAGGCTGTCATAGGCTATGCCAGCCTGATGCCTCAAAAAGGCATACAATTTTCCGTCTGAAATGAAATGCCACATAGCCTTTACATTTCAGACGGGAATGCATTTTCGGAAGGTAAAAAAGATTCGTTCAATGATTAAGTATGTTTCAAAATTAATTTTAGTCATAGATTTGGATAGAACCTACCCACAGAGAAAAAAATGGCTACCTACCTACAAAAAATTTAGCTATTTTCAGGGATTGCATTTGAATTGTAAATATCTGCATAGAGTAGGTAGGTACGACACTATTACAGTAATAGTAATATGTTATAAATAGATCCGATAACATTATGAGTCTATAAAAATAACTTTGCCAAGTGTATGCTTAATCACCGTTAACATGGCATCAACTAATATACCTAGGTATTCAGCATATCTATCGTAGATAATGATAACGCTTATCTGTCAATACAACATGCAGTGTTAAAATTTGGAGCACTAAGTTGTAAGTATAGGCAATGCAATCAACGTAAAATCACTAGAAATGGCGTAACTTTTTGGGTATGCGCACGGAAATATGAATATTTCCGTGGGTATGCGTCATTGAAACAGTTGACGAACGAAAACGGAACTTACCTCCTTAAAAAGGAAGATAGCATGTATGAAGAGAGCACAGATTACTAAAAGAGAGTGATGAGTGTAGAAGAAAAAGAGAGATCTGTAAGGATCTGAAGTTGCTAGTCTCTGCCTACTCCCACGGGGAAAAGGCGTGATAATATCTATGTATGTATGTAGTAAAATTATACATAAGCACAGAATTAATATAAGTAGGTACACATATGTACTTAAGTATAAGTAGGTACTGTAGCAGTCTTCCTGCTACCTGAACACTTTGAATTAAACAACTCGTAACTGATACTATATTTATTGCATAAGCAAACACTACAAGATCCTGCGTGTAGCTCAGATCCCACACGACTCCTATTATTATAAATCCCAGGACCTACCTACCACAGGAACAAACATTTATTTTCATTTGTTTCATCACCTAAAAACAATGAAACATCACCCGAATTCGATGTCAAATTACTTCTGGAAATAAGAACGGACCGGTTCGAAATGCGTGCAGACCATGCATAAGGACTCTTTGGAAATTAAGAGGGGAGACCTGGATGACGTGGAGTATATTCTTTTGGATCCCAGCTGTTCTGGATCAGGAATGGAACTCTGTGTCCATAACTACAGTACTTACTATAAGCATCCTCCTTGTCCCCAAGAACTTGCTAAGAACCATAACACGACGCGTCGCGTAGATTTACTCGTATGTAAGTAAAATCCATTTATTCTTACCAGTCCTATCATGTAAACAATCTTCACAGTACTTTTTGTTGAATTTTGTTGAAAATAAATCAAATATCAGTTCAAACCTAAACATTCTAAAGTAAAACATTTATTAACCACGAAAGTAATTTCCTAAAAAGTCTATTTTAATTTATATTGTTGTAAAATCATAAAAAAGACACATGGTAAGATTGTTTACATGATAGGACTGGTAAGAATAAATGGAGTTAAGTAGGTCCATACAAATAGGCCAATCAGATTTGGAAAATAATTGACACTTTTTGCTATAGATTTCTTTATATAACCTACTCAGTTACATCATCATTCAAAGCTGCTGCGATTAAGCTGGTACAAAGTGTCTGAGTTTTCAGACATTTTGAGATTGCGACGATTTGCTAAATTGACGTTCGGTTATACAGATTTGATACAGACCATTTTAAAGTAAGTCGTTATGCTA
This sequence comes from Ephestia elutella, assembly GCA_018467065.1. Lineage (NCBI taxonomy): Eukaryota > Metazoa > Arthropoda > Insecta > Lepidoptera > Pyralidae > Ephestia > Ephestia elutella. The sequence goes on from CM031574.1 coordinate 10,535,637, forward strand.
CAATGCTACATCGATATTTGTTATTTATTTAGTTTTTTAGTGACACATTTCTTATTCATAAGATCATAATGTACGTACATTTTATGCAAATAACGAGATTTAAAATAGGTCTAAAAATATTTTTTGACTTAACATTTTGCTAATTAGACTTACCTCTGCTCATTAGACATTTACACTGTTGGACGTTTTGCTATTTAGACCTACTGATCGTGAGATAAAAGCTAAATCGTCTGTGGATAAAAGGTAAAAAACCATTATTTCTATGCTATGGACCTATGCTATGGATAAAAGCTTGTCACCTGCATTATGTAGGTACTCCAACAAAAAACTATTAAGTGGGTACCTCCTCTTTTTGCACCGCGGGTTAAGCAAGCGGCGCCGCGTGGTTTTCCTTGTAAAAGTATAATGAACTGTGGTATCAATTCCTTATCACTTCCATCGAATCGCGATAAGAAATGATAAACTGCAAGTATCCACATTAACTACGTTAGTGAGTGACTGTTGTGTGGTTTATGTAATCTGTGGTGACGGGAATATTGGGAAAATGCCTGAAATAGTGCACGTACAAGCTGGGCAATGTGGGAACCAGATTGGATCCAAGGTAGGTCCAAGAAGTCACCCTTTATATACTTACGTTTCACGCTCGGCTAACCTATACTAATCTCAACATCCATCAAGTTAAGTTTTGACACAATACAGAACTAAACAATGTACAATTCGCTGTAACGTTTGGCAAGCGTGTAAAGGCTACAGTCTACATCCAATCCCATTTGGTAAATGTGTCATTTAATTCCTAATCCTGTCGTTAGAGTTTTAGTATTTGCCCTCAGAAATCCTTCAAGCTTAGCGTTTTGTCATTGAAATGTACCTATACCCACAGATAAATCTGTGACCTATAACCTCATTGTATATCTAAGCAAAAGTGAAGTATCGCAAACATTTTAATATTCCATACAGTTAGTGGCGTTTGTTCAAGTCTCAAAGGTTACGAAATGAAACTTTTGCCAAATGGGACGTTTATAGGTTGAAGTTTGAGCGGTTACGTGCGTAGCAACATGCAAGCTTACGATGCCAAGTGACATTGTACTTTCAGACTTAAATCGTAAAGCTCAATTTTGCTTGGCATCATAAATTACAGATAGATTTGTAGTTTTCATAGGCCATGGACTGTCTCTTATCCTTTGATCTACCTTTTTTGTTTTCCTGTGATCCAAACGGCCACATTGAGGAATCGGAATGATCCATTATTCATTTTCTAAATATTGAAAAATGAACCTTAATAGTGGTGAAATAAGGTTCATTTTTAAAATTGGCCTGTTGGCCCTTTTTAAAATATAAGTGGCCGTTTTAAACCCCGGGTTACGAATATCTGCAATTTGATGTAAGCCTGCATTATCACACTGTCATACTGATTGTTATTATGAAAATTAAGGCGTTGTTGGTCAATTTTGCCTAATCATAGCTACGTAGTACTTGTATTCATTCTGTGTCATGGCTAAACAATAATTTCAGCTCCGTATAATAATATAGGCCACCGCCACAAGTTCGTAAAATATAAGTAAATGCGTTTTTTCCTACTTGTCCTATTATGTAAACAATCTTATCATGTTTTTTGACACGACTGACCAAAAAAGGAGTATTATGTTTTCAGGGTTCATGTATATAGGTATGTAGGTATGTATGTAAGTTTCTTTATTTCATATCGGATTTTGATGTGAGAGGTATTGTTAGATTCCTTGCATTTCTCCGAGTGACATAGGCTATGTGAGTTGTCAGTTGTGTTTTTTATTTTTTTATAATCAGCTTATTATGATTTTGCAACGATAGGTATATAAATTAAAATAGACTTTTTAGGAAACTACTTAAATGTTTTACTTTAGAATGTTTGAACTAATATTTAATTTTTTTCAACAAAAAGTACCTACTGTGAAGATTGTTTACATAACAAGTAATAAAAAACGGAGTTAACATAGGTACATTATGATCTGATTTTCTACGCACGCCTTCTTTTCTATGTTATGTAGGTAATTGGATGTAGGTACCCATTATACTATGAGTGTAGCCGGTGTAGCCTGTGTAGCAAAGCAATGCGCGACATAGAGCAATGATTGATCGTTATCTAGGTACTTTACAAAAAATAGGACATTATAATTATTTTATTTACATGAAAATTTTGCCCTGGACACTCAAAATTAAGCCTTTTGAATGGCCGTCAGCTAGTGTGTGAAATGGAGAAGGCAATAGCAAACCACTTCATTAATATTCCCAAGTCGTTGTGTGTATTTCATTCTATGACCACGATCCTCAGTCATGAGGAATACGACTAAAGGAGGAAGGAAAAAGACAATAGAAATGTAAAAAAAAACGTATTTTTTTGTACAGACGTGTACAAAAATGTCTTCTTCTTCTTCTCTCAGCCAAAAATGTCTAGTCTAGAATAATAAAAAATGTTACACCATGATTTTGTTAACCCATACTTATATTTAGCCGCAGTATACAGGATGTAAAATGACCTCCGACATAGCCGAAACCCACGTTATCTCCCCATTAATATGAACATTTTTCCCCAAGAAACCATGCCTGGGAAATTAGTAGTTTCCGAGATAATAAGGTTAAAAATTGAATTGAAAATTTTCATTTTTTTGCAGATTTGTAAAATTTATCATGTAACCGTCATTTCATACTAAGAAACCTCATTAATTTTTTTAAGAATTCCCCATCAAAACTAATGCTAAAGTTTAAAACAAGCAATGATAGTGCCAATCGGCCGCACAAGTCTTTAATTAGGGTACCCTGTGCATACGTAACGGCTATGTCGGACGTGATTTTACACCCTGTATTTATTATTACTTATTGGGGACGCCAGCGCAAGCACCAGACGGGTGATCAGTCGACTTATGCTGGGACCATTTCACCCAATTCCCCGAGACCCATAGGTATAGGATTTTGAGTTACCTGATAACTCACGTTTGTGGCGACCCACTAAATCTACCTACCTACTAGCCGCAGTAAGTAGCAGTTTGATATGAAATAGTAAAATATTTCATAATAGTTTATTGTTGTTGATTAAGTTTAGTTTATCACATATGATTTTAGATCGACCTTCACGATCGGATGTGATAACGAACAACGATAACTTTATTAGGTGACATCAGTCAGTAAGTGACACATAATCACACGAAAACCTAGAATTGTTATTAATATCCTAAAAGTATTCATCCAACGAGAATAGACGCGAGCGCAATGTCTATGCAAAAAAGTCTGCCACTTTCGGTGGGGGGAAAACGCGCTCACTAACGCAATGCGCCGTGTTAGACAACATAATTTATACACGCACATAAAGATAATGCCGACCACTAGCTTAAAAAACCACGCACACAATCACAAACAGTATGAGCAGATCATATGTTTGGCAGAGGGGTGCCTGTAGATGGCCTCTCCCAGTACCGGATTTAGGAGGGGGGGGCACGTGCCCCCCCCTGACGGCTTTTTGTGTACCTACTGTGGAGGGAGATTCCATAACAGTGTATATCAAATAAAGAAATAACAGAATTTTTTGTGCCCATCTGGTTTAATTCTTGATTTTTTGCAAATCTGGTCCTTCTGCAGTGGCGTAGTGAGAGCAAGTCTATAGGATTCGTTCAAGGCGAACGGCAACAGCATCAAGACAGATGTCGATTAGTTGCATCACCCCCCTCAACATGCATAGTCCGCCACGGTCCTGGATCCGCCGTTGGCCTCTCCCGTTGGTTGAATGCTTTAAGTTAATATCTTCTTCTTTTTCTTCTTTATCACATCACAATGTGAACTCGGCACAGTACCTTTATTTTCTTTCCATTTTATTCTATCGCTTGACTTCACTCGACTGTCCCTTAATCTTTTTCATACTGTCTTGTTTGTTTGTAAACTCTTTATTGCACATACACACACAACACATAAGAAAATAAAAAAGTATAGTTAACAAAAAGAGAGGCGTACAATCATGGCGGACTCATCCCAGAAAGGGATATCTTCCATGTATTTGAAAGGAATATTTAAATGAAATGAATGCTATCTTGACGCAATCTATCCATCTCTTCTTAGGTCTTCCCCTTCATTTGAAGTTTCTACGTTCAGCTGTTTTGTCTTTGAATTGATACAAATCCTCAGCCACAGCGTCCAATAAACCTTGTATTTAAGCCGTTATAGCTTCCTCGCCCTCAGCCCCCGCTTCGCCCGCGTAATTTACATTTTTCACCCTATTCTCCCCTTGTTTCCAGTTCTGGGAGATTATATCAGACGAGCACGGGATAGACCCCAACGGCATCTACCGCGGAGAGACCGACCTTCAAGCGGAGCGGCTCAACGTGTACTACAATGAGGCGTCCGGTGGTGAGTGAGAGAGTGAGAGTAAGAGAGAGTTTCTTCCAGTTCTGGGAGATCATATCACACGAGCACGGGATAGACCCCAACGGCATCTACCGCGGAGAGACCGACCTTCAGGCGGAGCGGCTCAACGTCTATTACAATGAGGCGTCCGGTGGTGAGTGAGAGTAAGAGAGAGTTTCTTCCAGTTCTGGGAGATCATATCAGACGAGCACGGGATAGACCCCAACGGCATCTACCGCGGAGAGACCGACCTTCAAGCGGAGCGGCTCAACGTGTATTACAATGAGGCGTCCGGTGGTGAGTGAAAGAGAGAGTGAGAGAGAGTATCTTCCAGTTCTGGGAGATCATATCAGATGAGCACGGGATAGACCCCAACGGCATCTACAACAATACAATACAATAAGGCGTCCGGTGGTGAGTGAGAGAGAAAGAGAGGGAGAGAGTGAGTGAGGGAGAGAGTAAGTGAGGGAGAGTTTCTTCCAGTTCTGGGAGATCATATCAGACGAGTACGGGATAGACCCTAACGGCATCTACCGCGGGGTGACCGGCCTTCAGGCGGAGCGTCTCAATGTGTACTACAATAAGGCGTCCGGTGGTGAGTGAGAGAGTGAGAGTAAGAGAGAGTATCTTCCAGTTCTGGGAGATCATATCAGACGAGCACGGGATAGACCCCAACGGCATCTACCGCGGAGAGACAGACCTCCAGGCCGAGTGACTCAACGTGTACTACAATGAGGCGTCCGTTGGTGAGTAGGAGGGAGACAGTGAGTGAGAGAGAGTTTCTACCAGCTCTGGGAGATCATATTAGACGAACACGGGGTGGAACATGCGGTAGTGAGTCACAGTGAAAGTCAATTTTTTTTATTGAAACTTGGCCTTCAAAAAGGCTCTTTTTTACGTCGAAAACTAATTATTCATCATAATATATTATGTCTCAAAGCTACAAATTGCTAGCATTTCGGAACGACCACTGCTGAGAAGAAATGCCGAAAGAAACTCATGAAACAGTCTTGGTCGCCTAACATGCCAGAGGGGCCAGTGATCAGTAGCCTCATTTATACAAGTTTAGCGAGATGAGTGGGGTCGTTGAGTTGCTCCATTTGGTTCGGTAGATGGCGAACGAAACAAATTTCAGGCTATGACGCCTCTGCCCGTTATTGGCAGCAGAGGCAAACCCAAGAAGACGTGGCCTGAAGCCGCCAAGGAGGATATGCATGCCATAGTCTCACAACCATTGGCATGCATATGGTAGCTGAGGATGCAACCGAGAAAGCGTTCAGGTAAAAGAGAAAAGGAGTATCTGAGAGATAATGCTGCCACTGTGTGTGATGTCATGATAAAAAAAACTACAATTCTCTATTTCCCATATTACCAGTTCCAGTCACTACTTATTCACAGGCTAGGTACCTACTTAATATCTTTCTTAGATCCATCGAGATTTATTTATGATTAGTTCATTCATTCAATATGTTTGTTGTTACTTCTGTCAGGTAAATACGTGCCGCGCGCAGTGCTGGTGGACCTGGAGCCAGGGACCATGGACTCTGTGCGCTCGGGGCCGTACGGGCAGCTCTTCAGACCAGATAACTTCGTCTTTGGCCAGAGCGGTGCTGGTATGTGTTGATTTATAGCAATTCTTGGTGCCGGCCATGAAACCCATGTGCGGTGTCATATGGGAAGCTGTTTCTTGGATCAGGTCTTTGAGCAACACGGGCTGCCGCCTGCAGTCCGTATGGACTGTTAAGACAAAACGACTCCGTCTGCGGTCATAGCGGCGCGATAGTATTTGCTGAGTAATGCAATTCTCCGTTTAGGAGTGTCGGCCGTAAGTTCCACGCACGGTTCCTTATGGAAAGCGGTTCAGTTCGGAAAACTTCGTCTTCAGCAAGAGTGGCGCTGGTATGTATCATATTATACAACCTTTCTTCATTCAGGTAAATACTTGTCGGCCACGCCTGCCGCCCGCGGTGCCATATGGGAAGAGTGATACTTAGTTCAGGTGCGAGCTACGATTCCTACGCGTGGTGACATATGGGAAGCTGTTAGACAGGACTACTTCGTCGTTTGTCAGAGCGGCGCTGCTATACTAGCATATAGCCTTCGTTATGCCGAAGAAAAGGTTATATATCGTTTGGCGTGATTTGAATCCATACAAATATCGATATTATCACAGCCTTTCTTCATTCAGGTAAATATGTACGTACAGTCCCGGCAGCGGCGTAAGACTTCATTATATTTTCTTAAATTATGTTTTTTTTCTTACCTTGATTTACCCCATCTGCCACAAGTGCCTACTAAAACCAATATTTTTTTATTATCTTTTCATTTCAGGCAACAACTGGGCGAAGGGCCACTATACCGAGGGCGCTGAGCTAGTGGACGCGGTCATGGATGTCATCAGGAAAGAGGCGGAGAACTGCGACTGTCTTCAAGGTATTTACACCGATAGTGTAACGCTAGTCCTGTAGGAACACCCAGTTGGACTGGATATCGTGAAACCATTACTAAGCAGAAAGACAAGCAATTCTGCTCAAACATATGCTTTGTTTGAGCAGAATTGCTTGTCTTTCTGTCTGATAAGACCACAGAAATGACACTCCAATATATTCGCCAATAATAATAAGTTCCTGATAAAAGTTATATTAATGTGGATGGATAGAGAGAAAGAGGAAGGCAAGAGTTTTAGATACAGTCAGGTAAAGTCTTATAAGTAAATGAAGGGACTAGAAATGGTAAATTGTCGAAGAAAAAGTGTTAAAATGGGAACTGGTAAGAAAGAAGAAGGAAAAACAAGTCAAGTACGTAGTACCCAGAATCGCAAGGGACAATAAATAGCTTATTTTAAAGTTGGTGCTTATCACCTAGGTGAAATGAAGAGATTAAAAATTCCACTCTGTTCACCCTGAGCGCCAAATCCACTAATTACAAACATAGATATCGTGCCTCAAAAGCCAAAGAGATTGAATTAAAGCAACGAGGCACGTTTGATACGTTTGTACTCAGGCCTAGCCCAGGTATTAGCACCCAGATGAACAAAGTGGAATAGATACAAAACCAACAATAGCTGATTGCTTCCAGGTTTCCAGCTGACCCACTCGCTGGGGGGAGGCACGGGCTCCGGCATGGGCACGCTGCTGCTCGCCAAGATCCGCGAGGAGTACCCCGACAGGATCATGAACACATTCAGCGTTGTTCCTTCTCCTAAGGTCTGGTTCTGATATCTTCAAAATGCTGATCTAATTGAAGCTACTTTCAGCTTTCTCTGCTACTAAGATTATCAGATGTATTCCGAAAATACTTTTAAGAATATCTACCAGGTTTTTATTGGCTACTTATAAACCGTCAAAGCGCGGCTGAAAAGAGCGAAAACTTTAATGATGATCCAAATACTACTATATACTATATTTTTTTTTTGTTACTGCACAACCAAAACTACTGAGCGTAGGAAGCTAAAAATAGGCATGTAGGTTCCTTAGGGAGTTTAGAGAGTTAGGAGAAAGTTTTGTAATAATCATCTCAATGACAATCCTTTTTACTCAGTTACCGAATATTTAAACGCTAAATAAACGTCTACCTTCCTCAATTACCTTTAGCAACCCTATTGCAACGCCTAAGAAAGTGCATTTTGTATTTACTATTAGTGAAACCAAATGTAATGTAATGTTAATGAATATATAAATGAATAAATGAATTCCCACGGGAAAAAAATCCCCAGCTCATGCTAATGATGACAAATAATTCCCAGGTGAGCGAAGTAGTCCTGGAGCCGTACAATGCGACGCTGTCCGTGCACCAGCTGGTGGAGAACACGGACATGACGTTCTGCATCGACAACGAGGCGCTCTATAACATTTGCTTCAGGACTCTCAGGCTGCACAACCCTAGCTACGGAGATCTCAACCACCTCATCTCTGTGAGTACCTAATTTGACAAATCCAGGGGTGTCACTGGCAACAAGAACTGTGTAAAAAGCACTGCTATTACAATACTATGAGACATGATTATGAGTTCATCAGAATCGACTTCCTGAAAAGAACCTTGCAGTCACAGCTTTGGTGACTAGAACCATCTGTATGTTGAGAGTAAGAGGAACAGTAGGTCTCTCTTTAGTCGTATTTCCTCATGACTGAGGGTCGTGGTCATTATTTGGAATGAAACACACACAACGACTCTCTTGGCAATGTTAATGTAGTGGTTTGCCATCGCCTTCTCCATTTCACACTAGCTGATAATCATCAACCAGAGTACAGGTTTCCTCCCGATGTTTTCCTTCACTGGAAGCAAGTGGTGTTCGATGAAAACTGTAGCACGGGCAGGATTCGAACCTGGGACCTTTGCAGCCACAGGCGGCAGACGCCCTACCACTCAGTCACCACCGCTTCAAAAATCTTTTGTTATCTTAGTCGTTTGTAAATAGCCTACTCGTTTCCCAGTTGACGATGTCCGGAGTGACCACCTGCCTCCGCTTCCCCGGGCAGCTCAACGCCGACCTCCGCAAGCTGGCCGTCAACATGGTGCCGTTCCCGAGGCTACACTTCTTCATGCCAGGTCAGGACTTCAGATAACATCTGTTGAATATGCAAAGTTTCGTAGTACTCACATCACAACCATTGTGATTACTTACCGTGACACGCTTTGCTTGTTTGCCGCCCAATAATATAAACAAAACCACACAGTACTTACAGATAGAATTATCTATTTGATACCTGACATATCTGACGTTCAGGTCCATAATGTCCCTTTCTCAAAATGTCCCCTGGTTTCAGAATGATACCTGACTGCATAAAAAACAGATACCTACTTCTTACTTCCTCCGAGGAGTTTTTTCCGAAGTTAGGCCTCAAAATTGGACCCTTTCTGCGTGAGGCGACTGGACTACGGTCTTGATAGATACCTAGATATGGAGGTAGATAGTAAGCAGTGTAGATGCACTGCAACTTGTGAGTACTTTATCAGAGGCTGGTGGATTGTGATGAACGATAGCTGTCAAGTTTTATTACATCGGGGAAGTAGGTATTTTTTTTTTATATAGAATAGTAGGCAAACGAGCGTACGGGTTGCCTGATGGTAAGCAATCACCGCAGTCCATAGACACCAACGACAGGTTATCATCATAATCAATAAATGTCCCCATTGCTGGGCACTGGCCTTCCTTACAGATGGATAAGGAAGATGGGCAAGACAATATGGATTCCTACGTAAGGAAGGCCAGTGGTTAATGGCCCATTCTCTTTGGATGGGGCCATGATCCACTAAGGCGGATTTGAGGGTTTTAATGTGCGATCCGAAGCACGAAAGAGCTCGAGATACATTTTTGATCACCCATCCTGTGACCGACCATTACCAATGTTGCTTAACCGCCACTATCACAGGCCGAATGCGCAAACCACTGAGCTACTGAGAACTGATATCTTCTCCTCAAAGAAGGAGGTTATATCAAATTCTTTGAAGGCCAAGTTTCAATAAAAAAATTCTGAATTCTGTTTTATTTGTTCACAGGGTTCGCTCCGTTAACAGCAAAGAATTCCTTCAACTACAGACCACAGACAGTTGCTGAACTCATGAGCCAAGTGAGTTTAATTTAAATTCTTTATTTATTTTAACCATGAGGAGGCCTATACCCAACAATGGGTGATACAGGGCTGAAGAAGAAGAAGAAGAGTATAATTTGAAAATACCAATGCGTGATTTTACCATTAAAGTCGCCTATGAGCATAGAGCAACTCGAACAACACATGATATCCTTACCGCGAAGGCCGATCTAGGATATCAAAAATCAAATTATCCTAACTACTTAATATTTTAAAAGCGAAAGTGAGTTTGTTTATTTGTTTGTTGGTTTGTTTATTTGTTTGTTTGTTTGTTACCTCTTCACGCTTTATCTACTGAACCAATCTTCCTATTTCGCATACACATAGCTGGAAGTACGGAGAAGGACATACATTTTGCCTTTCATCCCGGGAAAAAGCACTGTTCCCGTGGGAAATTCACGCGGACGAAAGCTAGTTTATTATAATTATTGAAACTTGGCCTTCAAAGATTGCTCAAACTTACAAACTACTGGCATTTCGGCACGACTACTGCTGAGAAGAAATGCTGAAAGAAACTCATGAAACAGTCTTGGTCACGATTATTCTTGGGGGGTGGCTGCGACTTTGCAAGGGTGTACACGCCTTCAGACGAATACTGAAGACGGTGGTGGAATCAAAAAGGGGAATTTAGCCGCAAAACTAATGTTGCGGATGCGCCCTGCGAATGGATATTTTCATAGAAATAATAGGATTTGTTTACCAACTTGTCAGAAACTATATTAGTTAAAGCCTGACCAGAAATATAAAAACCCAGAATTAGAGGCAGCACTTATGCGTTTCATATTGCAACATTATTGAAAGAAGTAGCGGATGTATAGGGTGGAAGCACGGGGATACGTGCCCCCCCCTCCCCCCCATAACCCCGACTGCTATTCTGTGGACATGTTACTGTGGAGGCAGATTCCATAACAGTACATATCAAATTAAGATTCAGGTTGTTAAAAAAACAGGATTTAGTAGTAATAGTTTCTTACAAGTTTATTTCCAAAAAAATAATCCGAAACCATTAGTGATGTGCCGTTCTCGAAATTTTCAAAGAACAGGCGGAAACTTCCTTAAAATTTCACGGAAATATTCTTGAGAACGGAATTACGCCCTTGATTGAAAGTCAAACGTTGACAGGAGAAATGACAGATGGGTTTTTAAATTAGTTGCCAGTAAAAGAAATTAGTTCTATTGCTTTTCCGCAATATAGCGAGGGTTTTTATATTCCTGGTGGCTATAAAAGTTTTACAAAATTCTGTTAATTTAACAACTCTGAACTTAATTAGATATACCTGTAGGTACTGTTATGGAGTCTCCCTCCACAGTAGGTATACAAAAAAGGAGTCTGGGGGGGCACGTGCCCTCTATATCCGCTACTGGTCCGCACGTATTGCTCTATGCCTACGAGAAACATTCTTGACTTTAATCATGTTCACAGATGTTCAACCCCGGCAACATGATGACAGCGTCAGACCCTCGCCACGGCCGCTATCTGACGGTGGCCACCATGTTCCGAGGACAAATGTCCATGAGAGAAGTGGACCAGCAGATCCTCGCCATACAGAGCAAGAACTCCAGGTAATATGAAGCTTATGTCTCAGTAATAAGGTTCAACATGATGACAGCGTCAGGCCCTCGCCACGGCCGCTATCTGACGGTCGCCACCATGTTCCGGGGACAAATGTCCATGAGAGAAGTGGACCAGCAGATCCTCGCTATACAGAGCAAGAACTCCAGGTAATATTGCAGCTTATGTCTCAGTAATAAGGTTCAACATGATGACAACGTCAGACCCTCGCCACGGCCGCTATCTGACGGTCGCCACCATTTTCCGAGGACACATGTCCAGGGAGAAGTTGAGCCAAAACCCCAGCTACCTATAACCACTAAAAACTGGACACAAGCTATGGTGTAGTGTATGTTAAGACATTTACGACGGCGCAGCGATGCAACGTCGCCGGTACCTAAGCATATAAACTGTCACCTAACCTACCATTTCTATCCATTATGCCAGTGATTAATAACTAGTTACAGGAATCGGCAGGAAACAAGACCCAATATGGCGTCGACTCAACTGCGCATGTGAGACTCGCGGGGGGAATGCGCGGGTGCACGCTACCATTCATTATCATTCATTCCAGTTTCCCTCCGCAAACCGCACCTCCAAGGACATCTATTTTTCGTTTCTGGGTATAAGTCTTGTTTCGTGCCGAATGCTGTAACCATTACCACCAGTAAGCCTGGTTATGATGTACAGTTACGATGCACGCCGTGATGTGTGTGTGCATTGTTGTGCTATCGGCATTGTACATTGCAAATGGTTTAACGTGTCTTTAACTTGATCTGGAGAGAATATAACTGTAAAACCTTTCCAGCTACTTCGTGGAATGGATCCCCAACAACCTGAAGGTGTCTGTGTGCGATGTGCCGCCCCGAGGCCTCAAGATGTCGGCCACCTTCATCGGCAACTCCACCGCCATACAGGAGATCTTCAAGCGGATATCTGAGCAGTTCACCGCTATGTACCGGAGGCGGGTTAGTGTCTTATGTGTCTGTTGAGTTGATCTTGAGAATTGTATGCCCTTTTTAGGGCTTTTGAAGAAGGAGATTTTATTTCGCGTCGCGACGAAAGCAGTTGGTCAGCAAACATGGCGTCGCGACTCCTGATAAGTCCGATCAAAACTATGGATAAATTCTTGCCACCAGTAGCCGTACTTAATAGTTGAAGACATAGATTTACGACAGGACGACCTCCGTGGCCCAACGGTCATCACGCCGGACTGCCACACCGGAGGTCCCGGGTTCGATCCCCGGTCGGGTCAAGATGGAAAATGATCTTTTTCAGATTGACCCGGGTCTTGGATGTTTATCTATATATGTATTTGTTATAAAATATAGTATCGTTGAGTTAGTATCCCATAACAAAAGTCTCGAACTTACTTTGGGGCTAACTCAATCTGTGTGATTTGTCCGTATATATTTATTTACGGCCCTTCAAACAAACCTATGTACAATCTAGTTGACAATAAAATTATGTCCAAAAATGAAATTTTTATAAAAAATATTTTCCAGGCCTTCCTCCACTGGTACACGGGCGAGGGTATGGACGAGATGGAGTTCACTGAGGCGGCCAGCAACATGGCCGACCTCATCTCCGAGTACCAGCAGTACCAGGTACGGTATTGTTGTTGTTGAAGATGGAAATACACAATACAAAAGAGAGGACAGGACACAAAAGTGGACTTATCCCAATAAGGGGTCTCTTCCAGTCAACTGGCGAATGAATGAGAGAAAAAAAGGAAAAGGGTAGAAGGGTAGGGTAAAAAAATGTTATAAGATAAACTATAGGATTTTTTTTTTTTATTAAAGATGGGTTTGCCACAATCTTGCCCGTGAGTGACTTTCAACGGCCCCGGTGCCGGGGCCGTTGGAAAAAAAAATTACCAACGGCCCCGGCGTGTATTTTTAAATGGGACGGATGGCATAAAAAATTATAGCATACGCTCCGGTAGTGTTTAAAGGGGGCGGAATTGTGTATTATTTTGTAGACCTTAAATATGAAATTAAGTCAAAAAAAGAGTTTGTATGTAACAATCAGTTTTTATTGTTGATAAAAAATAAATATCAACTAGGTATCAACGAGTGTTGTCCAGCAGTGGACGTCTTTCGGCTGAGAGAGAGAGAAAGAGAGGTATCAACAATCATATAAGTATATAAGAAAATAAAATACATGATGTTTGTTTTATATTATGACACAGAATATATAATATTACAAGTATTAAGATAACAATAATACATACACTCTCTTTTATTAATTTAATTTCATATTTAAAGTCTACAAAATAATACACAATTTCCCCCCCTTAAAACACTATAGGAGCGTATGCTTTAAATTTCTTATGCTATCCTTCCCATTTAAAAAACACGCCGGGGCCGTTGGTAATTTATTTTTCCAACGGCTCCGTCAACGCAAAATCCGGGCCCGCCGGGGACGTTGGAATTTTTTTTTCCAACGGCCCCGTCACCGGGGCCGGCCCGCCGGGGCCGTTGGAAGTCACTCCTGCCCGAGGACAGAGATGAGGTCTACGATGAAGCGAGCTAATTTTCTCTAGTTTTATTTTGTCATAGATGTTTTGGTCGTGAAATAAGTTGAAAAAGAGATACTTTCAAAAAGCTGCTTTTTAGGCACCATTTTTCCAAGATGGCGGCATGATGCGTTTAAAAAAAAGATCGCAAAATTTAAATCAAGAAGAACACATCGGAATCTATACAAATCACCCATTTTCAAACTTTCCAGCAAACTTGTAAAGTAACCCCCTTATTTTCGACCAAATGACCGTAACCGTACTAGGATAACACCTAACAAATGAATAACTTTTACTAATTTCACAGGAAGCGGAAGTGGACGACATGGAATTCAACGAGGAAGAGGAACTGGAGCAGGAGCAAGAGTACCAGGAGAACGCTCACGCGCATGATCAAGTGCAGATTGCCCGTTAGAAGTTATAAGTAGCTACACCACATGAAGATTGAAAAATAACTTAGTTCCTTAAAAAAACCCAGTAAAACCCATAGTTATTTATCCTGGTAAAACCCTTTAATTAGCTAACAAGAAAACATAGTTTAGGAACTTTACCCCAGATGTCGTTGCAAGATGACAACAAGTCAAATCAGATACTTTTTTAATTTTGTCAAAAACAATAATTAATGCTTGTTGAGTGATCAACGATGACGTTACTTAAAAAGGATTCAAAAAGACGTATTTTGATGAGAATTAAAAGATCATCTCCAGGAGGTGCCATTGCCATCTTCAAAATGATGCTTTGATTATCCCTCTCGATCTCTAGCGGCCTGTTTTATTCTACATACCCAACCAATAATAATAAAAATTAAATAAAAAACTTTTATACAATACGTTAATACTATTATTTGTGCCAATACCTAAATCGATTATAATTATATTTGAATATCCTTTGAAATTCAGTTTATGATTTCTTGTTAAAGTAATTTTTAACCCGGTCATTTGGATGATAATAACTTTTTAAACATTTAATAATAGTGTCATTATCATCTATGATGATAAATCCATGTGTTCGGTAGGATATCCGTTGGTAATAAGTAGGTATAGCAATCAGTATGGTGTAATGTTTTTATTTTACCTTAGTATTAAGTATGTACTTACATTTATTATTCGTCTATAATTTATTTAACTTTTGATTGTTGAATTTATGTTTTTGGAAATTCTTTTATACGAATGTTTGTAACGAAAATATTATATTAGAGCTTACTTTTTATTTTGTTGTTTTATTTTAATCAACGGCGTACGAGAGAAAGTCCTTCAGCGTATTTTTCTTTTTAGGGTTCCGTACCTCAAAGGCAAAAACGGAATCCTTATAAGATCACTTTGTCGTCAGTCTGTCCGTCTGTCTGTCAAATTTTTCATAATAATACTTCAACGCGATCAAGAGATATAACCGTAAGTCTTGCGAATTTCGCATATTTTGCGATTTCAGGCAGCAATCATGAAAATGTCAAATTTGGTAAAAAGCAAGGTCTAACATAACTTATTCAGAAATAAATCTGAAAATTGTAAAAATGTTGTTGGAAGACTAAAAAAAAGTGTGACAAACTTATTTTTGCGCTGGATTCAGTAGGAATCTTAGGGATCGACTGCAAAGTTAAGTTTGTTTTTGAAACTAGTTGGTCTTTTAGTTAGAGCTATAATGTGAGATGCTTTGCAAGTACGGAACCCTTGGTGCGGGAGTTTGACTCGCACTTGGCCGGTTTTTTATTTCTGCGTACCTTAGAAACATAATATATTATTACCTTTATCTTATCTTAACACGCGGGGTCCGAGATCCGAAAGTACTTCAAACCTTGAGTTTTTTTGTAAGTACTTCCCCAATGCCTTACTCACCCGCATCGGGAATTTTGAAGAAGGACTGCATGACCTTCAGAATATCACCTGTTGCGAAGTGCCTATAGTCCTCCAGGGCCGGATATGCTGATCCCAGGAGGTCCAGTCGCTTGTTTGCCAACGAGTCACAATAACACAAAATGTGTTTCATGGACTCCTCTGCTATCGCACAGGGCCTGCAAAGAGGGCTGTTTCAATTTGTAGAGGTGACTGCGATTTTCAAAGTGTCCAGTCAAGGCCCCAATCAGAATTTATTTTAATATTACCTTTAAATCAATTATCTATGCACGGGTTATTGTTGAGGTTTGTGGTAATGTGGCTAATAGGCTTGTTGTAATATATAAAGAGTAATTATCACGCATGTACACCGTAATGGCTTATTCACACAAAACAAAAATCTATCGATATATTATGGTCTATAGTATAGTTGCATTGCGATGTCGCATACATACAAATATCTCTTCGATTTACAAAGTATCCAAATAAATGATTCTACCGTACCATACTAAGTATACCTACCATTCCCTAACGATGAGAGAATAATTTAGGTACCTAACTACGTATTTTAAGAATCAAAAGATTTAATGTTGGCCCTCCATTCTTATGCCATATGCCTATGCGGCCTGTCTGTTCATTTTACATAATGTTTTATAAGGAACTGTATTTAATAATTCGAGTACTACACTCATTTGCAGCTAGCGATATGCCGCCTAGAAATTCTCTGTTCTCGAAAATTTTCTTCCTTTGATTCGAAAATTCTCAAGAATTTCGCAGTTTTTTAGGAAAATATATCTGAAAATTTTTCAAGAAAGTTACGTTTATTCTTAAAAAAATACGAGAATAGCACTGCAGCAAGTGATTAGAATTTAGAATATATACATAACATACGAATATTTTTGCATCGATGTGAATGGACCCTTATGATTGTTTTAGAATGAGTTACATGTTCCAATCAAAATTATGCATTTATCAAAATGCTGATCAAAATTTGTTTTGATTTTAATTTCAAATTGACACAAGAATTTTTAATTTCAGTAGGTACATAATTCCAACCTTGGTGCACGTTAATAAAATGATTGGCAAGTTTCTATTTTTCTGTGAGTATTTTCTATTTTAATGTATTTTGACGCGACTTGAAAGTAAAACTGACCGAATGCCGTGAATGCAAATGGTATGACGCTGTCGTGACACGATGCTCAGATGTTTAACATCTGGCGGGGGTTCCGTGATGGCTAAGTTTTATAGAGACCGAAGGGTAATACGAACACATCCAGCTAGCCTACAGGATTACAATATACAAAAAGTTGTAAAACGAAGATTTTTTTTTTACTCTCATAAGGATGCCCTGTAACTTATGTATGTATGCATAGGAACTCACACACACATACAAACAATCCTACGATTGAATCTATATTGTAGGTGACTGACTGACTGACATAGTGATCTATCAACGCACAGCCCAAACCACTTGACGGATCGGGCTGAAATTTGGCATGCAGGTAGATGTTATGACGTAGGCATCCGCTAAGAAAGGATTAACGCGAGCGAAGTCGCGGGCAACAGCTAGTTACATTCTAAATTGGAAGTTGCTGTAAGCACACGAAAAAAAAATTTATAATATAATAAAACATGTTATGTTTGTGATCGAGTAACCAAACCACAATGAAATGGTTAAGAACAAAAATAAAAGTCGAATCAGAATCGAGCAGATCAGTTCCCCCTGGCAACACCCGTTCACGAGTTGACGCGAGGGTCAGCCATCGCAAAGCTCAACCATAATAGAGGGAACCTCACGACCCGGCCCACGACGCCGTCACCAGTTTGAACATTTTCGTGAGCATGACTTACTCGATCCCCAAGACCGTAAAAATAAATACTTTCAGTCACTTGAAGATCACAATACCCGTACATGTTTAACAATTAAATGTCAATGTAATTAAAATAAAAAAAAGGAAAGGTTATTTTTTCACAATAACAAAAGAATTGTAATCAAGTGTGGAGTGGCGAAGTTGTAGGGAGATACCAAGCTTTTTTATCGTTCAAATAATCACTTATTGTGTAATACGCTTTATTCATCAAAGTATTTTTAAGATAAGTTTTAAATTTTTGCATAGGTAAATTATTAGCCTCATCAGGGAGCTTGTTAAATGTAGTTAGTACGGTATGCTTCATAAGTGCAGTCAGAATTTACAAAGCAACATGGGCTTTAAGGCAAGGCAGTAAGAATGAGGTATATTCTAGGAAAGAGATATTCTGCGAAAGATACATTTTACGGCCAGGGGACATTTTGCGAAAGAGACCATTTGTGACTAAGTCGACTGCGACCATCTGCGACTGAGCCGACTACGGCTTAATCGCAATGATTCTACATTATACCAAGCATACGATTTTTTTCAGATTTAGTAGCAACAGCATTTGGGAGTTTCATACTACGAGAGAAACGCACACAGCCTATAGATAGAATTGCGAATACCCGCAGGCTACCAGAAGATGTGTTAAATATTTTGGGCAGCGAACCCGCTTTACGTACTGACGACTACGTAAAACTACCAAAAGAAGTATTCGATAAGTGGTTCGCAAAACACCAACAGGATGCAAAACCAAATGATAACCTATTTAATAATCTACCACAACCAACAGACGTTACAACCGAGTATTCAGAACTACCAATTAAAATTCTCGATGGTTTTAATAAAACTGGTGATAAACCCAACGAATTTAAAATTCCTGATGTTAAAGAGGATTTAGTCAAGACAGTTGCTCAACGTTACGTTAACGATTTTAATGCATACAACCCTCAAAAGTATTATAATAACTATAATAAGCAAGAGAGCAACGAATCTGCAGTTAAACGGAAGCTATTACAACTAATAAGAGATACTAAGTCGTCAATAGACAAGAAAATAGAACCAATACAGGCAGTACATGACGCTTATAAGCTGAATAAGATTTATAAGATCGGGTATTTGGTTAGCAACATCAATAGGACTCAGGACAATCTTAGAGAGTTTTATAATCATGTAGAGAAGAATGCCAAATATTGGGACGGGATGAAAGTTCTAAATGCATACGACCAGGTAAGTTTAATCCTTCAATTTGTCAAAGTCAATTATTTTTATTCATATAGGCTTAAAAATAGCACTTATAAATCGTCACATTCTTGTTTTTTAGTTAGTTGACGTCATAAACTTAGGTTTACCACCGCCTCCAAAGCGCAAGTGTAGAAGAGGCGGCGCAATAAACTCCACTGCTGCATTGTCTCCAAAGACGTCACTTTACAACAATGTCTTACAATTAAATTAATGATTGAATTACTTAGACACGTTTTAGATAACAAAGGTTGTACACTACCGGACTACCGGAGGCGCACTATCGGATCCTCTTGATTCTTCTTCCTATTTAATTCTCCAACAACGAAGAGGTCGCATGAGGCATTGCGTCTATTGTAAAACAATACTTTGTGATGTGGTTTTCTTCCTATCTTCCTTCATAAGCTGTTAAAATCATTGACTTAAATGTAGGTATCATCAATTAAAGTGCTAGTTTCCTCACAATGTTCTTCTTCAGTCTCTTGTGCCTTCTCTATTTCACACACAAGTTGTATCATCAATTAAAGTGCTGGTTTCCTCACGATGTTCTTCTTCACCAGAAGCAAGTGGTAGTGACACTTGTGAGGCATGAGTAGGCACAAATTTGGAGAATTTGAGAACTTGGGACCTTTTAACTTAGAGCATAACCAACAGCAGACGATACGAGCGCAAATTTCTATGCAAAAGACACGCTCACTAACGCAATGCGCTGTGTTATCCTAATCCTGACCTAATCCTATTAATAGGTAGGAACGACAAAGAAATTCGATGGGGGGCACTTCGGCTTGCCTGAGCGACCGAAAGTCGACTCTCGTCGCCTGCGCTCGGCCACGCCCGGCGCTCGCTCGTTTGCGAAATGTAAAAAGCCTAATAAAAGCCGGCAATCAAAAAGCCTACCTATGTCCGGCTTTATCCGGACGCCTGGCAACCCTAATAATATTATAATTGTCAAAATTAGTTAGACAAGACAAGAATACTTTATTAGCACATAAGATCACATTTCCAGATACACAAAGTAACTTATGACTAAAAAAAAGAAAGGAAGATGCGCAAAAGGCGGCCTTATCGCTGAAAGCAATTTCTTCCAGGCAACCAATTGAGAAATAGCTGTAGACGATATATATGTTGTGCGGGTCGGGTTAAGGAGATAAATGTTTGTTACCTCTTCAGTTCACGCTTTATCTACTGAACGCATACACATGGTTATAGAAGTACTAAGTAGAACATAGGGTACTTTTCATCTCGGAAAAAAACACTGTCCCCGTGGGAAATTCACGCGGCCAAGCCGCGGGCAAAAGCTAGTACAACACAATTTATATACCACAAAGATAATGCCGACCGCTGGCATACAACAACCACGCAAAATCACAAACAGTATATGCAAATTATATGAAATTTGTATTTCTGTGGAAATTTGGCAGAATTTGAGAATATCGTGTTACTTCAACATCTGTGCCATCATCTTTTTCCAGGTTAAAACCGCCGACGAGTTCCTATCCAAAGCGTTATATATCCTCAACGTGGTCGGGAATACGGCATCCTACGCCAGGGTCCTGAGCGCAGCTGCCGGCAAACAGTACACCACCACGTCTACGAATGTAGATGGCGATGTCACTGACAGACTCGCCTGGTCTTATTATGACGATAACATGTAGGTAGTGAACGATGGTCAAAATAATTTATTGTAAAAATAGTTTATTGACCTTCAAAGACACTTCTTCACATCATAAACGAATAATATGATCATATCTATATAACTCAAAGGTGACTGACTGACATAGTGATCTATCAACGCACAGCCCAAACCACTGGACGGATCGGGCTGAATTTTGGCATGCAGGTAGATGTTATGACGTAGGCATCCGCTAAGAAAGGATTAACGCGAGCGAAGCCGCCGCAAAAGCTAGTTGTATTATAAATCTCAAAGCTACAAATTACTAGCATTTTGGAACGACCACTGCCGAGAAGAAATGCCGAAAGAAACTCATGAAACAGTCTTGGTCGCCAAACATGCCAGAAAGGCTTTATAATAAAAGAAATAACAATTTAAAAATAATATAAAAATTCTACTCGACTAATCAATTGTTGAAGCTAAAAATCACCATTTATTTATCTCAGGTCTTATTTATTAAGAATGTATGTCATATTAATCGAAATAATATCGATTATGATGATACTATCGATAGAATCGATGGGCAAACTGTAATTAATGATTTGCAATCACTTTGCAATAGTATCGATAGCATTACATCTTATAGTCGCTATGCTATCATCAATACTATATCGCCTATCGCGAGCGATATCCCGTAAAACGCATATCTAAGCTAATGCATTAGATATGCATTTTACGGGTAGATATATATTTTTTGCATCCTACGTTGCTTATTCAACCGTTTTATCTAACTTTACGATATTAAATAAATTCTCAATTGGCAGGAAATGAAACCACAAATAAATTAACAACAAAAGTCTGAAGCATTCAGAGTTTTCACCGGGGAAGAAATTGGTCGTGAAAATTTGTTGCTGGTCCCTGGACTATCAATTATATAATATTTCCTTCTAATTTAAAATAAAGAAAACGTTGGTAAATGTTGGTATAAAGTTTTCTTGGTCGTAAGAAAGATTTATATAAACAAGTATAATTATGATTATTTGAGTGTTCCTTAAAATATGTATCATTTACTGAACTAAATAGGATTTATAATTTTCTTTTTGTTTTCACAAATAAAACATGTTATTAATTTTAATACGTTATTTAATTAGTATACTTATCGTAATAAATATAAAATAAAATATTTACAATTTTTGTGATTATAATTTAAATTCCAATTCATTGTCTTTTTATATAAAATAATAAATTACCTTAATCTAACTTCCTAATAACTTAATTATTATAAAAATTATTATTTTTAAAATATAAATTTAATTAGAGTATAAGTATATAATTCTTAAAATCATTAACATATATAGAGATCGATTTATTTGTTAGAGATGTCTTAAATAAAAATATAAAAACTGGGTATTTTTTTTTAAATAATCTTATTGATAGCAATTCTCCTTACATTCACAAACTTCAAATTTAATAGGCCTTTGATTACTTATTAATAAATACTGATTTATTGCATTCCGTTTATTTGCTATAAGACGAAGAGCCAGCGACGCCCGGACCTTTGTTACTTTATAAAAGCTGAAAAAATCCTAACTTTATGTAGGCAGGGGGATACAACGGTCCACATATACAAATACGTGGTAAAGAGAAATATTATTTCTAATAACATTCCTAAAAAAAATATAAACAGTGACCTTTAAAGTTTAACGAAAAAAAGTAAGATAAGTACTATTTTAATTAATTTGCTATTTGTTTATCCCGAGATTTGATTGTTTGAAATTTATTTAAGCATTAAGTCCGTCTTTTGTACCTATTTTGGTAAATAAAGTTTTTTTTAAATAAAATAAATAATTTATTCATTTTTGTTACCTGATATCCAGGAAATCACGATCCAAACTCAAACTTCAATTTTGTTTAATTATTTCTAATTTATTTGATTTTTTAAATGTAACTTAAAGATTCGCCGTCACGAGCTCTTGGTCTATATTCGAATCGCATTTAAAATATTGCATATAAGATCTAATTTAAGTACCTAACTATAGGTAAATAACTTAGGAACTATATTAACCGACATCCACTGCCATCTTATACTATTTATTATTAGCGCTACAAAAATACTATGTAAAATACTCTATATTTTACATTATTACCACTCAAAGGCAATTTTAAAGTATAGTGGCGCCATCTAGTCCAGAAACCTATATAATACTGAAGATTGATGCTTTAAAGTTCCTACAATATGAGAACATCGTGCGTAGGCAGCGCCCTCTAACGCGTTTTATCATAATTTTCAACAAATAGACGAAATTTCGAAAAATCCCGTTCACAATCTGTAATGAATACAGGTTTTGATTGTGTCTATGAATTATTTATTATAACACTAGCTGCGCCCCGGGGCTTCGCTCCCGTGGGAATTTCAGGATAAAAAGTACCCTATGTGCTATTCCCGGTATTTTTCTACCTGTATACCAAATTTCATCGAAATCCGTCCAGTAGATTTTGCGTGATTGAGTAACAAACATCCTCACAAACTCACATCCAAACTTTCGCATTTATAATATTAGTAGGATTTAAAACCGCGTAGTCATCCACAAATGATTGTATAATCATCAACTATCGATAGTATTGGTACTCTTGATAGGGTACATGATTTCATAGATACATACATAGCATCACGTTTTTATCCCTTACAGGGTAGACAGAGCCAAGCGTGGCCTTCGAGTCTCACTACTCTTGGCTCTGTCTACATGATTTCAGATTAAAACTATTGATAGTTGCCTGCCTCTATCAGATCGAGGTGAAAACTAAATTTTGAGGTTATAATACATAGGTTTATCTTCGATAATGTTGCTCATATCGCCAAGCTTTGGGTCGCACATGGGCCAGAGTGTTGCCATCTCCATGTCGCCACCAGGTGGCGCTGATTGCTGTGGCGGCATTGGACCCTGTGGACAAGGTGATAGAGTTCAATTTCATTTACCTTTAGCAGTTTTATGCATTAGAGGCGATCAACAATACACCTAGGTTAGGTCTCATACAAAATCAAAACGAAAAACAGTCCGTTATTATTTAATACTAGCTTTTGCCCGCAGCTTCGCCTGCGTGAATTTCCCACGGGAACAGTGCTTTTTCCCGGGATAAAAGGTACCCTATGTCTTTCTCAGTACTTCTAGCTATGTGTATGTGAAATTTCGGGAAGATTGGTCTATTAGATAAAGCGTGAAGAGGTAACAAACAAATAAACTCACTTTCGCATTTATAATATAAAAAAAGTGAAAGTGAGTTTGTTTGTTACCTCTTCACGCTTTATCTACTGAACCAATCTTCCTGAAATTTTGCAAACACATTGTTAGAAGTACAGAGAAGGACATAGGGTACCTTTCATCTCGGGAAAATGAACTGTTCCCGTGGGAAATGCACGCGGGCGAAAGCTAGTTTATAATATTAGTTAGGATTAAGATATTTTATTATTTTATTTTATATTATTTATTGGCACACAAAACAGTTTTACAACATAACATGGCAATAAATACATTACAAAATTTCGATAACAAGTTAGAAAACCAAAAAAATTGTGCGCACAGCATGCTTAGATCGACAAGAAACAATAAAATATATATTTTTCCAATGTAAGTAAATTAAAGAACAGTAGGTATTGTCTGAATATCCAATCAATAGATAAATTAAGGAAGACAAACAATTTATTAACCAACGGTCATCACGCCGGACTGCCACATCAGAGGTCCCGGGTTCGATCCCCGGTCGGGTCAAGATGGAAAATGATCTTTTTCAGATTGACCCGGGTCTTGGATGTTTATCTATATATGTATTTGTTATAAAATATAGTATCGTTGAGTTAGTATCCCATAACACAAGTCTCAAACTTACTTTGGGGCTAACTCAATCTGTGTGATTTGTCCGTATATATTTATTTATTAATTGACAAGAGATATTGCATTACTGAAATGGCAGAAACATGAAGTAAAAAAATATATACAAAAATATCTATATATGTAAGTTTAATGAATTAGTTGACGAATTTTGTATTTAAAGGTGTTAAGCGATAAGCTATAGATGTCAGGTACCTGCAGGTTTAGCCAAAGTTTCATTTGATTCGTAGCGATTCGATAGCTAAGTTCGTAATCGTTTCGACAGATGACAAAAACAATTTTCTTCCGTCATCAAAGCGAAAGCGAACCTCAAATGTATGGAAGTAAGCGATAAAACAGTTCGTTACTCTATGATTTCGAATCGTTTTCTCTATGAACTTGCGATGACGATGGCGATCGACCACGTGATTTAGCGTTACCATATGTCATCCCATACATTTTAGCGTTTGCGAACTTCGATTTCGATATTAAAATCTGACTTCGTCTAGGCCCGCTGTTCCGAATTATATAGGACTAGCTTTTGCCCGCGGCTTTGCCCGCGTGAATTTCCCACGGGAACAGTGCTTTTTCCCGGGATAAAAAGTAGCCTATGTGCTATTCCAGGTCATTATCTACCTCTGTACCAAATTTCATCGAAATCCGTCCAGTAGATTTTGCGTGATTGATTAACAAACATCCTCACAAACTCACAAATTCACAAACTCACAAATTCACAAACTCACATCCAAACATTCGCATTTATAATATTAGTATGGATAGTTATTGTTGATTTTTTTGTCCATCCGAAGAGCGGCAAAATTCCTCTTTTTGTCAAGGCATCTCAAGACCACTTTCTTGCCCCCCCCCCCAACTTGCATAGTCCGCCACTGCCTTGCCCCCCTCAGAAAAAAACCCTCGATACTCACTTGGCGTGGCTCGGGTCGCCGCTTGCCGCGACTCCGCTTGGGCCAGGGCTTCTTGAGGTGCACGTACGTCACGTGGGCGCGCTTCTCGCTCGCGTGCTTGAACCCTTTACCGCACATCTCGCATTTGAACGGCTTTAGACCCGTGTGGATCTAAAACAATATAGTGTACAGTTCAAAATTGTGATTTTTGAACTAAAAAATAAATTTAAAAAAAATTAACTAAACATTAAATCTATAAAATCCATTTATTCTTACCAGTCCTATCATGTAAACAATCTTCACAGTACTTTTTGTTGAATTTTGTTGAAAATAAATCAAATATTAGTTCAAACCTAAACATTCTAAAGTAAAACATTTATTAACCACGAAAGTAATTTCCTTAAAAGTCTATTTTAATTTATATTATTGTAAAATCATAAAAAGACATGGTAAGATTGCTTACATGATAGGACTGGTAAGAATAAATGGAGTTTACATACTCCTTTTCGCTCCGCCATAGTCGGGTAAAAATACTAAAACTATCTTAAAAATTAAATTACCACAACAAGTTTAAATTGTGAAAATATACACTTGTAAATTTCAAAAACCCAGAAATGTTCAATAAATAACCATAAAACTGTGCACACACAAACAATTAAAAATAAATCTGTGAACTCACAAACATCTGCCTATTACTCAGTAATAGGTGCGTAAATAGCTGCTTTCGCGAATGTCGGTAACAAATATTCGCATTCACATTCGCGATCGCGAATGTCCAAAATATGACATTCGTTACATCACTATTACTGTGCGTAAATAACTGCTTCCCACACAGTTGACACCCGTAGGTATGTTTATCTTTACTGTGCACTTATCTATAAGCTACCAAACATTGCTACCAACACAATAACAAAAAACCTACAAGAAGAACTGAAAATGTGCATACACAAAAACGTAATAATATATCTGTGCACACACAAATAAGTAAAAATAAATCTGTGCACTCACAAACATGTGCCTCTGCCTATTACTGTGCGTAAATAACTGCTTCCCACACAGCTGACACCCGTAGGTATGTTTATCTTTACTGTGCACTCGTCTATAAGCTACCAAACGTTGCTTCCAATACAATAACCTTAACTTCTTAAAGAAAAACTGAAAATGTGCCCACACAAAAACGTAAGAATAAAACTGTGCACACACAAAAACATAATAATAAAACTTGCACACACAAAATCGTAATCAAAAAAATCGTAAATCGTAATCGTAATCTGTGCACTCACAAACATATGCCTCTGCCTATTACTGTGCGTAGAGAACTGCTTCCTACACAGCTGACACCCGTATGTATGTTTGTCTTCACTATGCACTCGTCTATGAGCGACCAAACATTGCTTCCAATACAATAACCTTAAGATTTTAAAGAAAAACTGAAAATGTGCCCACACAAAAACGCAGTAATAAAACTGTGCACACACAAAAACGAAATAATTAATCTGTGCGCTCACAAACATACGTCTCTGTCTATTGCTGTGCGTCGAGAACTGCTTCCCACACAACTGACACCCGTATGTATGTTTGTCTTCACTGTGCACTCTTCTATGAGCGACCAAACATTGCTGCCAACACAATTACAGAAAGTCTTAAAGAAAAACTGAAAATGTGCATACACAAAAACGTAATAATAAAACTGTGCACACACAAAAACGTAATAATAAAACTGTGCACACACAAAAACGAAATAATTAATCTGTGTACTCACAAACATATGCCTCTGCCTATTGCTGTGCGTAGAGAACTGCTTCCCACACAGCTGACACCCGTATGTATGTTTGTCTTCGCTGTGCACTCTTCTATGAGCGACCAATCGTTGCTTCATTCTGAAGGATTTTCCGCAAGAGTCGCATTTGAATGGTCTCTCGCCGGTGTGGACCCACGCGTGGTCTTTGAGGAGGGCGTAACTCTGAAACAAAATGGTTAGTTTTGTTAGGGTTCCGTGTCCGTCTAAATGGAACCCTATTGATACGCCTCCCTCGCTTGAGTATTGTCAATTGTATTGTGACCTTGAAAAATAGTCATACTATCGATAGCCAATAGTTTGCAATACTAATGATGATACCCAAAACAATCGATAGTATCGATAGTATTACTTTTTAATACTATCGATACTATCGATAGTATTGACACTTATATTTCAACACACAATCGATACTATTGCACTATCGATAGCTTCTAAAAATTCAATAGTATTGTAATTCAATACTATACATACTATCGATAATATTGACTAGAAAACATCAATAGTAGCGATACTTTCGATAGTATCGATAGTTTTGAGTATCATCAATAGTATTTCAAACTATTGGCTATCGATAGTATTGCCACGTGTCAAGACTATCGATAGGCCTATCGATAGTATGACTATTTTTCAAGTTCAACTATCGATAGTCCTGCAACGCTAGCCTCCACTGTCTGCCTGTCTAATATCATGGGTTTTCAACTAGAACATCTGCCAATTAGTAACTATAAAATGACAATAGATGGCAACATCAAAATGAATTTATTACTTTATACTTTGATTTCACGCCATCTATTGAGAAAATACGAACTTTACATTTAGTAAGGATGAAAGCACGGCTAGTGAAGTGTGCTTTGCACATATTTTGTTCCAGCTCAGTGCTGCATTCTAGTGGCGATTGTAGGAATAAACAAACTAATTATTAAAAATATAAAAACACGACAGCTCACATAGCCTATGTCACTCGGAGGAATGCAAGGAATCTAACAATACCTCTCACATCAAAATCTATTAAGCCGTTCAGGACTTATGGTGGAATAAAGAAACTTACATAAACTCCGTTTCTTATTACTTGTCCTAAACAATATTCACAGTACTTTTTGATTTTTGTTAAAAATAATTCAAATATTTGTCAAAACTAAACATTCTAAAATAAAACATTTCCAACCACGAAAGTAATTTCCTAAAAAGTCTATTTTAATTTATATCGTTGTAAATCATAAAAGCGTTGATGGCCGAGTGGTAGAGCGCCCCGCCTGTGGATGCAAAATCCCAGGTTCAAATCCTGCCCGGGCTACATGAGTTTGTATACCAATCTGACTCATGTATGGTAGTTTTCATCGACCACCACTTGCTTCCGGTGAAGGAAAACATCGTGAGGAAACCTGCACTCTGGTTGATGATTATCAGCTAGTGTGTGAAATGGAGAAGGCAATGGCAAACCACTCCATTAAAATTGCCATGAGAGTCGTTGTGTGTGTTTCATTCCATATAATGACCACGACCCTCAGTCATGAGGAAATACGACTAAAGAGAGAGAGAAATCATAAAAAGACATGGTAAGATTGTTACATACACATACAATATAGGACAAGTTGAAAAAAACGCAGTTTACATACACACATGAACTCTGAAAACATAACACACCTTTTACGTCCCGAGCGAAGCCGGGGCGGGGCGCTAGTTCTAATCCTAACTAATATTATAAATGCGAAAGTGAGTTTGTTTGTTACCTCTTCACGCTTTATCTACTGAACCAATCTTCCTGAAATTTCGCATACACATAGCTGGAAGTACGGAGAAGGACATAGGGTACCTTTCATCCCGGGAAAAAGCACTGTTCCCGTGGGAAATTCACGCGGGCGAAGCCGCGAGCGAAAGCTAGTATTATAAATGCGAAAGTGAGTTTGTTTGTTACCTCTTCACGCTTCATCTACTGAACCAATCTCTATGAAATTTTCCATACACATAGAAGTACGGAAAAGGACATAGGGTACCTTTCATCCCGGGAAAAAGCACTGTTCCCGTGGGAAATTTACGCGGGCGAAGCCGCGGGCTAAAGCTAGTATAGTATAAAGCCGGTACCTGGAACATCCGGCCGCACAGCTCGCACATACACGGACACTTCATACTCGGGTAGTTGGTCCGGTTCTTGTCCGGGTGCATCCGCCGGAAGTGGCCGTGGTATGCGCGGGAGTCTTCTAACTGGAGCCCACACTGCAA
The DNA here is from genome assembly GCA_018467065.1 of Ephestia elutella. Taxonomy (NCBI): domain Eukaryota; kingdom Metazoa; phylum Arthropoda; class Insecta; order Lepidoptera; family Pyralidae; genus Ephestia; species Ephestia elutella. The sequence goes on from CM031574.1 coordinate 10,564,991, forward strand.
TACAAGGTAGTGTTGCACCAACACTAGTGATGTGCCCTTTCCGAAATTCTCGAGAATTTTCGGAAACGGTCAGGAAACGTTCTCGGAAATATTCCCTAAAACTGAAATTGTTAGGAAAGTACCTAAAATATTTAAAAAAGGGAATTTTCTTATCGCAGCTGTCTTTAAAATAAGAAGATTGACAATCACTAAAATTTTCAAGAAAATCGGATGATTGGAAATGCATATTTTCCATATTCCGGGGAAATTTTCTCAAGAAATTTTAGAGAAATTTCTTCAGAATTTCATTCCCGAGAAATTTTCCAACAAATTTCAGAGAAATTTCTTGAAAATTTCATTTCCGAGAATTTTTCAGAGAAAAATATTTCAGTACTAGCTGTTGCCCGCGGTTCCATTCGCGGCAAAGTCTTATGTTTTCCATAAAAACTTTGATGCGCTGTGAAACAGTAACAGACAGACTTTCGCAAAAAATTGGGCGAAAACGTTCCCGGAAATTTTCCATGAAAGAAATTTTCGGAAACAGAGAAATTCTCGGCGGCACATCGCTAAGCAACCTTGAAAAATAGTCACACTATCGATAGACCTATCGATAGCCAATAGTTTGCTATACTATTTATGAAAAAGAAACCAATCAATACTATCAATAGGATTGCTTTCAATACTTCGATACTATCGATAGTATTGTGACCTTGAAAAATAGTCACACTATCGATAGACCTATCGATAGCCAATAGTTTGCAATACTATTTATGAAAAAGAAACCTATCAATACTATCGATAGGATTGCTTTTCAATACTTCGATACTATCGATAGTATTGACACTTAAATTTCAACAAAAAACCGATACTATGGATAGTTCTAAAAAGTTAGTCAATAAATTTAAAACTGTAACTAGTCTGTGTCTAGGAGATATTAAAAAAAAACTATGAGGAGTCTTTGGATATTGTTTTTAAAAAAATTGTCTGGTTGTGTATTTGTACTCGCATCACACAAAAACTACTGGACCAAATTTGATGCGGTTTTCACTGTTGTATTGTTGAAGGTCTAACTTAAAATCTGACGTATTATCATCTTGATACGTCACTTAGAACCTGAGATATTAACTATAGCAAATTACGCGTGGACGAAGTTCGCGGGCACAAGCTAGACACGAATAATATAAATCTCAAAGGGGTTGTTGCACAAATGTATAGGGAGCCGGCTATATCATAAGTACCTATCTGAACTTTTCATTTTTGGGTCAGTATCAATGCCTTATAAGTAAATCCGATAAATTCGTAGCCTTTCTATGGTACATTTAGTCAACAAAATCGTAATGAAGGTTAGGCGAGTTCCGCCAAAATGGCCGACACCCATTATGATTTGACGTTGACGCGCTTCATTTGACAGTTCCGATTTCCGGTACGTTCAAAAATGTACTTTTATTACATATGTGCCCGCGGGAAATAATTGTTTATTTTATTCATTATTCATCTATTGATGTGAAATACACATATGTTTTTGTGATATTGCATGTAACATGTGTTAGCAAAATATACTTTACTCAATTTTCTAAAATATAATGAAAATATCGAGCATTGTATCTGATTTTCTGTATCATAATTTCTGAACATACGTACGGGCGCCATGTCAGTATCGCCATTATACGATATTAAGCGATATTAAATGTATTATTGTACCATAACAATATCACGAAAAAACAAATATATGATGGTCTTAATCTGTTTTTGATATTATTTCTGATTTTTGGGGAACTGCTCATGATATAGCCTGCTATGCAACATGCCCTTTACAAAAACCTCCCGCATCACGAAGTCGAGGACAGATATATATAAAAATATATATTTATATCTATTCTTAAGTATAATATGATAATAAATATACAAAAATATTAATAACCATAAATAAATAAAAAACAAAAAACATCTGACCTAATAAATATATTTACTCTAAATTAAACAACCTCAAATGTTATAAAAAATTATATGAAAAATATAAAAAAGTATAAATAATAGGATGTATAAAATACAAGTAATAATCTTATGTGGCCTGTGGTGTGGCCCTAGAATAGCACCAACCCATCTCTTCCCGTGGGTGTCGTAAGAGGCGACTAAGGGATCTAAAACACCGGAGGATGGGCAGCAGCATCTTTCCGCGTACTATGCCATCACACTGCGATCGCCAACCCGCCTGCCAAGCGTGGCGATTACGGCAAAACCCCCCATGGATAAAATCCTTGGGGGAGGCCTTTGTCCAGCAGTGGACGTCTTTAGGCTGAGAGAAGAAGAAGAAGAATAATCTTATAACTTAATAGGTACATAGTCAAATAACGTCAAACAAATTCTGACTTAAATATCTAATTCTGTAATAATATAGGTATTTATATATAAAAATATTATATAACACCAATGATTCTAAAATGAAATATAAAAATAAGATTAAAAATATAAGTATCACAATTAATACCACCATGACATGAATGACACATCTAGTTGCCAAGCACGCTTTAGTCCATGTTTTCTGGTGGGGACAGTTTTTTATCAATGTTTGTTTCTTTGTGATGCGAATGCGCATGCGTCGAACTTTAATTTTTGCACTACCTACATTTGGATAATATTGTTTGTTGTTTTTTTTTTTTTTCTTTTTATAATCGTACGCTCACTATTGTGTAAATTTTTGATTGTAAATGTTTTCTCAGTAAGTGAAGTACCAATGTATTTTTTATGAGAAAATAAATGTTCTTTAAACCCAGGACAGGGCAAGATCAAATAAGATGATATCATTAGGTACCTGTTCGCAAGGTATAGGCCCCTCCGCTTTCCGCATCTGACTAGGGTATTGCTTGTCGTCCTCGTCGTCTTCCTTCTCTTTCGCACGATTCTCCCTCTCTTTCGCGTCTCTAGTCTTGCGACCTGTATAGAAATGTACCTTTAAGTACCTGTAAGTTGTAGGCTTTGTGTTGACATTTGACAGTGACAGAAACAAGTGCTATTTTTTATTGTATACCTTTTACTATAACAGGGAAGGCACTTCATAGAAACGGGGCGTCATTAAACGCAAAACAATCTGAAATCTCAAAAAAAAAATCTGCTGTTCCATACAATTTGCAATACCTACTCGCCCAAAATGTATGGAACAGCTGATTTTTTTTTTGAGATTCAGAGTCGGTCCCATACAAAAAGATGTTCATATTTATGAGTACTTTCACCCCTAGGAGGGTTTTGCGTTTAATACAAATAACCCTGTATAAAGCCTGACCAGCCTGGCCTACCATGAACTTGTATTGCGATTCAGTTTAGGACCTAAATTGAACTGGGGCCCTATTTTTGAAAGCGTGACATACCAACGAAAACGAATAATGTCGCGCATAAAATAAGCGGAAATTGTGTCATTAATGGCCGACCTTCCGCGACCCAAATAAAAAAAGAAACAAATTGTTCGATATGACTTTATAGATGGCGCTTAGTAAAAGACGAGTCAATATAGAAAGCAAAAATGCACGGAATCGGCATTTCTTTGAAATAAAACCTAATAAAAAAACGTCTAAAAAGTATCAATATTGTGATTTGTGCAACTGTCAAACTGTTATTTTTTTTCTGCCTCTGGCTGACAAGAAAAAGCGCACAATATAGGTACAGCCATTATTACGACTCAGCTTTCATAAAACGCCATCTATTAAGATTTTATTACACCGATTTTTTTTTCTTAATTTGACCTGTCAGAAAATCGCCTATTGACACCACGACACGCAAGCAACCCTGCTAAATTTCACGCACACATTTGCGTGTGTACAAAAATCATTTGACTATTGCGAGCGGTGTATGGAGTGTCCGGGGTGTGTCTTAAACAGTAACCTACCTTTTTTCGGCTTATTCTTATTCGACTCTCTTCCGTCCTTGTCACTCGTGTTGTGACGGGCGGACACGCTGACGTGTCTTCGTAACGCCGCGGACGTTACAATAACTTAATTAGTAATATTAAATGCTGCGTATTCATAAGTTTTGAGGTAGTAACTCACCTTTTTTCGGTTTATTCGACTCTCTTCCGTCTTTGTCACTCGTGTTGTGACGGGCGGACACGCTGACGTGTCTGCGTAACGCCTCGGACGTTGCGAATCGGACGTTACACAGCTCGCAAAACGGACCGTCTTCTGGTATCTGTTAAATATTTACCTAATTTTAATCGGATATGTAAACTACTTACTGTAAAAACTTAGTTTGGTTAAAACGGTTGCGGCTAGGCTGGACGTGGACAGTGCTGTCATGCAGCACTGGACTCTCGTCCACTTAGTCAAAGACACCAAACCATCAACAAATTTTTTATGTAAATAAAATACTAACATAGTTATAAGTTGTATTTGTTACTAACACTATGGGTTCTGCCTGAAATAAAAGATTTTTATTTCATTTATTTTTATTTAATAAAGCTGAATATATTTTATTATTTGTGTAACATCTGTAACTACCGGTCCGAATTGAAATATTCTAGCCATAGGCTTACAGGCTTTTAAAATTCCGAAATTCCTAGCTGGTGAATAAATATCACAGAGTATATATGAAGAAGAACTGGTCATAAACTAGTAGACCTGTCCCCAGTCGACCAACTTGAGGCTTCTAACTATTTGCCACCAGACGTCACTATTGTCGCATTCGCGGAGTTCACTTCACAGTGTCAACACGTGCCGCAGATGTGTCGAAGTTACGCGAAATTTTAGATTGTGCTCATTAACAATGAAGTGCTGTATTGTGGGGTGTGAAAGTAACACACACAACAAGGAATCACGCGATAAAAGTATATATTTTCACTCGTATTTTTTACGTAATTATTCCCACAGCGGTGGATACGCGCCTGTCAGTACAGCCATCTAGTGAGTAATAGCAGAAATCAAGAGAATTGATAAAACAGTTTGCGAAAATAATTCTGCTACTGGTCAATAGATGGCTATACAGTTTGTTAAAATAAGATAAAATAAGTCGTACGTCTATCCATTTAGAGTTCATTTTTTAATTTCTGTCTACGGTAAGTATACGTCCCCCGCTCCCCTCCCAATGCGGACACTGTCATTCATATGTAAAATGCCAATGCGCACCTCCTCTCTTTACCTACTTCGTGATAAATATAATCAAACAATCTTTGTCTTGTGGAATGGTAGCTTTATTCATGGTCCTTCGAGCCGGATGTTAAGAGATGGTGATAGTTAAATCTGTAACAAACCTAAACCTCATCTAATCTGTGTTTGAGCTTCTTATATAGCTGTATGCCCTTCTCAATGACAAACGAGTAACCGCACAGCTGGCACACGAAGTCTAAAAGATGCTTTATCCTGGTCCTTCGAGCCGGATGTGAAGGACCTATGGAAATCCATGTATGTCATGAAATATGGCAACTGTAAAAACATCATCAACATACCTGAACTTCGTCTAATCTGTGTTTAAGCTTCTTATGTAGCTGTATGCCTTTTTCACTGACGAACGAGTACCCGCACAGCTGGCACACGAAATCTGATGGATGCTTGATCCTGATGTGACCCATGTATGTTGTGAATTTGCTGAAACAAAACGCTTTGTGATATTTTTGTTCTTTTTTTTTTCATCTAATGGTAAATCATCGCCGCTGCCCATGAACAACAGCAATACCAGGGATATCACAAGAGTCTTTCAAGAATAAGTAGTATTCTACTGACCACCACTTCCTTCATCGGAAGCAAGTGTTGGTCGATCAAAACTAACACACATTAGTCAGATTGGTATACAAAGTCATGTAGCACGGGCAGAATTTGAACCTGGGACCTCTGTAGCCACAGAAGGGCGCCCTACCACTCGTTCACCACCGCATCAACAAAACGAAAAACGTGTTAAAACATAGTTCGCATTAAAACTAAACAATGTATGTTGAGATTTGTCAACGTTTGGCGAGTAAACGTAGCATAACTGTATGGGACGTGGTTCAAAGTTAGGGAAAATCACATTTGATAATTTTATATTTGACGTGAAACGCGGTCAAAACATAAACGGTAAGGACAAGATGACTTAAAAAGTTAGCAGATTTGACTGAGGCTTTTGAACACGTAATTCATGTACATATATAATTAAAGCCTTGTGATAAAACTAAAAATATGCACGTTTTTAAACGATTAAGGCAACATTACCATAACCATTAAAATAATAAAGTAATTTATATGATATTAAGGACAGAATGTAGTTATGAATGAATAATCAGTTATGGTGTACCACAAGGTAGTGTATTAGGGCCATTAGAAACTATAATGCTAAATCTAGAAAAAAACAGTAACAAAATAGGATATAATCACACAAATACGTCTTGGCAATGCACTTGTATTTCGTTCCTTCATGTCACCTTTCGTATAATCCACAAGGTAGTGTATTAGGTCCAATAAAACCTATCCTAATCCTAACTAATATTTTAAATGCGAAAGTGAGTATGTTTATTTGTTTGTTACCTCTTCACGCTTTATCTACTGGACCGATCTTCCTGAAATTTCGCATACAAATAGTTAGAAGTACCGAGAAGGACTTACGGTACCATTCATCCCGGGAAAAAGCTCTGTTCCTGTAGAAAATTCACGCGAGCGAAGCCGCGCGCAAAAGCTAGTACCTAATAAGATAAAATCTAGAAAAACAGTAACAAAATAGGATATACTCACACAAATTCGTCTTGGCAATGCGGGCACTTGTATTTCGTTCCTTTATGCCACCTCTCGTGCAGTCTGGCTGTCTGTCTGTGTGTAGTCTCGTACGGACATTGGTTGCAACTAAACCGCTGTGTGTGATGGGCTGTGATGTGTTTGCGTAGAGCGTGCGGATGTTTGAAGTGAGTCTTGCATATGTCGCATTGGTATTCGCCGAACTCCTATTGGTGATGAAATTGTAAATTTATTTTTTTATTTATGATAATAATAAATCATTATTTCGGACTAGTCCATATTTTGTTAGTAAACAATTGTTCTTAAAAACTAATGTTAGTAACGCTTACATTTACAATTGGACCTGGTGTACGCCTCTATGCATAAGCGCATTTAGTTTGCATTATAATAGAATATTGCTGACAAGAATTAGATTACGATGGCTCAAGATAGAGAAGGATGGCGAAAACAAGAGGCTAATCCCCGCAGTGGGTCATTGACAGCTGATGTTACATACATATTATCAAGCCTTTTTCCCGTTTAAAATTCTACTTATTATAAATCTAAAAGTTTGTGAGAATGGATGGATAGAAGTTTGGATGGTTGGTTGTTACCACAGATTTTTATATACTCTAGATGCCGCAAGCAGTATGTCCAAGCGTGCCCTGAGTATGTCCAATGGACAAACATCACGCGTTTGCTACTCAGTTAGCCTTCATTCGCGTTTATGTTGCGCCCATCACAAAAATGACTGGCGTGACGGTATCGTAGGTAGAAAATAATGGCATGCTTAGTTTTCATACTATCGAACAAACTTGCGGTATCTTGCCTTATCTAAATCTGTGGTTGTTACCCTTTCATGCAAAAACAAATAGACATATTAATGAACAAGCACACCAACAGTCAAAATTGGTTGGCAAACATTAAAAATCTATGTGCTTGACTAGCAATTTTGATCGTCCACCATCGAAATTTTTTCTTCTAAAAATCATATAAGAATACTCACAACAGAATGTCTGGTCATGTGAGAATTATACGCGTCTTCATCCAAAAATCCTTTGAAGCACTCTGTACACTTAAAGCACGAATTTTTATAATTAGCACTGTCCTGTCTCTTCAATATTTCTGCCACTTGTTCCTCAAAAGTAAGATCAGTTATCGTAAACAATGTTTCATTCAAATCACCATTCAAAAATGGCTTCCGTCGCCTATCAATTTTCGGTTGATCATCTTTAACCTTCTTGCTAACCTTCTTAACCTCTTTCTTTTGCTTTTTAACCTTTTCTTTCTTCTTTCTTTTCTTCAAAGGTAAACTATCATCTGTAGAATAATCCCTGTCTTGTACATAATCATCATCACATACATTTCCATCGATATTTTCATCAATTTTATCATTGTCGTTATTGAAATCATTCTTTTCTGTGTCAATATTGTCTGCGAAATCGATTTTGGCGTCATAATCGTTAACGAAAAGGTCGTCAGTCTCATGTTTTATTTCGATTTCGATCTCAAGCAGTTTAACAGCAGCTGTTTCATCAAATTCAATGCACAAGTCATGGTGGTTGGGCCCGAAGTGAGATGTGGAAAGATTTGACGTTAGTTGATTGTTCTCTCGGTTTATGCTTTTGATATTTTGTATTGAGAGCTGAAAATATAATAATTAAAATGTGATATGGTATTTTTAAGGCCAGCTGTAATTTGAAATAGGTTTTATATGATCGAAAATAAAGATGAAACGCCTATTGCACATCTAATTTAAACGTTTTATTTGCATCCTAACTAATATTATAAATGCGAAAGTAAGTTTGTTTGATACTCTTCATGCTTTATCTACTGAACCAATCTTCCTGAAATTTTGCATACACATAGTTAGAAGTACTGAGGAGGACACAGGGTAGTTTTCATCCCGGGAAAAAGCACTGTTCCCGTGGGAAATTCACGCGGGCGAAAGCTAGTATTAAATACAAAACCCTTTATAGCACACTAGCTTTAGGCTGCGGCTTCGCCCGCGTGAATTTCCCACGGGAACAGTGCTTTTTCCCGGGATGAAAGGTACCCTATGTCCTTCTCCGTACTTCCAGCTATGTGTATGCGAAATTTCAGGAAGATTGGTTCAGTAGATAAAGCGTGAAGAGGTAACAAACAAACCAACAAACAAACTCACTTTCGCATTTATAATATTAGTTAGGATTAGGAAAATATGTCTGACAGACGTGGATCAACAAATACTAGCTCCCGTGGAAATTTTGATTCTGGATAGCTCTATGATCTCATGGCTATCATACAGAGAAAGATCTGACCAGTAGTAGTTTAAGACATGAGCGAGTTCAAACAAACTCTTCAGCTTTATTATATTCTTTCTTACTCATCGTGTGTTATAATTAGCGATGTGCCGCCGAGAATTTCTCGGTTTCCGAAAATTTCTTTCATGGAAAATTTCCGAAACTTTCCAGAAATTTTCGGGAACGTTTTCTCCCAATTTTTTGCGAAAGTCTGTCTGTCACTATTTCACGGTGTTTCAATGTTTTGATGAAAAACATAAGACTTTTTGCCGCGAATGGAACCGCGGGCAACAGCTAGTACTAAAATATTTTTCTCCGAAAAATTCTCAGGAATGAAATTCTCAAGAAATTTCTCTGAAATTTCTTGGAAAATTTCCTGGGAATTAAATTCTCAAGAAATTTCTTGGGAATTTCTCGGAAATTTCTTGGGAAAATTTCCCCGGAAAATGGAAAATATGCATTTCCCTTCATCCGATTTTCTTGAAAATTTTAGTGATTGTCAATCTTCTTATTTTAAAGACAGCTGCAAAAAGAAAATTCCCTTTTTTAAATATTTCAGGTACTTTTCCAACAATTTCCGTTTTAGGGAATATTTCAGAGAACGTTTCCTGACCGTTTCCAAAAAATATCGAAAATTTCGGAAAGGGCACATCACTAGTTATAATGGCATCTGACATGACTTGAAATATCGCCATCTAGCGGCAATTATCGTATACACATTAGTAAACTAAACAGTCAGCAAGCGCTGGTTTATAAAAACTACCATGCAAGAGTCAGATTGGCATAAGTAGGTCTTATGCCAATCTGATCAATCGTAATAGGTCTAGGTAGTTAAATAAGTATACATAGATATGTGTACTCACACTATCATGTTTCTTGATGATCTCCATCATGAGAGAGTTGGCCCTGAGGCTTCTGTTCCGGAACCTGCTATAGTTGACCAGACGCTGAGCACATTCTGAACACAGCTTCTGTGGTAAGCGGTCTTCGGCACATACCTGGAAACAAAACATCAATCATCATCAATCAACATATTGTTAAAGTATCAATGTCACATCACTGATATGATTTTGATGTCCTGCTGCAAGGAGAGAAGTAATGGGCTTAGACGCCCTATCTGAGGATGATCTGAGCGACATTACAATAGGGCAGTTGTTAAAATTCTGCAAAGTAACAGGATTCAGTGGGTCGCCACCAACGTGAGTTACCAGGTAACTCAAAACCCTATACGGGTCTCGGGGAATTGGGTGAAATGGTCCCAGCATAAGTAGACTGATCACCTATCTGGTGCTCGCGCTGGCGTCCCCATATAGTAAATAAATAAATAATAAATAATTGTAAATAATGATTTTGATGATTGTCCCAGCCCTAGTATATATTGTCTGTGACGTTGTGACGTTGTCATTGTTAAAATGGCTGCTTGGCTATTGTGTGTTATGTACATTGAGTTTCGAATTTCTTACTACTAGAATGATTGTTTAAGCCAAATCCTATTGTTTTGTGCGTGAGCAGAAAATTCATAAACAAGATAGAAACAAATGACAAGATAGATGTATTAGTGATTGGCACAGCCGACACTAGCTTATAAATATATCATAATCAATAGATTCTTTAAATATGGAGTTCATTTGTTACATGTAAATAATTTAATGTAATGTACAAAGTTCCTATTACAAAATAAAAATGCAAACAGGCCTCAAATATTTTATTTATGTTCTATTTTATTATAATCGAAATTAAATACTTTAAAAAAACAGCATGATTAATGATTGAAAAGTTTACATGTCTAATCACTATCGAATTTAACTGTCAAAAGATGCACCACGCGATGCACCGACGTGTCACGATTTGCGAATCATAGGCTTGGTCTATACTAGGGAACGATTCAATAGTCTAGGGTTATGTATTATTTTGGCCTGTGGTGTGGCCCTAGAATAGCACCAACCCATCTCTTCCCGTGGGTGTCGTAAGAGGCGACTAAGGGATCTTAAACACCGGAGGATGGGCAGCAGCATCTTTCCGCGTACTATGCCATCACACTGCGATCGCCAACCCGCCTGCCAAGCGTGGCGATTACGGCAAAACCCCCCATGGATAAAATCCTTTGGGAAGGCCTTTGTCCAGCAGTGGACGTCTTTAGGATGAGAGAGAGAGAGATGTATTATTTATTATTAACTTTTATACCTGTGTACCACAATAAAGATATTTTGAATTTGAATTTTTGTGCTTTTGTAAGAGAATAAAACACCAGTTATAATATTTTTAGTTTATTATTCCTCCTCCCTCTGACCTAATAAACCTTAAAACATATCAATAAAACTGTAAGGTCTGTGTCTGTATATAGGAGATTTTTAAGGATAAAAACTATGAGGGGTTTTTATAGGGCCAATAAAAGCCTATACCATTTTTTTAGAATATTTGTCTGTATATCACGCAAAAACTACTGGACCAAATTTGATATGGTTTTCACTATTGATGAAGATATTATTTAAAATCTGGGCCAGGTTTTATCACTAGAACTAAAGATGTTAACAATAGTAACGTGCGAGCGAAGTCGCCGGCAAAAGCTATCTAGTTTTTGGTCACATCAAAGTCAAAGTCAATTCAAAGTCAATAGGGGACCGGACAAGGTATGAGAATTGTTAAAAATATGTAATTTTATCATAAAATACATATAATTAAACAAATTTTGCGAATTTTCAGCTCGAGTTTATTCTCCAGAGCTAATTTATTAGAGTTCAAACTTTTAGGGAAAGTACATTTTCTACGCGTGACGTCATAATTATGAATGTACGTTTAGTTAGGGGCGTTTTGGTATAGTCCAAACATCGCTTAAAAATGTGAATTGTTTTTTGCTATATCTTGTGAAATACTTTGGTTATGGAGGTGATTCTTTTACGGATGATTCTATTATTGTGAGTCCGGTCCCCTATTATGTTTATTCATATAGGCTTAAAAATAGCACTTATAAATCGTCACATTCTTGTTTTTTAGTTAGTTGACGTCATAATAGTAGATTATTAACCAAGGGCTGTATGACATCAATTGCACACGAGGCTTTTGGCGCCTGAGCGAAGCGAAGGCGCTAATTAACCCGAGTATGCAATTGATGCTTACGCCCGAGATAAATACTCTGCTTTACATATCGATTGTGAGGTAAGTAAACAACAAGACAGCAGGTTTCAATGAACATTTATTAAGAAGAAAAAAATGTGTATTTAATTAAAATAAATTGTCTAGATTCCGATTCGAGTAATTAATCGATACCGAGAAAAAAAATATTAACTTTTTAAAAATATTCTTCGTGCAGTATGAGTATGACAGTTCTTTTTTCAAATTCCAAAACCTATGCTGTAATGATAGTCATACATCCCGGCATTCAGGGGTGTAAGGGTGTACTTACAGAGCAAGAGATATGTAAAATTACTTAAAGCTAAAGTTACCATCCTTACCGACAAGCCCGTGAGTCGCTCGTAGGCCTCCGCCAACTCGTATTTCTTTATTGGAAACAGCTTGCTATCCATCACGAGACATATTCGGCACACCTGCAACAAAGTACATTATTATTATTTTATATCTTTTCTCGGTTTTCGTATAAAACCGGTTTACTGAAATAGTCAAAAGTCAAAAACCTAAAATTATTTATTGAAACTTGGCCTTCAAAGAAGGCTCTTTTCCACGTCAAAAAACTAATTATTTAATTATAATATATTATGTCTCAAAGCTACAAACTACTAGCATTTCGGAACTATACACGGGCCTAAGCCAAATGTATATCAGAGAGATCATCATCAGCAAGCACTTGTGTTTTTAAAACATGTTTTAGTATTATTACATTTAAAGCTTCCTAAGCGAAAACTCTTTTAAGATACTCAATATTTTATTTTATTTTTTATTTTATTTATTTAGGTCTACCATTGGTTGCTACAATATTACATCACAAAAAATTCAGTCCTGTCCAGGGGATGTTTGTTACTTAAGGGCTCTTAGTAAGTGAAAACGGCAATATTGGCTGTTTTCTATAAGCTGCTGTTTAAAGAATTGAAGAGTTTTCGCCCTGAAATTTCTGATATGTATTGTAGAACGTATGTTTAAAGGGAGGACTGTTTCCAAAACACGATGGGAAAAATTTTGCTCGATAGAAAAAAATCCTGAAGTTACCTCTAAAATTTCATATGAATACAGATAACATCCGTGTTTTATAATAAAAAATGTTTTAAAATCACCAACACAAAGGTATTTTACCTTTTCGATTTCGTGACTGATTTAAATTTTTGAAAATCTAAATATTTCTATTAACTTTTTGATAAAAATGTGAATAGCGCGCAACCGGGACGTCCCCCCCGCCTCAGCCGCTTCATATGAATTTTCGCTGACCGCCTAACCCCCCTTAATCACGCCAAATCTACTGGACGGATTTGGATGAAATTTGGTATACGGGTAGAAATATACCGGGAATAGCACATAGGGTACTTTTTATCCCGAAATTCCCATGGGAGCGAAGCTCCGGGGCGCGGCTTGTAAATAATAAAAGTAACAATAATAAATTATTAATACCTTTAAACTTGCTGGTTCTCCATAGTCGCAGTTGGTGGTGTCCTGAAATAAATGAAAAGTATTCAAAGTCAAAGTCAAAATTTTCAAAGTCAAAATTTTTTATTGAAACTTGGCCTTCAAAGAAGGCTCTTTTTCACGTCGATAACTAATTATTTAATCATAATATTTTATGTCTCAAAGCTACTAACTACTAGCATTTCGGAACGACCACTGCTGAGAAGAAATGCCGAAAGATTCTAGTAAGATATTTAATCTTGGAAATTTTAGTAATTTTTTACATGTTTTGTATACATTTGATGGTCATGGTTTTGTTTGTGTATGATGTCTTCAACAGCGGATAAATGGAAATACAAAAGACATCATCCTAAATTCATAATCATAAAATTCCTTGATAACTGACTGAGTGACTGACAGCATAACCAAAACTACTGGGCGTAGAAAGCTGGAATTTGGCATGTAGGAGTAAAATGTTTGGCTTAGGGAGCGTAGGAGAGTACTAAGAGAGGATTTCCGGAAATTATTACGGGAACGAAGACAAAGTCCCGGGTCAATGCTAGTATTTCATAAAACCTCAAATACCTATTCAAAACTGAATTATTGAGAAATTGACAACCTGACATTATATATCCATACAAATATTATAAATGCGAAAGTTTGGATGTGAGTTTGTGAGTTTGTGAGTTTGTGAGGATGTTTGTTACTCAATCACGCAAAATCTACTGGACGGATTTCGATGAAACTTGGTACAGAGGTAGATAATGACCTGGAATAGCACATAGGCTACTTTTTATCCCGGGAAAAAGCACTGTTCCCGTGGGAAATTCACGCGGGCGAAGCCGCGGGCAAAAGCTAGTATTATATATATATTTATTTATTTCATTTTATACAGCGTGTCATTACAGGCTTAACCTACTCCAACATCGCTAAAAACATATAGAAAAATTATAAATTTGGTACACATAATAATGCCTTGTCTGTGAATTTCTCCAACGAACATATCTCCATAGGTATCATATAAGTAACTATCCATGGGAAATTTGGGATAAAAAGTACCCTATGTGCTATTCCCGGTATTTTGCTACCCGTATACCAAATTTCATCGAAATCCATCCAGTAAATTTTGCGTGATTGAGTAACAAACATCCTCACAAATTCACATTCAAACTTTCGCATTTACAATATTAGTACGATTTAAAAAAATTGAAATGGAGCTATAATGCCAAATATACATTATACTAATAATAACTTATGGTATTTCTTACCGGAACAACTATAGGGATAGCCTTAGCCCTCACTTTCCTCATACCACTCTTAGTATAATACATGTCATCACATAAGAAATGCTCCGAACAGACTGCACTACGATCTTTTGGCTCCCAGTCCTCCCTGTTTAGGGCACGGAGCCAAGCCGAGCGCTGTGATGGGTCTGTTGGAAATCTGGATACAAGGAGACATCATTAAATAAATAAATACATAATCTTTATTGACCAAAAAAGTTACATATTTTCAAAATCACTATCTGTCTCTGTCTGTCAATATCTTGCGTCTGTGCCTGAACTACGTATAACACCTGTATTTCAGGTAACAGTACTCCTTCCTCCAAAAATTGCCACCAAGTAATATACCATTACAAATAAAATTATAATAAAAAACTGTGCTCTAATACTCAAACTATGTGGTAGTGTAAACTGAACCTCTATTTGTGTAGAATGTGTGTGAGGATTATACCTACTCTTTTACTTCTGTTATCACGCTAATATTTTAAAGAGAAAGTTAGTTTGTTGTGGGTAATCTTTGGAACTACTAAACCGATTTCGAAAATTCTTCCACCAACAGAAAGCTACATTATACCAGAGTGACATAGGCTACAATATATGGATGTACCTCCCTAGCGAAGTCGGGGCAGAGCGCTAGTTTAAGACACACAAAGTATTATTGTTAAAACTGCTATAGCTATTAAGTGTTAACATGTCTTTCACATTTTAAAAGGTTTGGATCCGTGGTTTGGATAGTCAGTAACTTGGTTTACTGCTTAGGACTGTAAGTTTAGGAATATTTGGAATTTGTTACGTGCCGAGAAACGAATTGATCTAACAACCAACTAATTAGGTAGTACTTCAAGTTCATGCTAAAATCAAGGGGCACATAGGATTTGTACTATGTATATTTGTAAATAAATAGCAAAACTTACACATGAAACGTGATCCCCTGAGACTTGGAGATATGCCTGGAATCATTACTGCAGCCTGGGACGCAGCACCGCATTGTAAAAACATAGATTTGTTGGAAGTTGGAAAAATAATTGTACAGACAGTCAGTACAAAATAGAGTACATATTCATTTGGTTGGACTGTTAAGCCTGGCCGGCCATATTTATGATACACCTCGACTTTTGATTATTTATTTTTTATGTAAGATAGATTTTACTTCTTACGAGATAAACATGAGATAAAATAAGTCAATTGAAATTTTTACAAACAACACGGAGTTGTGCGAGCTTTTCTGTCAAGACAACTGAAAACGCTACGCTACCAAAACCAAAATAAGTTGGTCGATAATTCGATCTCTTTCTAACTCGATTTCTAACTAATGTTAATAGTAGTGAAAAAGAGAGATGTCAAGATAATATAAATGGAACCTGAAAATGTCGGATATGGCTTGTAAAATGTAAATATAAATATAGATGTAATGCTTTCTCTCTTGTACTATTGACGGTCTATATTGAAAGAAAGAGAAAAAATATAATTAAAAAATGTCAGATGTGTCCTAGGGATGCGGTTCCATCGATATTGTCAATTGTCAAAATTTTGTATAGTTTCGTAGTGATTTTATTCTATTTGGTAGAATTGATTATGTAAATAAAGTGCTGAGTATCTCAAAATTCCATTTTATTAATTATCTGTAGACGCTTCGTAGGATTTTATCTCATTGTTTAAGTTTCAAGTTCAAGGTCAAATCAATAAAGTTGCAGCATTTTAGTCCCACAGAAAAAAAGTAAAAAATAAATATGGCGAAAGCTCGGCTTTGGAAGTTGATTTGTTGATTTTGTCAACTTGTATGTTTTTGTGAAAATAATGCAAAATAAACAGAAGTAGCATATCTTATTGATAGAAAAACCTTTTGTTTCGTCATCTAAAAGATATAAATGAAAGATATTATAACCTAATGTCAATAAACTGTGTACAAAAATGATCGGAAATTCTGTGCAAGTTATGATGCTAAAATCATTATTTTTATAATAACTTGAGTGAATAATACTCTGAAAATGCGTTGCTGTGTACCTAGTTGTACTAACGAATCGAAAGGGACTACAAAAAGTCATGGAATTACGTTTCATTTGTAAGTATTCCGGTTGATTTAATGGGCCAGTGTGTATGTTTACATTGTGAACAATTTGTGGTTTCTCTATCAGAAATTGCCCAATACTCCGTAAGATTCCATACAGTGCATGGTTTTGTCCGTAACTTTGCTCTTTGCGACCAAAAGTTGTCTTCAACCTTCTCAATGGTTTAATTAGATTATGAATTTTGCTAAGCAGCTTGTTTTTGCTTATTATGATTTGAAATTTCTGTCCATAGTTCAATAAAGTGAAAGTAATTATTTTCATAATCTGGCTCAATTATTTGTGTGTAATAATAATATTGCATTTTTATCTGATTTATTTATGCATGTAAAATTTATGTCTGAAACTGAGAGACACAATAGAATAGGGGACCGGCCAAGGTATGAGGATTGTTAAAAATATGTAATTTTATGATAGAATACATATAATTAAACACATTTTGCGACTTTTCAGCACGAGTTTATTCTCCTGAGCGGATTTATTAGAGTTTCAAACTTTTAGGGAAAGTCCATTTTCTACGGGTGACGTCATATGAATGCACGATTAGTTAGGGGCGTTTTGGTATCGCCCAAACATCGCTTAAAAATGTGAATTGTTTTTTGCTATATCTTGGGAAATACTTTGGTTATGGATGTGATTCTTTGTCAAAAAAAAAGTTGTCCGGTCCCCTATTATAATCACACTCACAGCTATTTTTAGGTTTATTTTTTACTAGCTTTTGCCCGCGGCTTCGCCCGCGTGAATTTCCCACGGGAACAGTGCTTTTTCCCGGGATAAAAAGTAGCCTATGTGCTATTCCAGGTCATTATCTACCTCTGTACCAAATTTCATCGAAATCCGTCCAGTAGATTTTGCGTGATTGAGTAACAAACATCCTCACAAACTCACAAACTCACAAACTCACAAATTCACAAACTCACAAACTCACATCCAAACATTCGCATTTATAATATAAGGATATATATCCATAGATATATAAATATAAAATTTTGTCATTTAATGTTTGTATGCAGATGTCTTTTATGCTGTTAATCAGTATGTTTTCAATAAATTAATGAAAGTGTGAAAAGATAATAAAGGTAAAATATAATTTCAGATTTCCAAAAGAGCCCGATACTCACTCAGCGTGGCTGTCAGCTCTCGGGTTCACGGACTGGGATCCGAAGGACCAGAGTGTTTGTTCCGAGCATTTTCACAAGGATGACTTCTACGTGACCAAATGTGGTGTGAGGAGGATCAAGACCACGGCTGTGCCGTTTGTAGCCCAAGTATGTTGATAAATCTGATCTGTCATCAATAATATAAAACTAGCTGACCTCCGGGGCTTCGCTCCTGTGGGAATTTCGGGATAAAAGTGCGCTATGTGCTATACCTGGTATTTTTCTACCAGTGTACCTTTCATCGAAATCCGTCCAGTAGATTTTGCGTGATTGAGGAAACATCCTCACAAACTTACAATAACCACCAAACTTTTGCATTTATAAGTAAGATTCATCTATGATATATGAATCTTACTAATATTATATTGTTAGCTGACTGAAGATTTAAAAGAAGAACAAGCTGTCAAGATGCAGTATGAAGTCCTTCAGTCTGCAGTAGTCTGTGGAAAACTGTAACAGCGATGGGTTGTGATGGTTGTTTAGTGCGCGTAGCTTTACATAATGTTTATGTGATCTATTGTGTTTCCATGTATAAAGTGTAGAAATATGATCCATGTATTATAAAAGGGGTTTGTAAACATAAATCTACGAGTTTTATTCAGAGTAGATAAGAATATAGTAAGATTCATATATTCATCAGATATGTTATACTGAGTGACCGACAGACAATGCACAGGCAAAACTACTGGGCGTAGGAAGCTGAAATTTGTCATGTAGGTTCCTTAGGGAGTGTGGGGGAGCACTAAGAGAGGATTTCCCGAAATTCCCACTTGAACAAAGTCCTGGGCCCATTGCTAGATACAAAAGCGGACACTGACTGACATTGTATGACATTACAATTATTAATTAATTAATAAGTTAGTTATTAATTAATTATTTGTACTGACATTGTATTGTTGTTGTTGTTGATTGTGTTATGTTGTTATTGATTGTGTTGTGTTGTTGTTGATTGTAGTCTGCTACATACACCCAACCAGACTGGTCGTATCATTTCTATACCTTTCCGTTATCATTTATCATATCAATTTATTCAAACAAAAAGGATACTGCACAACAGCCTTCCTGGATATATCTCAGGCTTTTGATAGGGTTTGGCATGATGGTCTCCTTTATAAAATTAAGAAAACATTGCCCATTAACTTCTATAAGTTGATTAGATCATATCTCACTGGTAGACATTTCTTTGTTAGCTATGGAGAAGCTACAACAGAACTCAGCGAAATCCTGGCAGGAGTACCACAGGGCAGTGTAATGGGTCCTACACTGTATCTTCTTTACACTGCAGATCTACCAATATCTGATGACGTTGTAATGGGAACATTTGCTGACGACACAGCCATTATGGCCTCTGATGTTACCCCAGAAATCGCATCTCAAAAACTACAAAAAAGCCTAGATAAAGTGACAAACTGGCTGAAAGACTGGCGCATCAAAGCAAATGAGACTAAGTCTGTACAGATCACATTTACAACTCGAAAACAAACCTGCCCTCCGGTTGTGCTAAACAATATCCAAATCCCACAATCTGAAGAGGCTAAATATCTTGGAATGTACCTTGATCGACGTTTAACTTGGAGAAAACATATCTTCACCAAACGCCTTGCAATGGGACAACAAGTGCGTAAAATGTATTGGCTAATCAACAGAAACAGCCAGCTCTCCATGGAAAACAAGTTGTTATTGTACAAATGCATTATAAAACCTGTATGGACATACGGTATTCAGCTGTGGGGTACGGCGGCCAATTCAAATGTGGAAATCCTGCAAAGATTCCAATCAAAGATGCTGAGAATGATAGTGGATGCACCATGGTATATCACAAATGAGAGACTCCACCATGATCTGGATATAAAAACAGTGCGTGAAGAAATTATAGACAAAGTTAAAAAGTACAAAGATCGCCTGAAATCTCATCCAAATAACCTTGCAACTCACTTAATGGATAATATATCTCCAAGCACTCGCAGACTTAAAAAAAGAGTACCCCAGGATTTGCTCTAATTTGTCATGCAAGAGGATATGTCACAGGACTGCAAGCCTCGCAAAATATCCGCCAATAGTAGACGACTTCTACTATAAGTCAAAAATATTGCTGAATGTCTCTGAGACAGATTGCAATGTAAATTGGATAAAAAAAAAAAAAAAAAATTATTCATAAGTGTTTGTAATATATTGGGTAAAACTAAACGCAGGCGTTTCCTGTTATCGCCGCCAGGCGTTTTGGGGTTCTCACATTGCTCGCGTGTAAGATGGCTCGCGGACGGTCGCCATTGTCCTATGCGATATCGGTTTGATTTTTAATACGCGAGAGGTCCCGCGTTCTTTGATTGCTAATCAGCTTGAGTTGTATTTGTGAATTTCCTGTTTGTTAAATAACTATTGAACTTTGTGTTTGTGTACCCGTCATTGTGACTTTCTCCTGTGGGATGTGACGCGTGGCTGCTCGCTCACATCTATCTGTTGCCGAGCCGATTTCGGGAAGAAATCTATTTATTTGTTCTGGGGAATTGAGATCTCATGGGTTAGGTAGGGTGATTAGGAATTCCCCCTTCCCGAAGACACTCAAGTTTGGATCCGAAGAAAAAGAAGATTTAGTTTGGTAAGTGTAATGGTAATTCAATTGTAGTTAATTTATAGGTTAGGTTATTATATAGGGCCCTGTAGCTCCCTTCATAAGCTACGGTGGTAGCAGACTGCGTTAAGTTAGTTAGGTTTTAGTCGGGCAAACGTGGTGCCGCGTGGAGATTTTTTCCCGGTACTTATTTTTACCGGTGGTTTTTTCCCGGTGAAGTTCCGGTACAGAATTCTTCCCGCCGCTTCGTTTGTCCCGGATTCGCTCTGCGCACATTTTCTGGCAGCAGAGCGTAGTTGCTCTGCACATTTTCTGGTAGCAGAGCGTAGTTTATCTACCCTCTATTTGTTCGTTTGTAAAAAATAATTAATTGTTTGTAAAAATTATTAGATTTTTCTTAGTTTGTTTGTATAAGAATATTTGTAACCTTTTTGTATTTGTTTGCGGTTTGTACCGTGCGTTCCGGGTTTGTGCCATTCTCATACCTACCGCGGTTTTTCGTGTTGTTGCTTGATCTTGTTCTTTATTTACCTTTTTTATCTTTTCTTATTTGTTTGTTTGTTTGTTTGTGACTTGACGCGATGGCGAAGGCCTCCAATGCTAAGGCGACACTCGCCAACGAATTGAGATGGTTTGTGACGGCCGGTGGACTCCTGTCCCGGAAGGACAGGGAGGCCGCTATACTGGAAAGAGCGGATCAGCTCCGCTCACGATTGAACAACGCGGAAGCGGCCATGGCGGCGCTTACCGAAGCCGACCTTACCCCGGAGGTCTACGCAGGTCACGTGGCGGACCTGGACCAGATCCTGAGTCTGCACGATGACATCGTGGAGGCGGCGGCCGCAATAAGGGCGAGACAGGCTGGCGGACCAGCCCCTCGCACACCTGTTAGACAGGAAGGACCAGCGGTTACTGGTCGGCTCCCCACCCTTCAGCTGTCCCACTTTGGGGGTAGGATGGAGGAGTGGGTGGCATATAAAAATATGTTTGAGTCCCTGGTCGTAGCACGACAGGATTTGTCGAAGGCCCAGAAGATGGCCTACCTCCTCTCCACTCTTGAGGGTGAAGCGCGGTCGCTCATCCAGCACCTCCGGGTGGAGGACGACCAGTACGATACGGCTTGGGAGTTATTGAACTCCCGCTACCAAAATTTACGTTTGTTAGCGGATGCGCACGCCGCACAGTTGATGGCCCTGCCCAAGGTGGCCAACAGGGCACAGTTGCGCCTGCAGTTGCTCACGCCCGTTACAGTGGCCTGTAACGCGCTCCGCACACTGGGGCTGCCGGTGGACCAATGGTCTTGTTTGTTGGTGCACATTGTATTGGGCAAATTGCCCAATGACATCCGCTCGCGATTTGAGCGCGAGAATGCGGAACGGGATAGCACCACCCTACCAACATTCACTGACTTGGTGAAGTTTTTGGAGTTTGAGGCACGGGCGGCTGAGAATACCATGACGGACTCAGCGCCATCCAGAGCGCCTGAACGTAGGCCCTTGGAACCCTCATGGCGAGGGAGGCCCCAACAGGGACGGCAACCGCCACCGCGTGGAGCTGGTGCGCGGGTTGCACACACGGCAGCAGTCGCGAGGGACGCGGACTGCCTGCAATGTGGTCGGATGGGCCACAGCCTGCTGCAATGCAGGGACTGGCAGGGACTGCCAGTACAAGATCGGCGCCGCATGGCAAGGCGGCATGAACTTTGCTTTTACTGTTTGGGCAGTCACTATGCACGTGACTGTCCCAGAGCCATACCATGCAGTGCATGCCGTGGGCTGCACCACGTGATGCTCTGCATGAACCGGAACGGGGATGGCCCCCGGTTGTTGAGGCAGGGGTCCCCTATGGGCGGGGGCGCTCCTGCGCCGAAGCCCTCCACCATCGGACGGAGGACGCGGCTTCGCTCGTCGCACCCCCTCGGGAGGGGGTCGCGTACCGGCGCGGGTCTTGGCGGACCGGGACCACGCGCCCCAAGGTCGGGGCCAGTATGTGGCTGGCCAGGCCCCGGATAGGGCCCCCATGGGCGGGGGCCCTAGATCGGACGTGAGAGTGGGGACACCCCCCTCCACGCGGGTTACCAATACCCAACACATGCAGCCGCAGCGGTTTTCTCCGCCGCTGCACGAGTACCCACGGCTGGAGTACCACCCGCCGTACCATATGTATGGCCGGGCCGCGGGTTCTGCCCCCTCAGATGGGGATGTGCACTCGCCCGCCATATTATCCGGGTCAGTGGCGCGCCCCTGGTTTGGAGAGAGTGGGGAGCCCGTAACTAGCTTGCTCCCTTGCTGGGACAGAGCCGCGGACGGTTCTGCTCCCTACCGCGGTGGTCCGCGTATGGGGTCGTGGGGAAGCCATTAATTTGAGAGCTCTGTTGGACTCAGGGGCTCAAAGCAGTTTGGTTACCACTCGAGTGGCACGCCAGTTAGGTTTAGTCGTGGAAGACTCGCCTGTGCCACTTCTTGGAGTTGGTGGCATACAAGTGAAGTGTCTGACGGGCCAGACACTTGTCACCTTTTCTTCGCTGAAGTCCTCCACAATGAGGATCACGACTTCGGCTATGGTAATGGATACCATTGCGGGTTGGCACCCCTCGACAGACATACCGCCGGGTGTGTTGTCTTTGGTTTCGGGTCTGGATTTGGCCGACCCCTTTGTCTTTCATCCCGGCCCAGTGGACTTGCTCCTGGGCTCGGACGTATTGGGTTGGATTTTGTTGGGTACACAGAAGGCTCTGGGTTCGTCTTCACTGATGGCAGTGTCTACGATTTTTGGTTTTGCCCTGATGGGCCCTGTGTTTGATAATGGCACCGCGGAGGAGCCACCGGTTGTCGCATCTGCGTCCTTGGCCAAGACCATGCAAAGGTTTTGGGAGGTGGAGGAGCCACCTATGAGTTCCAGGATGAATCCGGAACACGCTGAGTGCGAAGCCCTTTTTCGATCGACCACGGAGAGGTTGCCCTCCGGTCGGTTTGTAACTAGGTTACCCTTTGTTGCCTCTCGTCCTAGCCTAGGGCAAAGTAGGGCGCTTGCGGAGAAACGACTGCTGTCCATGGAGCGACGCATGCAGCGTGACCACGTACTTCGCGATAAATATATTGAATTTATGCGCGAGTACGAGGATTTGGGTCACATGTCTCCGGCTCGAGTTGATTGGAGCTCAACTGAGCATTATTTTTTGCCCCACCACGCGGTGGTGAAGGCCTCAACAGGCAAATTGAGGACCGTCTTCGATGGGTCCGCACCCACTTCGAACGGGGTTTCGTTGAATCTGTGTTTGCATTCGGGTCCCAAATTGCATAGGGACATAATTGACATCATCTTGAACTTTAGAAGACATCAAGTGGTTTTTGGTGCGGACATCCGGATGATGTTCCGCCAGACAGTCATACATCCTGAGGACAGGCGATTCCAGTTGATACTCTGGCGTGAGCGCCCTGAGGATCCTGTGACGGTGTATGAACTCAACACAAACACGTATGGTTTGAAATCTAGTCCCTATATCGCCATCAGATCATTGCTTGAATTGGCAGAGCGGGAACGGATCCGCTTTCCCCGTGGGGCTTCCGTGCTGTCACGTGACTTGTATGTTGATGACGTGTGCACCGGAGCCCAAAGTATTGAGGAGGCCCTCCTACTGCGGGATGAATTGATTGAAATATTGAAGACAGGTGGCTACGAGCTACGTAAGTGGTTGTCTAATGAGCCTAAAGTTCTAGAAGGGATCCCGGAGGATCACCAACAGAACCCTCACCTGTTTGAGGATGTGGATGATCCCAACAGGATAGCGGTGCTGGGCATGCAGTACCAGCCGCTAACCGATATTTTTACATTCCAAGTGGACTTGGAAATACCAAAGGTCTGGACTAAGAGAACGGTGTTGTCCGTAATAGCCCGTATGTTTGATCCAAGCGGTTGGATCAGTCCAGTGATATTCTCTGCAAAGTGTCTTCTTCAGAGACTTTGGACTTTGGGCGTCTCGTGGGACGAGCCGCTGTTTGGCTCTCCATTGGATGATTGGCTCGAGTTGTTTTCATCGATTAAGGAAGTCAATCGGATTGCCTTGCCTCGTCGAATATTGCCCCCGGGAAATATCGAGCCAGCCTGCATGGCTTTTGTGACGCGTCGGAGCGAGGCTACGCCGCGTCAGTCTATATGCGGACAGTTGACGCCGATGGCCGGGTCAATGTCTCGCTTTTGTTAGGGAAGAGCAAGGTCGCCCCCATCAGGACTAGGCTGACTATTCCCAAGCTTGAGTTGAGTGGAGCTCACCTTCTCTCTAAATTGTTGCATCACGTTGCATGTGAGCTGGCGGCCACGGTCGAGATACGGGACATCTTCGCCTGGTCGGATAGCCAGGTCGCGCTTGCATGGTTGCGCGCGGCCCCACATACCTTGGAGGTTTTTGTGGGAAATCGGGTTTCCCAAATCCAGAATATCGGAATTGATATAACATGGAGACATGTGCCGGGAGAGCTTAACCCAGCGGACTGTGCCTCCCGAGGTTGTACGGCACCAGAATTGGTGTCACACCCGCTCTGGTGGGGTCCAGAGTGGCTGATGGGATCAGAAACTTCTTGGCCTGTCTGTCAGACAGATGTTACTTCTTTGAGTTTGACTGGGCTCCGTGTACATGCTGTAGTCGCTGAGACGACGTCGGAGCCGGATTGGCTACTTGCTCGGTATAGTAGCTTGGATAAGCTTCTGGGTGTTACCAGTTGGATTAAGCGTTTCATACATAATTGTAGAAACCCACAGGCAAAGCGGTTGGAGCCGATTGCAGGTGCAGAAGAGCGCCGGAGCGCATTGTTGCATTGGGTCCGTGTCGTGCAGACCGGACGGTTTGAGTCAGAGCTTCGTATTTTGCGCGACGGACGCGCTAAGTTGAAGGGCGCGGTCGCTCGTTTGAACCCGTACATCGACTCGGATGGGCTTCTTCGGGTTGGAGGCAGGCTCCGGAAGGCGGATCTTCCATATGAGACTCGCCATCCTCTGTTGTTGCCCAAGGGCGGACCCTTGGTGCAGCTTTTGGTGTCTGATCGACACATTCGTAACGCCCATGCTGGGTGCAATGCTTTGTTGGCTATTTTGCAACGCGAGTTTTGGATTTTGTCTGCCCGAAGAGCAATCCGTAGCGTTCTGTTTCGATGTATTGCATGTTATAGGTTGAAGGCATCCACGATGCAGCCACAGATGGGTGATTTGCCCGCTGATCGAATCCGACCTTCGAGGCCGTTTGACGGCGTTGGAACCGATTTTGCCGGTCCCTTTTCGATCAAGGCTTCTCCCTTTCGTAATGCCCGTATTGTGAAGGGCTATTTGTGTGTATTTGTTTGTTTGGCCACCAAGGCTGTCCATTTGGAGGTGGTATCAGCCCTGACTACGGAGGCCTTCGTCGCCGCGTTGGATCGCTTTGTTTCGCGTCGAGGTCTACCTTCCCTTATTAGGTCTGACAATGGCACAAACTATAAGGGAACTGCAAATTATCTTAAGGATGTTTCTGTGTTTATTGATAAAAATTGTACTAGTTTAAGTCAAATTGCTGCCCAAAGGGGAATAACCTGGAAGTTTAGTCCCCCAAGTTGCCCCCATTGGGGAGGGATTTTTGAAGCGGCTGTGAAATCCGCAAAGACCCACCTCCGCCGCATTATCGGAGAAACGGCTCTAACTTTTGAAGAGCTGGCCACAGTGTTTTGTAAAGTTGAGGCGGTCCTCAACTCTCGTCCTCTCTGTCCGCTATCTCCAGATCCAAATGACTTGGAAGCTCTCACCCCTGGTCATTTTTTGGTGGGAGGGCCTTTGAATGCCCTGCCCGAATACCCGTGGAAGGACGAACGCGTATATCGGTTGTCGCGTTTTCAAATGTTGCAGCAAATGAGCCAGGACTTTTGGCGTCGCTGGTCGCTTGAATATTTGCATTTGCTGCAGCAAAGAGTGAAGTGGACAGACAGGACTGAGCCTCCCAGGGAGGGTGATTTAGTATTGTTAAAAGAGGCAAATTTGCCCTCATTGCTTTGGCGACGAGCTCGCATATTACGTTTGATTCTTGGCGGAGATGGCACTCCGCGTGTGGCTGAGGTGTTGGTCGACGGTTCGATTTTAAGGAGAGGTGTGACCTCTCTCGCCCGCCTTCCCGTAGAGTAAGCTAGCGGTCTGCTTCTCAGACCGGGACGGGGGGGTGTTTGTAATATATTGGGTAAAACTAAACGCAGGCGTTTCCTGTTATCGCCGCCAGGCGTTTTGGGGTTCTCACATTGCTCGCGTGTAAGATGGCTCGCGGACGGTCGCCATTGTCCTATGCGATATCGGTTTGATTTTTAATACGCGAGAGGTCCCGCGTTCTTTGATTGCTAATCAGCTTGAGTTGTATTTGTGAATTTCCTGTTTGTTAAATAACTATTGAACTTTGTGTTTGTGTACCCGTCATTGTGACTTTCTCCTGTGGGATGTGACGCGTGGCTGCTCGCTCACATCTATCTGTTGCCGAGCCGATTTCGGGAAGAAATCTATTTATTTGTTCTGGGGAATTGAGATCTCATGGGTTAGGTAGGGTGATTAGGAATTCCCCCTTCCCGAAGACACTCAAGTTTGGATCCGAAGAAAAAGAAGATTTTGTAGGGTGTGGCAGTAAGTAGTAGTTGAGTAGTTGTGGAGTGCACGAGAGAAAAGTCACCAACAGTTACAGATGTTATATTATTAAGTTAGAGATACACTGGCCGTTGGCTATTCCATTCAGTCGTAGGTTTGGATGCACTCTGCTAGTAAAAATTGTGCAATTAAGGTAATACGCGCGAGCCGTGGCGATCGCCGCGTAAGCAAAAATTATGTACAGTGAGACTGTACATCTTGGCAACGCCAAAAAGATAAAAAAGTAAAAAATATAAATGTAAAAGTTAAGTGTAAATTTAAAGTAAAAATGTAAAAGAAAAAATTAAAGTAAAATTCACTAAGAAAATAATATTTTAAGTTCAAGTCACAAAGATTGGAATAGCCATCACAAAGCAAATAATAAATCTTAATCAAATTCGAATGCTAAGTTAGGAGTTCCTCCGGTGACGTTCCGTCGCGATGTTCCCGGGGGAGTCTTGGTATGATGGGTCCTCTCTCTGTGCTCGTCCGGTCGCTGAATAACTTGCAGTTCGATATCATCGGTTTTCCGTTCAGTGTTTGCTTTTTGTGTGTTTTTCCTGTTCCGAGCAAAGCAGCGGGGACAGAGTTTCCTCCCAACCAACACAAGCAAAAATGTTACAGCGGCCGCTAGTAAAGTATAACTAATCACATACTGATGGATATCGTGACTAGATATTTCTGTAGTTGGTAGTCGGGCCTCTTGTTCTTTCTGGTAGGCGATGCTCTCGTCTATCTTGTCGAAAGTAAGTTCGTGAGGTACCGCTTGAAAAGATGTTAAATTGACTATCTTGTTAACAGCCTTATTCATGCTGAAGTCTGGTACAGTAAGCCCATAATCCATGGTGATTCGACTGCTGTAGCGGCTTCGAGAGTAGATAGTTAAATCTTTAGATTGTACCAGGCATCCTTGTGGCAGTGTAACAATCCCAGATGAAGTCATCGTGAGAGGTGTGACGTCATTGCCACATATGACACGAAGCGGGCAAGTTTGGCAACAAATCATCAGCCAGCTGTTCCGAGCGTGTAATTCTACCCATGAGTCCTTGCACGTCGCGTGCTCGATATCACATGACGCGGTGTTTTGATGTGATAGCAGTTTTGCTTCGCAGGCTGCATTGTTGCTATGTAGATCGAAAACCGGCGGGTTTTTCTTGCAGATAATTTTTCCCGACTGTTGTAAACATTGTTGAAAATCTTCTGCAGTTAATAGTAGATAGATATTTTTCTCAAAGTTGACTCCAATATATGGTGATGTCAATTGTACATAGCCAAATTCCATGTTTGTTTTCACTGGCAGAGGTATCGTATGATACAGTGTGAAGTCTTCATTTGAAATCAAGGGAATGTGCATTTCGAAGAGAAAATAATTATCAGTTACTCGTGCTCTCACGTAGATAAGTTTGTAGATATCTTTGATATCTTCTTGGTAGTTCTCGACTGGTAGCGATAGTGACTTCGGAATGCTTCCTGAGATTTCACTTAACTGTTGAATCAAATGAGCTGGAGTGATCAAATGCACATCGACATGTCCTTGATAGACATTAGTGAGAGAGTCGAATAGCATTTCTTGGAATTTCTTCAAGCTGTTTATTAATAAGAAAAGTGTCAACGACGCCGAATTGAAGTAAGATGTGGCCGAAAGAATTTCCATCTGAGTTTCCAATGCAGCCATATTCTGGTTAGTTTGATTTATGAATCCATCGATCATGTGAAATTGTCGTTGAATGTTTTCTTTCCAGCAGGAATTCTTTTGTATTAATTCCAGCAGGTAGTTATCTTTGTTTTTGATGGATTGTATATCATCTTCATATTTGTCAGCAAATCGTTGGTCGAGTATTCCAAATAAGCTGTTAGCAATATATCCCACACCATCAATTAATCCTCGCTTCTTGCGGTTGACAGTGAGATGCTTATGAGGATTAACCAAAATGTCGTTGTAGTGGTGAAGAAGATCCATCTCATGGTTAAGCTGCTCTGTTGTTGTTCTACATTGTTGTAAGTTGGAAATGTGACATAGCTTTTCTAAGTTTTTAAAATAGCTGTCAATTCGTCGAGTTCCTTCCCAGTACGTAGATAAATTGTAATACATAATTAACATCCATTCATTGTGTACTACTTGCATTTTGCCGACTGTGTCATAGTATATAGGGCGCTCGTGTTCCAGTGATGTAAGTTGAGCGTCCGACGATACGCTGACCTTGGTACCATATGATCCTGATAAGAATGTAAATAAGGTCAAGGCAGTTAGTAGTAAATTTGTGATAAGTTTGTTTCCCTTTCTTCTTCGAGTTTTCTTTTCAGGACCTTGTTTTGTTTCTTTTTGAGTTTCAGGTTCAGGATCAATGGCTTCGACTTCAGAGTTCAGAAGAAGCTGCGCTAATTTGACTATAGGACGCTTGATAACTCCAGTTTGTGTTTTGATGGTGGTGACTCTAACATATCCGTCAGAGCCCGGATGCGTCTCCAACACCCGTCCCATAGCCCATTTTCCTGGGGGCAAGTTGTCCTGCTTCACCAGTATGATGTCGCCAATCTTTATATTTTTTGTTGGTTTGTTCCACTTACTGCGTGCTTGAAGTTGTGTCAGATAGTCGTTGGACCAGGCTTTCCAGTAATGTTGGAACATGTTTTCAAGTAGTTGCCATCTACGACGTATATCAATTTTGTACTCATTGTAGTTGGATAGAGGTAGAGATAGTAGCGAGCTGCCTGTGAGAAAGTGTCCCGGGGTCAGACAGTTATAGAACTCTTCAGGGTCTTCAGTTAGAGGACACAAAGGCCTCGAGTTTAGGATAACAGGATTTTTCATATTTGCAGGCAAAGCTGAGTTCTTGAGACGTCCGCCAACTCGTATCACTTTGTCCTCATCCAGATAAGGGTTCAGTTTCAAAATAGGACTTCTTTTAGTTATAAGTTCGTTGTGCATCAGCTGTTCATATTCGACAGTAAATTGCGTTTGTTGCACGTGCCGTATGTTAAGTATGTTAGCTCTATTGAGTTCGCTTGCACTTAGGTAGGTAGTTTCCGATTTCTTTTTGTTGCGCAAGTTATGAATGAATCGTTGAATCCAAGCGATAATTCTTGTTACTCGGAATAATGAACTACAATTATTTAATAATGTAGTTATAAGATTTTCAATGTTAAATTCTTCGTGATAATATTTGAAAATCTCTGATAACAGCGATCTCTTAGTTCTTCGTTTTAAGTTTTCTTGAGTAGGCCAGTTAAAGTAGAAGGTATCATTAGTACGATTCCGGCTCAGTCCGAGCGTTTTAGAAGCCTCTTCAGTTTTAAATTCATAGTTGATGTTGGATGCAATTTGATCCGATGGTAAATCTTCCAATAGGGAACGATCGTTGCTGGACCATTTGCATAGATTCATACCGCCGCCTTTAAGTAATGCGATTAGCGATTTTTGTAATTCTTTCGCTTCCGAAAATGAATTTCTTCCGCAGACCAAATCATCCATGTAGAATGCGTTCTTCAGTACTTCGGCAGCTGTTGGAAAGTTGTGGCCATCATCAATAGCTAATTGTAGTAAAGTTCGCATTGCCAGCCAAGGGGCGCATTTCATCCCATATGTTAAAGTACATAGTTGGTATTCGTTAAGGGGCTCGTTAGGCGTTTCTCTCCATACGATTTTTTGCAGATGTTGTAGTTCCTGGGCAATCCATATGCATCTGTACATCATTTGGATGTCTGCAATAAGAGCAAACTTATATGTTCTCCATTTTAGGATGAGAGCTTGAATGTCTTTTTGCAGATTAGGACCCTTTTCAAGTACGTTGTTCAGACTGAGGCCGTTGGAATTCTTTTGGGATGCGTTGAATACTACTCTTAAACGTGTTGTAGCCGCGTTCTCCCTCAGGACTCCATGGTGTGGCAAGTAACAGTCGTTAGAGATAGATTCAGTTGATGGTCTCATGTGACCTAGTTCTTCATACTCCTTCATAAAATCCTTGTACATAATTGACAGTTTTTGATTTTTCTGAAGTCGTTTTTCTAGTTGTAAGAATTGGGACACGGCAATAGGCCTAGATTTCCCGAGTTTATTCTCGTAGTCAGGACAAAGTGGCATCTTGACAATATATTTTCCATCAGAGCTTCTTTGTACTGTGTTCTTGTAAAATTGTTCACATTGGTCATCCTTGGAAATATCCTTGGAGTTTTGTATTTCCTCAGTTTCCCAAAATTTTGTAATTTCTTCTAAATTGATTAGAGTTACACGGCAGTTAAAAGTTCTCATTTTCCCGCATAGAATCCATCCAAGATGTGTCTGTTGTGCAACTGGGGATTGTTCACCTCCCTTAAGTACTCCGTCGAGTATGATCTGAGAATACACGTCGGCGCCTAGGAGAAGATCAACAGGGCGAGATATGTTGAAGTCTGGATCGGCGAGTTTCAGGTGTTCCAGATGAGGCCATTGTGATTTTTCAAAAGTTGAGTTGGGTAAGTTATTCGTAAGTTTCTTCATAATTAGCGCTGTTGTTTCAAAGGTAAAGTCGGAGTGTATCGATTTACAGGATAAGTTAAGCTGTCCTCTGCAATCTCCAGATACAGATCCGATGCCAGTTACAGTAGCAGTTAATTTCTTTCGAGGCAGTCGCAACAGCTGCGATGCTGACTCACTCAGTAAGTTCACCTGAGACCCTTGATCCAGAAGGCACCTCAGGGTGTGGTATGTACCATCAATTGCCTTTACTTTTAGCTGAATCGTGTTAAGTAAGATTTCAGTGTTAGTGTCACTTATATGGTTCGTAGTTTGATGCTGTGAAGATGTTGAAGGATTTTGCTCCACATAGTTAGATTTGTTAGATGAAAAATTCCTGTTAGCTTGATGTAATAAAGTGTGATGTCTCAAATTACATTCCTTACAAGTTTTCTTCGATTTACATTCGTCGTTATTGTGGCTAAAGAGACAATTTTTGCAGAGTTTCAATTTCGCAACTGTGTTATTGCGCTGCGTAGTATCCAGTTCCAGAAATTTGTCACATTGCATCAAAACATGACTTCCGCTACAATTTGGGCATTTTCCATAAACTGTATGATAGTTGTAAGATTTTTTAAATTCAAAATTAGGTTTCTTCATAGGTTGTTTCGGCGAAGTTTTCCAGTTTGGTGAAGAGTTTGATGATTTTTCAGTATGACTATTTCCCTTCTTAGTTGACTTTGCAGTTTCATAAGCCATAAACTTTGTTTCCAGGAAATATATAAAATCCGACAAGTTCTGTATCTCCCGATGATCCCGAATTTCATTCATGTAGTCGTTTAGTGTGGAAGAATCAAGTTTAGGTAGCATTAATTGGACGATCATAGGATCCCAAGTTGAAGTATCGAGACCAATGTTAGACATTCCGTTCATGCATTCCTTAATGACGTCATGCATTCTCCTTAAGTTGTTAGCGTCTGGATTTTGAATTACAGGAAGGTTCATCATAGTATTGAAGAAAGATGTAAACTGCAAGCGACGATTGTCGTACCGCTGAGTCAGTATTTCCCAACAGGAGTTGTAGTTATCGGCACTCACAGATAAATGTTGTACTAAAGTTTCAGCTTCACCCTTCAGTTTAGTTTTCAAATGCCTCATTTTCTGCGCCTTGTTAATAGTTGGGTTGTTATGGATAGTCTCTAAAAAAAGATCTTTAAAAGATATCCACTTACTGTAGTTACCAGAAAATTCCATGAGTTCCATTTTAGGTGCAGATTTTTCATAGTGTGCATTTGACCAAATTTTTGAGTTGATCTTTTTTCGTAAATCGTCGTATTGTTCCTCGATTTCTCCAAAAGATTCATAATAGTGAGAATTAGATCCTTTCAGTTTAAAATCTATTTCCCAGTGTAGTTTGTCGATAGGTTGCCATTTCGACTTCAGGATAGATAGGCTATCTTCCAACTCCCATTTTTCAGACATACAGGAGATGTCGATCTTGGACATAGCGTTGCTGATTGCGTTGAAGTAGCATTCCTGTATATTGAGTAAGCGTTGTACTTCACAGGCACCCTCGTCCGAGTCCTGTGAGTCGTCAGTTGATGTTCCAGCTAAGTCAAACTTAAAGCCGCGTTTCTGTTGGCTTAAGGCACTTAGCCTGTTGTTTATGTCAGTTATATTTGACAAATACAGTTCTTTAGTTTTCTCGTAGACATTTTCCGAGAAATAGTTGATAGTTTTGTCTTCTATCTCCAGTACTAGAAGAGCATGCCTCGCTTCGAAGTCCTGCCACTGAGCTTCTAGCGACGCCAGTCGTGTGTTGAGATATTCCTCAGTTTTTCGAGATGAAGAATCCTTGCGATAGTTTGTACACAAAGTCTTGATGTTCCCGAAGCAAGTTTGTTGAAGTTCCAGTTTGTTCATGTTGAATGTTAGTTATTAAGTAGATAGTTTCTTCGATAACTCAGTTGATCTGGCACGTAGTTGACGGTGACAGATGAGTAGAGATGCGTTAGTTCACGACACGAAGACTACACAGTTATACGCAGTCTAGTAGTCGCTTAAGATCTCAGTGTCTCTGTACTCCGTGTACAGTGTGTGCGCCTTCTCAATTTAACTGGGGATTCTCGCTTGTGAGAGGCCAGCTAAACCGATTCGCCACTGTAGTAAGAAATACAAAAAACACCAAGTTCTTACCTTTCGAAGGACCAAAGATGTAGGGTGTGGCAGTAAGTAGTAGTTGAGTAGTTGTGGAGTGCACGAGAGAAAAGTCACCAACAGTTACAGATGTTATATTATTAAGTTAGAGATACACTGGCCGTTGGCTATTCCATTCAGTCGTAGGTTTGGATGCACTCTGCTAGTAAAAATTGTGCAATTAAGGTAATACGCGCGAGCCGTGGCGATCGCCGCGTAAGCAAAAATTATGTACAGTGAGACTGTACAGATTTAGTTTGGTAAGTGTAATGGTAATTCAATTGTAGTTAATTTATAGGTTAGGTTATTATATAGGGCCCTGTAGCTCCCTTCATAAGCTACGGTGGTAGCAGACTGCGTTAAGTTAGTTAGGTTTTAGTCGGGCAAACGTGGTGCCGCGTGGAGATTTTTTCCCGGTACTTATTTTTACCGGTGGTTTTTTCCCGGTGAAGTTCCGGTACAGAATTCTTCCCGCCGCTTCGTTTGTCCGGATTCGCTCTGCGCACATTTTCTGGCAGCAGAGCGTAGTTGCTCTGCACATGTTCTGTTTTAGTTTACCCCTACAGACATTGACTGTTTTATTCTCTTTTCCAGTTTAGTGAAGAAGACCTGGTAGCACCCGCCGCACTGAAGGTATGATATTTGAAAACCTCCTTTCTCCGTTAGTTGTATTCGTCATAGCTGAGGGTTGTGGTCATTATATGGAATGAAACAGACACAACTTATCTTGGCAATGTTAATAGAGTGGTTTGCCATTGCCTTATACATTTCACACACTAGCTGATAATTAATAAATATCAATACAGACAAATCCGTAGGAGAACTAAAGTAACCGACATAGCCTGCAGAATCGCCAAACTTATGTGGCAGTAGGCGGGGCACATAGTTCGTAGAACAGATAGCCGTTGGGGCAGAAAAGTTCTCGAGTGGCGACCACGAACCGGAAAACGTAGTGTTGGCAGGCCTCCCACTCGGTGGACCGACGACCTGGTGAAGGTCGCGGGTTGCGCATGGATGCGGGCAGCGCAGGACCGGTCGTTGTGGAAATCCTTGGGGGAGGCCTTTGTCCAGCAGTGGACGTCTTTTGGCTGAGAGAGAGAGACAGACAAATCACTCAGTTTCTGAATATCACCAATGTGATAATTTATCACTGTAAGAATTTTAAATTATTACTATAAATTTTCCAATTAATTAAGAGATTATGGGGTAAGTGAAATTAGTTGTTTGAAAATTGATTTTTAATTTTATAGTGTCTATGTGATATTTTCTAATAACATTATAGTTATAGTTTACATAATACATAAATAAGAACGACTGTTAAAAGCCATACGAATAAATAAATAAATTTTTTAATAGTTCTGTATATTTTTAAGTCTTATACAATAAAAATATCTTAGAAACCGACCCTGAGTTATGTTGTATGAGTTAGCTATGCTATTCTATATTATTTCAGGTGTGCAGAATATGCCTATCAATGGACTCCAAATTGTATGATTTGAGAGGTTTCAATCTGGACAACATGCTTGAACAAGTCACTGGTCAGATGGTAAGTGATGATCATTTTACGGTACACTCCTCTGCTTTTTTGGTAATTGCGATTTTGAACTTTATTGACATCACGTTTCTCTTATATTTGGTATGTTTTCCCACGACACGTCCACCCAATTCATACAGAATCTTGATGAAGTCGCTCTGTAGCTGAATAGGAACAATTATTATGCATATGACCGCCATCTTCTGCCCAGCATAACAGTACCAACACCTATAGATAAATAAACAAATAATAACCCTCTAAAAAATATTGCAATAAGGCATCGAAAGAAAACTACTATAGTATAAGCGAAATAAATCTGGACAAAAGTTCATTGACGTCTCTCTACCAATGTACACCATTTTTGGAAACGATACTATACAATGTCTTTGAAAATTATCGCAAATACGTCTCCTTGCGAATCGCAGTAGAAGGCGGGGTGAGCATAATGACCTTGTCAGACGTCACAAACATTTTTTTAAAGACATTAAAATAAAAAAAACCCAATTGGTATTTATGTATGTGAGGTTGAATATAACGTATGACAGGTTGTACTGGTTGTGCAAAAGGAACAAAAGTAAAAAAGTATGTAGGCCTAAGGCGCAGATACGTGACTAAAAAAATATTCAGTATTTTGAAGAATAACTTTTATTGTTACAATAACAACATATTTAAACAAATCAGAAACCATGATCATATCTACATAATGTATATATTAAAACTGCCACTGGTCTGTGTTAAGAGATATTTATTTACCTAAGAAAAAAAAAATGGGGGTCTTTATGCCAATAGAAGCAAGAACAATTTTTGCTTAATCAAACAAAACAACTAATAAACTATTAGCATTGATAAAAACAAATAAAGAAACAAAAACAATTAACAACACCTTTAAAAATTATTCACACAACTAAAAAGCCAAAGGTGGCGCACTTCTGACCAGGCGGAGCGAGTCTGACATCACACGAAACTGCGACTTACGACAAACCGATATAACTTAATTTTTTACGATTTCAAGGGCCATTTATTTTATTTGCTTTATTAAAAAATATTATGTACTACTGTTACAGATGGAATTGAGTAAGAGAAGGCATTTTATATCATATCAAACTCCGAAAACATAATAATAATTAATATTGCCTATAGATTTCGCCGTTATAATATGTGAAGTATAACTCGATTTTATTTTATTTGGAGTTATGTCAGTGCAGCTCAACTACCTTTACACGCCGGTACTAAGATTTCACGAGGGACGATAGTTTGCGATACCAATCTATGGTAAGCGATAATTATCGCAAAAAAAAATGTCTTGTTGTAGGTGCCAGGGCAATGACCTTTTATTTTTTCTTACACGATCCAGAGTATAGTACATAATATCCCAATTGATAAGGACGCCTTTTTAAATTAAAATATAAAAATTATTTATTTACTCCACAACAAATGGCCTTAGACTACTATTACATAGGTATGTGAAATACACAAATTAAAGTTAATACCATATAGGACAGTATCGTTGTGGAGATCTGGTGCCCGCGCTAGGTATCAAAGATCCTGGTCCCCACCCGGTTTGACACTTTTGCACATCACGTATTTATTTGTTTTTGAAATTTACTATTGTTTAATCTGTGCAATAATTATGATACATCAATAGGCTTATCTATCTATCTATCTCCTCTCCACAGATAAGAGAAGAAGACAAGCTGCCACAGAGACTGTGCTGGGAGTGTGCGCACAGGGTCGCCATGTGTTCTCGATTCAGAACCAAAGCTCTCAGGAGTCGAGAACTCTTGATGACTATACTTGAGAGTTCCCCATATGTGAGTATGAGGTGTTTTACAAGACTGCCCAAAAAGTAATGAGTTACCTATTTATTACAGTCTGATTAAAATTTTATCCTGGGTCGGACCTGAGCGACTTCACTCCGGTCTCATTGACAAAAGTACGGTCAGCAGAAAAAAATGTTACAAAAAAAAATATTTTTAATTTATCTTCAACAAACCAAACAATCAGGTGAAAAATGATGAACTTTCTTTTTTTATAAATGTCTAACAAACCTTGACCACGCTGGTGCGGTGGTTGGTGGCAATACATACCAAACTCGCTTAACTTTTAAAAATAAAGTTCGCGCTCATTATCTTAAATGTCTGTCAGATAGTTGATAAGTATTTAAGTAGTCTATGTAGTCTATGTATGGTTTATCGTTGCATTCAATATTAGATATATGAAACTTTAAATGTAGTTTATGACTTGTTATTTATATATTATGTAAATTACGTGTTACCGTATTTATGTTAACTCTTAATTCTTCTTTCCAATCAAACTATTTCCACTACCTGCTACACGTTACTGTTTCCACATCACCCAGTTGGTTGACTGGTAGAAAAAGCCCCAGCTTTAAGTCCGCCTTTTACTTTTGTAATAAAGTTAAATAAATAAATACCAAAATCAATTTCTTTAGTAAAATAATATGTAAGTACATTTAAATATGGCTTTCCATTTTTTTAATTTATTTAGTAGAAAATAAAATACGGTAAATAAAAGAAGCATTTATAAAAAATAGTAGATTTTACAACAAGTGCACAAAACGACCCATTTTTATCCGAGACTTTTAGCAGCCCGAGCCGAAGGCGAGGGCTGATAGTAATGTCGAGGATAAAAATCGTTTTGTGGACGAGTTATAAACTCTGCTTTTCACTTCGATTGCGAGGAAATAAAACAGTAGTATAACATAACATTTCTTTAATTAAAATTCAAAGTAAAATTAGTACAATTATTAATACTGAAGGAAATTGTTTTTCCCGGCATATTAACGGTATTTTTCTGAATTTGTGAAGATGATATATTGTGAGAAGATGGCATATTATGAGAAGATGGCTCTGACGATAACAAGGAATCTCTGGATGTAGAAGGGACTGGCTCGCTTGGAATTAAATTAATGGCTTCTGTTATACGGTCGGTAATCTTGCTTTTGTTCTCTACGGATTCTTCAATGTATCCCTCAGCAACCTGATCCGACTTCCACCCGCCATGTCTTTTCAGCATTGTTAAGTTTGCTCCCGAATCTGCTAGAAGGGTGGCTGAGGTCCGGCGGAAGCAATGACCCGTGTAATTTTCAGGATTTTCTAATTTTTAGAAAAGTTGCGATCTGTTTGGGAAACGCTGCAAATTTATTGCGTCCTATAACTTGCTTAGTACACTTCCCATTTTGATAGTTGAGAAAAAATTTGTTAGTCGACACGTTTTTGAGGTCGTAGAGCTTCATACTTTTTAACTATATTTAGGTAATCTCCTTTGACAACAAATGTTCGCTCTCGTTTGTTTTTTGTGTCGGGCAAGTTTATTGCTTGCAAAAGCGTGTCCGTCTTGACGTCATCTACGGTAATATTTGCCAGTTCAATGCCTCGGCACGCACCGCTTATGCCAAATATAAGTGCCACCTAAAACAAAATTAATAACTTTTATACACTTTTAAACAAAAGAGCAATAGGTATACGAGCTATAAAATATGAAAGGAATGTGTATTACGTACTTTTGTAGCCAAATATTTTTCATCGGGAGCGGTATTTAAGAAAGTTTCCACTTTGATTAGCTGAAAGGACCTTGCTTTTCTTGCTTTTGTGCCCACTGGAAAGCCTCTTCAACAAAGATGTAACCTTCGAATAATTTTGTATATTAACATTGTCCTTCATTTGTAATGTTGCTTTCAGCATGGAATATATACTCCACAGTGTAGACGGCTGAAGTTTTTTGGATAATTCATCAAAATAACTCAAAATAACACTTTCCGAGAACGTAGTCACTAGTTTTTCTTTTCTCCAATTTACAAAATTATCGTAAACTTTGAGATATTTTTCCCGAGACTTTGGCGGTAAAATCTGTTGCACAACTCTCTGTGCATTAATTTCCATAAGCGTATTAGGAGAGAGTGTTAAATCGTCTTCTTCACTAGACATTTTTAACAATTTTAGCAAATTGAAGAAATTAATAAACGCACGAAAAAAGAAGAGCTGTTTCCCGCCGCTTTATTTTTTTAAAATCTTACGACATTGATATTAGGCTTGGGCTGCAGACCTATACAGCCTACTATCAAATTAATTTTGAGAATAATAATTTTCTTAAATTAATTAAATAACCTACCGTACTTGAATTTAAATTTTAATATCTTTTATGTCTTAAAAAACACATAAGGCAAATAAATTAAAGTAAATATTATAAATCAACAATTTCTATCTATGAACTTCTTATTGTGTTTGGCTGTATGGCTCATTATCTTTGCCTTAATATAGATACATTTATGAGTAGATACGTTAACGCCCTTGTGCACAAAATTCGATTTTGTGCAGCCTATATCCTGCACAAATAAGCACTTTCTGAGCATGAGAAGTGAAAATATTATTTCTAATTTTCTCCAAAATATTTTTTGCACACCATGCAAAAAGTTAGTATAGTGAAGTTAGTTTTAAACGACAAGCTGACAAATTGATAATAACTGATAGAATTTTTATCATAATAGTACACTATTTGTTTGTCCTATTGTATACTTTCTTCCCGAGTGTGTTATGAATGACGGATTATATGGCCGACCATGACTAGAACATTTACAGAAGTTTCCATATCTGTAATAAGAAGTCAAAGATAGGGTTAACCCTAACTCCGGCAAGGATCCGTGCCTCACCACACACGGATCTGTGCGTCACAGCCAGTTATCTCTTCTCGACGTTCCACCGTGCTTACTTGCCAAACACAATTTATCCTCAAGGCTGGATAGCCTGTTGGACAACAGTGAAGAAACTTGATCACATAGAAACACGAACAGAAGTAACATAATACTATTTTGTTATATTTATTGTAACTTTATTTTTATGACAAATTTCATATTTGAAATATTTTGACTACTGTTTATAAATAACTTATTTTGTTATATTAGTAAAGATAAATCCTAATTAATATTATAAATGCGAAAGTGAGTTTGTTTGTTGGTTTGTTTGTTACCTCTTCACGCTTCATCTACTGAACCAATCTTCCTGAAATTTCGCATACACATAGCTGGAAGTACGGATTACATATACCTTTCATTCCGGGGAAAAGCACTGTTCCCGTGGGAAATTCACGCGGGCGAACCCACGGGCGAAAGCTAGTATTATATATTTTTCAGATCACCGTAGGCGACGTCAAATCTATAAACCGCACTGAGCACCAGCTAAATTCGACGTTAATACAGAAGATTTACGAGCCAGATTCGTCTGACAAAGTTATAGTTTATGATGACATTGGAGTCAAGCCGGAGGACAAGAACGAAGACGTGAAAGTTGAAACGGACGAGGTAAGTATTCTAAGACTATTTGCGCCCCAGGCATCGCTCCCGTAGGAATTTCGGCATAAAAACGATTAGGTACATAATATCTACTTTACCAAAAAGGCTACTGCCACAAATATCTACTTTCCCATAGTGACTACTTTGTACATAATGTCTACTTTACCAAAAATACTACTGCCTTAAATGTCTACGTGATATGCCCGGTATTTTTCTACACGCCTACCTACACTAACCAAAACCTAAAATACAACCACCAAAACCAAACTAGGCTACCAAATTTCATTCAAATCCTTCCAGTAGATTTTGCGTAATTGAGTAACAAACATATTGTAACTTGCATCTAAATCCTGATCCTATATCCTAACTAATATTATAAATGCGAAAGTGAGTTTGTATGTTTGTTACCTCTTCACGCTTTATCTACTGAACCAATCTTCCTGAAATTTCGCATACACATAGCTGGAAGTACGGAGAAGGACATAGGGTACCTTTCATCCCGGGAAATTTAAACAACTTCGCGATATAGCAGATAAAGCAACCATCATGATGGTTTATGACGCTATGGCAAAGTCCATATTGATGTATTGTGTTTCTGTCTGGGGTGGTGCTGCTAAAACTGATCTTCTGGAAGCAGAAAGAGCCCAAAGGCTAATATTAAAAGTGATTCATAGCAAGCCGCGCCTTTACCCTACAACAAAACTATATGAACTAGCAAAGGTACTAACCGTCAGACAGCTATACTTACTGTCTACCGCCATGCGTATGCACTCCAGTATTTCATCGAATGAAATCAAATCATCAAATGACACCCGCAGACGTTATGAAATCTGTACACGTACATTCGTTAATACCGCATTTGCAAAAAAATTTTATCTGTTTCGTAGCAGTATGATATATAACAGAATTAATAAAATTTTGAAATTCCATAACTGTAGGAAAAAAGAAGGCTGTAAAATACTGACAAAGTGGCTTCAGAGGTTGGATTACGATGAAACAGAAAATATTATTGAAATTATAGCATAAGAATAGCATATTATTAAGAAAAAAAAAAAAAAATCTGTTATTATTGCATACTATATGTATATTATATGTTAAAACTATACGGGGGACCTGGTGGCCCAAGATACAGGTTTCGGCCTAGTTTGGTGCCTCCAGTGCTCCCACAAGTTATCTTGATTAAGTTAACACTGTTATGTTATATATAGTTTGTAATAACTTGTGGAGTGAAATAAAGAGATTTTGTATTTGTATTTTGTAAATAGCACAGTTTCCGTGGGAAATTCACGCGGGCGAAGCCGCGGACACAAGCTACTGTAATGATAAATCTTATGTAATTACTGCGAAGTGTGATACAACGAAATTGTATTAGTTAATCAACTTCATTAGGATCTCAAATAAGTTAAAATGTTGAATAACGGATAGTTAACGAATATTGAATTTTGAATAACGAAATTGCATTGGTTAAACACATTTCATCTCCGCGAATGTCTGTTGCGCTTTCATGGCTAAACAGCTGGATAGATTTTGATAAAATTCTGTACAGATATATTTATTTATTTAACTTTATTGCACACATATAAAAGTACAGTACAAAAGGTGGAGTTAATGCTAAAATCATTGTCTGACAGTCAAACCTTAGGGTTGTGCAGAGAGTTCATATAGTTGAAGCCACAATACCTAATACCTTCCCAGCTGTAAAAGAACATTTATCAAGTTAACTATAGGTCATTCCAATTATACTGTTAAATTTTATGCTAATTTTAGGTCTCAAACTAGGAATTGATTTTTTGCATTATGTATCCTAACTAATATTATAAAAGCGAAAGTGAGTTTGTTTGGTTGTTGGTTTGTTTGTTTGTTTGTTTGTTACCTCTTCACGCTTTATCTACTGAACCAATCTTCCTGAAATTTCGCATACACATAGCTGGAAGTACGGAGAAGGACATAGGGTACCTTTTATCCCGGGAAAAAGCACTGTTCCCGTGGGAAATTTACGCGGGCGAAGCCGCGGGCAAAAGCTAGTTTGTAATAAATTAACTTAACACAGTCAAACATAGGCTACCACTATATTTTCAGATGCCCATAGACGAAACAGTAGTCAAGAACGAACAGGAGGATACAAACGAGATATTCTTCCAAGACTTTATGGATGGATTCGACGATAGTGACGATGATAAGACTCTGAGTGAAGTGGTCGCTAAGCCCAAGAGCAAAGTGAAGAAGAAGCGAGCGAAGTGCAAAGTCAAAGTGGAGAAGAAGAAGAAGAAATGTGAAGAGGATGATACGCCTAGTTCTACTATGGATAAGTGAGTTTATTTGTATTTTTACAAGCTTCTTAGGGTTCCGTACCTCAAAAGGCAAAAACGGAACCCTCATAGGATCACTTTGTTGCCCATCTGTCAAACATTTTTTCATCAAGTTGACATTCATATTATTGTTTTATAATAGAGTCGGTACCTACTTATATATACATACATACATACATACATGGAATCACGTCTTTATCCCTTACGGGATAGACAGAGCCAAGGGTCGTGAGACTCTAAGGCCACGCTTAGCTGAATAGTGGTACCTACTCAGGTGATGTATCGACCCTTGTATTTCCATTTGCAAAAATCTTTTGGATTATTTTTATTATATTACAACAGATTAACGGGTTGACTGTACGACTGATTGGCCTGGTCATCGTTAAGTTGATCTCACTCACAATTGGCAACTAAACGTAGTCATTAAGGTTGTGTAATGAGCTAATGAAAGTAAGCGAAAGTGTTGGCAACACATGCAAATGAGTTTTAACGTTAAATCTAACAAGTTGACAGCAAGACGATAACTTGGCTTCATATAAAAAGTAGGGAGTGGTGCTAAAATCCTGTGAAATAAGCTAGAATTATGATTTTTGTATGTTTTGTATGGTTTTGATAAA
The DNA here is from genome assembly GCA_018467065.1 of Ephestia elutella. Lineage (NCBI taxonomy): Eukaryota > Metazoa > Arthropoda > Insecta > Lepidoptera > Pyralidae > Ephestia > Ephestia elutella. The sequence continues at coordinate 10,608,572 of CM031574.1, forward strand.
AAAAAATTCATCAAGTTGATATTCATATCAAATACTCGGCTCTTCGGTCTCTTCCGACTGAAAAATTATCAAAATTCATCCAACGCGATCAAAAGCTATGACCGTATATGTTGGAAATTTCCATGTAACCATTTGTACATTTACCATTTTTTATTTATAGTATTAAATTTAAATAATTGTTAATTTTTAACAGTAACTGTTAATATTCAACAACAATACAATATGTTAGGAACTACTATTTAAAAAAATAAGAAATTTCACCATTATGACGTTGACAGGTAAAAAAAAAAGAAGGCATTGACATTGGAAAGAGATACCGAGTAGGTTTATTATGGAGGAGGGCTCTTGTCTTGGAAATTTTATAGTGTGAATATAGAAGTGAAAATGTAATTTATAATGAACAGTGGTTATCATCACGAGCTGTAATATGTTATACATACACGAGCAACAAATAAAGTTTAAAATAAATAATATCACTACAGGTACAAAACAGCAGACGTGAAGCGCCGGAAAACCCAAGAGGCGCTCGATGAGAACCTGTTCAACATCACGACGCTAAGTTACGAACAGCAGATAGCGGAGGTCGCTGCCCGCCAACAATCCGATAACTACAGGAACGCTGTGTTCAAATGTACCGTGTGCTATAGAGGGTTTCATATCAAGGAGCGATTGGACGCACACGCTATTAGACATACGGATGTGAGTATCTTAACTAATATTATAAATGTTTGTTTTTCTATAACATAGGGCAGCAAACGAGCAAGCGGGTCACCTGATGGTAAGCGATCACCGCTGCCCATGGACTACTGCAACACCAGGGGTATCACAAGATTGTTGCCGGCCTTTCAAGAAGATGTAGACTCGTTTTTTGAAGTTTCCAAGGCGTTTGTTTTTTGTTACCTCTTCAAACTTTATCTACTGAACCAATCCTGAAAGAACATTGGCAGAGATATATGGACTAGTGGTACCCTCTTAAAACGCAGTGTAGGACAATGAAAATATAACTAATTTATTTGTCGTTAGATAAGAAACAAAAAAGTAATAATACTATATTTCTACGACTTATGAGTAAAAAGATAAATTCTTTTGAATTTACTATGGGCCAAAGATTAAAACCATAACAAAACGTAACAAATGAAGTTTAAACAAAACGCTTAAAACGTCAACATTACTTTTTTGACAAATCTGTCAGTGTATGTCACTGTCAAATAGATTTGTTTTGCTCTAAAGTGACGTTGACGTTGACAGTTGTATAAGGGTAAGATCACATGAATAATTACATCGATCGTGTAAAATCGATTACGCCAATTATTGCCAAAATTGATAATATCATAAAATAGATGTAGGCCAAGATATACTGATATTATCTTGATATCTATAAGAAGTGACTATTTTTTATGTGATTTTATAGAGTGCAACGATTAGTTTCAACATACTAGCACAGGGCGGGCGCTTCATAGAAACGGCGCGTCAAATATGCCTACTACTACTACAAATGCAACTGTATATCCGTGAACACGTCAGTAACACGTCAATGTGTGCGTTTTTAAGTCGAACGTCCCACGTCTACACAAGAACGGGGGAGAAGTGCGGAAGGAGCGGGGGGGTGCCATATTGCGGGAGGGGCAGGGAGTTTCCTTTCTGTACGTAGTACTAATATTAATTCTGTGATACTAGGCTATAGTTACTTATTAACTCGATTAAAGTAGTATCATCATTAATCGATATTTTGTTGATATTTGCATGGCATATTAGTGTGTGACGTCCCTAAAGTGTGGGGGCCCATTGCGTTTAATTATTGCTTGTCAGTTAAGCGTTTTGTTTGCATAATTTGATTGAAAACAAAAGTTAATTTTTATTTATTCTCATAAGTTGTAGAAAAACTTAAATGTATGAAAAATAAGTGACTAATTATGGAGTATATAATACAAAAAAACCAACACCCTACATCTTATATTTCATTTGGTACCACGGCTGCCAATCTTCTTTCGCATAGACATCTGATATCTCAAAAATAATAGTTACAACACACATTGGCCATGGATTATTATTAAAGCCTTATTGGCATTATTGGGTTGATAAATAAACATATTGTTACAGCAAAGCGGTGCCTTCGAATGTTTCATATGCAAGACTCGTCTGAAAACCGGGAGAGCTCTCCGTAAACACATCACGGCTCAACACACTGAGCAGTTCAGTTGTAAGGGCTGTCCGTTTGTCACGAGAAACAGGTAATATATACTGTAACAAATATACGTCGAATAAGGCCCACCATGATATGGACCTGTACATCACAGCTAGTTAGCTCTATTCGACGTTCCACCGTGCTAACTAATTTTAAGTTTCCTTTTTATGTATAAATGATTTAGTATCATTGATTGTATTTGTATATGATTACTTGTATTGAAATACGATTTAGTTCCACACAAATATAGCTCTATTCGACGTTCCACCGTGCTAACTAATTTTCAGTTTCCATTTAATGTATAAATGTTTCAGTATCATTAATTGTATTTGCATATAATTACTTGTATTGTAAATACGATTTAGTTCCACACAAACATTTTTTTTATAGGGGCGTAGCGAGGGAACATGAAAAATGGCATTCCGGAACCAAGTATCAGTGTCCACACTGTCCTAGTGAATTCGAGTAAGTATAATAATAATATCTTTATTTCAGAAATAATTCCATAGAATACAATTACATTTATAACAAATTATTAATATTAGATTATAATTGAATTTAAATGCGATCCCCTATGGCCATCAACATGCAGTTCCTCAGTGTAGGGCAGTCGGGACGTGAGGATATCATCCTCAGGATGCTGTTGTTGCTGTTCCGCACACGTTGCAGCAAAGAGGCAGCCTTTTTCCGCATTATAGCATAAAAGTCATCTGTACGTGCTTCTGCGAACATGCCAGATGCACTGCATCTACGTGGCAGCCTCAGCAGCATCCTAAAGATGTTATTGTACTGGATGCGCAGAGTTTTAATGGACCCACGGTTATAATGTACCCACAGACTGCTGGTGTAGAAGCTTTGGCAGAAGGCTTTGAAAATGGTTATTTTAACCGGAGTGGTACACCGGTTAAAACGACGTGCCACCATATTTCCCCTGACCGCCAAAGCCCTGCGCTCCCTCTTAACATCATCATTGTCAGTTAGTGCTGAATTAACAATATGCCCCAAGTATTTGAAGCTAGTGACCCCCTTCAATGCATTTCCATACAAAACTTAAACTTATTTAGTTGTGTTATTCGTTATTCCAAGTAATAAAACACATCATTATTTACATCTGCAACATGTGATAAAGGCATCAGAATGTATGCGATGCTTTTTATTTTGAAGTAGCTTGCGCCCGTGAACTTTGTCCGCACGTAATTTATTATCGACTAGCTGCGCCCCGGGGCTTCGCTCCCGTGGGAATTTCTGGATAAAAAATACACCCTATGTGTTATTCCTGGTATTTTTCTACCTGTATACCAAATTTCATCGAAATCCGTCCAGTAGATTTTGCGTGATTGAGTAACAAACATCCACACAAACTCACATCCAAACTTTCTCATTTATAATATTAGTAGGATTATATAATTAAACTTACGACAGATTTTAAGTTACATCTTCAAGAATACAACTGAAAACCGCATAATTTGTTTTTCCAAACATACAGACAGAAAGACAGGCAAAAATTCTTCAAAAATGGTTTTGGCTTCTATTGACCTTATAGACCCTTTGGAGCGTGAGCTCCATATAATAATAAAAGTAATCTTCAGGGTCGGTGTATGGTAATTTATTGGTAAAAACATAAGACCTAAAACAAATATAATAACGGTTAGAAAAGATAACAAGACACACTTCACTATAAATTTAGAATTACTTCCGAAACAACTAATAAAACTTAATAATACATACCCGATAAGGGTCTATAGTATAATAATATTTCAAAATAGCTTCACAAATAAAGTAATGTATATCGGTAGATACGAGGCCAAGAATGACAATCAGAATGCAGAATCGAATATGTATGAATACAGTTTAAAATTTATGACAGGTGAAATAAGTATGTATGTGCCAGCGCACGCATAAATGGATCCAAAGAGGATGAACGCGTCGCCGCGTTACACCTTTATAGTTTTTCTTAAATACATCCTACGTACAGACATACCAGTTACAGTTTTATTATATGTATTGATGATATTGGGTTGATAATTAATTTACGCAAGGACATTTTCTTGCATATTTCTTATTCATGTTTCGTATAATTTTCATTGTGATTCCCAGCAAGCTAACAACCTACATGGGCCATATAAGAATCAAGCACGTGTCTGACTGTGTGTGCGAACTATGCGGGTACACGTTCGTCAGCAAGAAAGGCATTGACGTGCACAAGAAGAAGAAGCATCGGCTGCAGGAGAAGACTGTGAGTTTTGTACAATTTTTATTGTAATTTCTTGCAAATTGACAACATTCACAGCAGTTGTAACTGGCCTTGAAATGTGTATTATCTAGACATATAATAAGACAGTAAAAATATTTTGTCTGTACATTTAGTGTTTTTAGTGTGTTGTATAGCTATTAAGCCTGGGCAACATATAGGCTATAATTGATTTTGAAAACTGGAACACCTGGTGAAGAACCTTAACAGAACAGCTAAACTATAAGAAATATGGAAATAGTGCCTTAACAAAAGTTATTCAACCTGATGAGCATTTTCTGCTGACGTATAAAAATTTAAGATCTGGAACATCTGATGAAAAGCTCCAATAGACCAGCTACACTATAACATATATGGAAATGGCGCCTTAGCAAAACTCGATTAATCTGATGAGCATTTTCTGTAGACGTATAAAAATCGAAGATCCGTAACATCTAAAATAGTTTGGAACACAAAAGACTTTTCATCTAAGTGAAACTCACGCGGGCGAAGCCGCGGGCAACAGCTAGTGTAAGCTATATCTGAAAGTTTGCTATTTGTTTTGGTCTGGGGGCCGATTCTACTAATTACAAACGTAGATGACGTGTCTTAATTGTGTCTCAAGAGCCAAAGAAATTGAAATAAAGTGACAAGATCTCTGTAAGACTTCTATGTTTTATTACGATTACTTTGGCTTTTGAGACACAACTGAGGCACGGCATCTACGTTTGTAATTTCTAGAATCAAAGGCCTGTTCTGTGATCCCAGCAGTGTGACAGCAACGGGATTACACGGTCGATTTTTTTTACTGGCATGTTGCGAAAAGTAGCTATATTCCCGTCAATATTGAACCTTATTCATCGGTGATAAGATTCGAAATTAATGTTTAAAAATTCTCCGAATTAACTGATACTTCTCTGTTCTAGATGCCCCTAGACGGTCCATACTGTTCAGTTTGTGACGTGACGTTCGTATCGGAAGATGCGCATGACAGACATCTGAAGCTGTCTTCCAAACACAGCAGCGATAATGACCCGTAAGTTAACTACACTTCTACATCTACCTACACTTTAAGATTTGTATTTTTTAATGTTTGTAACAAAATAAATAAAACTAAAATTGCTGTATTTTATATTGTATTAAATAAATAAATAATAAAATAGTAATAATAAATAAATAAACTCAAAAACAACTCGTTTTTTTACCTTTAAAATGCTACATCATCTTTGAGTAACTTAGGCTATTTTTTGGTTTTCTGTGCACTTAAGATGCAGATCGTATCTACATTAAATAAGAGTACTTTAACTTAGGCTATGAATGAATTTCGTTTAATATAATCCTAATTATAAGTAATTTTGTTAGTAGACAATCGAGGGAAAGGGCTTTAAACTGGGGATTCCTCCACTCATAGGCGATGGGCTAGCAACCTGTCACTATACCTGAATCTCCATTCCATCAGAGAGCCCACTATTCAGCTAAGCGTGGCCCTCGAGTCTCACGACTCTTGGCTCTGTCTACCCCGTAAGGGATAAAGACGTGATTCCATGTATGTATGTTGTTAGTATTTTTTAGATGTAAATACAAAAATAAATTACAATTATTCATATTTTAGCAACCGAATAAGAAACGATTCGCAAAGTATGCACACGGAGAAGAACGGACGTGTGATGAGGAAGATAGAGCGGAGGCCGGTCATACATCCCAGGGACCTTAACAATCAAGAGGTCAGGCCGGACCGGCCTGGACCTGTGTCTTGTGAACAGGTAAGGCAGTATAAATAAAATAAAATATAATAAAAATAATAATATAATAAAATATAATAAATAGCCATTTGAATAGAATAGAATAATATAATAATTTGTGTAAATAATACTTCAATAATAATACTTTTTACTTTGCTTGGTCCGCGCAGTGAACCTAATGGTTGTATATTTTTCACTGTTATTTTGTAAATATTTTATCTATTGGTGTTATTGTGTTTTTCATGTAAATACCTTTGTAAATATAGTTGATAACTGTCCGCGCGTGTTTTTAAATAACTTCGCTGTCTGACCTATCGGTATCGCCTACAACATCTTCACCATATCCAATTTCTATTGAAACGCATTAGGCATGCGTATAGTGGGTATTGGTGTTAGGTTACGCATGCCTAATGCGTTTCAATAGAAATTGGATATGGTGAAGATTTTCGATGTGCAGGATTGAAATGCGATAGCTCAGTTGGAAGAGCAAGGTCGTATAAAGACCTGGTCGCGGGTTCAAGTCCTGCTCGCATGGAATTTTTTCACCATATCTTATTTCTATATGAGAGTACTTTAGTACGTTATTCTATGTATGTATGTAAAGAATAAAGACGTGATTATGTATCAACCCTAACCTACCCACGGCAAAGATCTGTGCCCAGAACGGACCAGTACAATGACGTGATTATGTATCAACCCTAACCTACCCACGGCAATGATCTGTGCCCAGAACGGACCAGTACAATGACGTGATTATGTATCAACCCTAACCTACCCACGGCAATGATCTGTGCCCAGAACGGACCAGTACAATGACGTGATTATGTATCAACCCTAACCTACCCACGGCAATGATCTGTGCCCAGAACGGACCAGTACAATGACGTGATTATGTATCAACCCTAACCTACCCACGGCAATGATCTGTGCCCAGAACGGACCAGTACAATGACGTGATTATGTATCAACCCTAACCTACCCACGGCAAAGATCTGTGCCCAGAACGGACCAGTACAAAGACGTGATTATGTATCAACCCTAACCTACCCACGGCAATGATCTGTGCCCAGAACGGACCAGTACGTCACAGCCAGTTAGCTCTACTCGACGTTTCACCGTGCTACTAATACGTAGCAACTAGTGATGTGCCGTTTCCGAAATTTTCAAGAATTTCAAGAATTAAAAATTGGGAGAAAACGTTCCCGAAAATTTCTGGAAAATTTCGGAAATTTTCCACGAAAGAAATTTTCGGAAACCGAGAAATTCTCAGCGGCACATCGCTAGTAGCAACACAACGAGAAATAATAAAATATTACATGGCGGCTCTGCAAGGATGATACATAACATATAATTTCCAGTGCGGGCTACAATTAGGCGATTTGCGTCTATACGCACAGCATTTCCGTCGAGCGCATCCCGACAAAAACCGCACCAAGTACCCCGCCATGAAGACACCGGCAATGTGCGAACAATGCGGGAGACTGTTCCAGGTATACTATACTAGCTTTTGTCCGCGGCTTTGCCCGCGTGAATTCTCCACAGGAAAAAAAATATAATATTTCCAAGATTTATTAATGAAAATTTTAACAATTTTGACTAAAATTTGTGTTAAATAAAATTTTAAACAAACAGTGTTTTTTCCCGGGATGAAAGGTACCCTATGTCCTTCTCAGTACTTCTAACTATGTGTATGCGAAATTTCAGGAAATTTTGTTCAGTAGCTTGAAGAGGTAACAAACAAACTCACTTTCTCATTTATAATATTAGTTAGGATTAGGATTTAGGAATATGAGAAATGGATATTTTGTTATTTTATATTCCGATTCATTAAAGTGGCCATTTTAACCCTCCAGAATCGCCATTCTATATATGATTGTTATTATAACATTATCATTATAATTTGTTGATGAGTAACATGCAGAAATAACACAGTGTGTTATTAATTAGTTTAAGCCTTTGTTTATTAATGTTTTAGTGTCTGTGGCAATGAGCGATTTTTCTGACAGCTAAATTGAGAAAAAAAAATCAGTATAAAAAAAGTCTCAACAGATGGCGTTTTATTGAAAACCGAGTCGTAATAATGGCTGAACCTATATGGTGCGCTTTTTACTGTCAGCCAGATGCAGAAAAAAAATCACATAACAGTTTGACAGTTGCAAAAATCAAAATATTGATACTTTTTAGATTTCTTTTATTAGGTTTTTTTTTTAAATGCCAATACCGTGCATTTGAACCTGCCACCTATGAAATCATCTGGAACTATTTTTTTTTTTAATTTGGGTCTCGGAAAACCCCTTATTCAAATAAACTTCTATTCTAGTAAATTAAACTTTTCCATGTTTCCCCCACCAGAGCATGGCCCTGCTAAAAGACCACATGTGGGTACACACAGGCGAAAAACGCTTCAAATGTGAACGCTGCGACAAGAGCTTCACTCAGAAGACCAACCTCGTGTTCCACATGAGGGTCCACAGTGCCACGAGACCCACGTACGAGTGTCCCTTGTGCGGGAAACACTTTGCCTTCTTCAATAACAGGAGGCGGCATATGTTTGTGAGTATTTTTTAATATTATGTCCACAGAAGTGACTTCCACAGGAATGACTAATCCACAAAAGTGTCATTTTTAATCCACAAAAGTGACATTTTTAATCCACAAAAGTGTCATTTTTAATCCACAAAATTGACATTTTTAATCCACAAAATTGACATTTTTAATCCACAAAATTGATATTTTTAATCCACAAAAGTGACAGATTTAATCCACAAAAGTGTCATTTTTTTAGTGACCAATAAAATGACTATTTAATTAGATTATTAGGCCTGGGAGATGACTAGTATAGATTATAGTTAGTAATAAGTGAGAGATGGTTCAAATGTGAACGCTGCGACAAGAGCTTCACTCAGAAGACCAACCTCGTTTTCCACATGAGGGTCCACAGTGCCACGAGACCCACGTACGAGTGTCCCTTGTGCGGGAAACACTTTGCCTTCTTCAATAACCGGAGGCGGCATATGTTTGTGAGTATTTTTTAATATTATGTCCACAGAAGTGAATCCCTCCACGGAAGTGACTTCCACAGGAATGACTAGATCCACAGAAATGACATTTTTAATCCACAAAAGTAATTTTTAGAAGTATTTTTTAATACTATGTCCACAGAACACGCTAGATGGGGCCTTTGGGTCTTATGACCTTAGGCTCTGTCTACCCCGTAAGGCAAACGGACGTGATAATATGTATGTCCATAGAAATGAATCGGTCCACGGAAATGACTTCCACAGGACAAGATCCATAAAAGTGATTTTTTTTTCAGTGAATCGATCTACAGGAATGACTATTAAATTATTAGGTCCGCGCCCGCGTTATTTCCCACGTTATGTCCTTCTCAGTACTTCTAACTAGTAAAGCTAAAATATTATATTCTTTTTCTTTTATAGGGTTCTGTACCTCAAAAGGCAAAAACGGAATCCTTATAAGATCACTTTTTGTCCATCTGTCAAACTTTTTTTTCTCAGGATCGCTTAAAGGTATCATGTTGAAATTAATATCGAATACTCGATTCCACGGTCTCTTTCAGCAAAAAATAATCAAAATTATACGTCAACGCGAAGGAGTTATTACCGTAAATGTTGCGATTTTTTACATATTTTGCGATTTCAGACGGCAATCAAAACCTATGGGGTATTTCCCGTTGACCTAAAATTACGAACTTTGGCAAAAAGCAAGGTCTAACAGTACTTGTACAGGAATAAATCTGAAAGTTGTAAATATGTTATTGGAAGTATAAAAGTGATACAAACATATTTTTGCGCTTGATGCAGTATGAATTCTTGGGATCGAACTACAAAGTTAAGTTAGTTTTTGAAACTAGTTGGTCTTTTAGTTAGAGCTATAATGTGAGATGCAATGCGTGTACGGAACCCTCGGTGCGCGAGTTTGACTTGCATTTGGGTGGTTTGACTCGCACTTAAGGTTCCTCAACACTCCTACTCTGAAGCTGAGTTCAGACTACGCTATAATATTGTGCTCTTTAGTATAGCAAAGAATGACGCAATGCTATACTATATAGCATGGCGTTCACATTACGCTATATTATCGCAAGCATTTAAAAGTATATAGCAAGCTTCATGGCGGCGAGTCGACACAGGATCATGTCCAGACTTGTCGCTTGCGGTGGCTCATGTTGCTTGCGGGACGGGCGGGGGGAGGGCGGCGCGATATAGCACAGCGCATTGAGCGCATCGCACCAATTTATAGCTTATAGCAAGCCAATAATATATCGCACAGTACAGTGTGAACGTGTCCATAACAATGTGTGGTGCGCGATATTGTTGTGCTATGAGCTATATACTATATGCTATTATATTATAGCGTAGTCTGAACTCACCTTGACTCCTATTGATAACATTATCTCTTCCCCAGATCCACACAGGCCTGAAGCCGTTCAAGTGCGAGTCGTGCGGCAAGTGCTTCACGACGGCCGGCGAGCAGCGCGCGCACGTGGAGCACGTGCACCTCAAGAAGCCCTGGCCCAAGCGGGCCCGGCCCCGGGCCAGGGATGATTGGCAGAAGTGTGCGCTTACTATGGAGGATTAGTGATATAGTGCATTAAACTGTAGTGCCAGGCTCCAGCCAAGAAAGATTGGCAGAAGTGTGCGCTTACTATGGAGGATTAGTGATGAAATACTCCGAAATAGTGAAGATATAGTGCTTAAAAGTGTATAGTGTCGTTAGAAAATAACAAAACGTCGTTACATGTGCACCTCAAGAAGCCCTGGCCCAAGCGGGCCCGGCCTCGGGCCAGGGACGACTGGCAGAAGTGTGCGCTTACTATGGAAGATTAGTGATATAGTGAACAAATATGGAACAAATAGTGCATTAAAGTTTAGCAACAGGCCACCGTGGAGGATTAGTGGCTAATTGTGAAAAAATTGTGCTTAAAAGTATGTATGTATGTAGATGTGCACCTCAAGAAGCCCTGGCCCAAGCGAGCCCGGCCGTGAGCCAGCGATGATTGGCAGAAGTGTGCGCTTACTATGGAGGATTAGTGAATTGTGAACAAATTGTGCTTTAAAGTGTAGCACCAGCTGCTTAAAAGTGTTTAGTGTCGTTAGAAAACAACAAAACGTCGTTACATATGCACCTCAAGAAGCCCTGGCCCAAGCGAGCCAGGACGAGGGCCAGGGAGGACTGGCAGAAGTGTAAGCTTACTATGGAGGATTAGTGAACAAATAGGGTCCGGCCTTGAGCCAAGGATCACTGGCAGAAGTGTGCGCTTACTATGGAGGATTAGTGCACAAATAGGGTCCAGCCTCGAGCCAAGGATCACTGGCAGAAGTGTGCGCTTACTATGGAGAATTAGTGATAAAATTGTGAACAAAATAGTGCATTAAAGTTTAGCACCAACTGCTTAAAAGCGGATAATGTTGTTAGAAAACAACCTGTGCACCTGAAAAAGCCCTGGCCTAATCGGGCTAGGCTGAGAGCCAGGGACGACTGGCAGAAATGTGTGCTTACTATGGAGGATTAGTGAAATAGTGAACAAATAGAGTATTGAACTGTAGTACCAGGCCCCTGCCAAAAAAGATTGGCAGAAGTGTGCGCTTACCATGAGGATTAGTGAGCAAATAGTGCATTAAAGTGTCCCTAACAAAAATCATCAGAACAACTCCCTAAAAACACCAGGCCCTGAGCAAGGGTGGATTGGAAAAAGTGTGTGATCACTATAGAGGATTAGTGGTTAATTTCGAAAAAATTGTGCTTAAAAGTGTATAATATCGTTAGAAAACCACAAAAAGTCTTTACATGTGCATCTAAAAAAATCATAGGTCAGGGCATTGGAGATATCATCAGTCAACAGCCCATATTAAAAAGAGTACTAAGCTTATCACAGGTCCTACACAAAAACAACCAGAACGACAGAATATCTGTGAAAACAAGTACAAACATTGCCCACAATGGGAATCGAACCCGGGCCCTCGAGACGGCAGACGGGCGTGATTACCACTACGCTACAGAGCGTTTTTCATGTCACAGTTGACAGAATATCGCAATAATTACGAAAATCATTAAATGGAGATTTTAGATTTTTATTTTTACATTTAATAATAACCAAAGTGAGCGGAAAAAACCTACAAAAAAGGACTTAGAGAAAATGTACAGGTCGCGTCATATAAAAAGAACACTGGAAGAGAGAGGGAGTAAATCCTTGGATAACTTGTGTAAGTACAACTCAGTTACCCTTCAATGGATTAAAGGTCATAGCAACTCACTAGGCAACGATGCAGCTGATGAGCTGGCAAGAAGGGGATCGAGCCGTACCCCTGTGGGACCTCTGCCGATGGCCCCGATCCCTTTCGCGCAGGTTCGCTCCTGGATCCGCTTGCGCAGCAGTGAAGAACAATCCCAATTATGGCGAACCCTCGACACATGCCGGCAGGCAAGGGAAGCACTTCCCGAATGGGACAGTCGCTTCTCAAAACGTCTGCTTAGGCTACCACGAAGGTATTTACGCATTATGATTGGCATAATTACTGGTCATTGTACACTAAATAAACACCTTTACACCCTAGGTCTTACAGACAGCCCACTATGCAGGGCATGCATGGAGGCTGAAGAAACTGCAAGCCACCTCCTTCTGGAGTGTCATGGCGTTGCAACTACAAGAGAAGAGTTCCTGGGGAACCCAGGGACTATGAGCGAAGCCTGCCGTACACCATCGGCGGTTCTTCGCTTCCTAAAGGAGCTGGGCTGGCTCGAATGAAGTTCCGGCCCATCCCTCCTCACGCAAAAAGGGCCCAAACTGGAGGCCTAATTGCGGAAAAGTGTCCTCGATGGAAGTAAGAAGTAAGAGAGAGGGAGTGAAACTTGCGCATGGGTACGACTGACGAACCAATCGCGTGCGCCAGACGAGACCCGCCTCCCGCGCTCATCGCTTAGACCGATAAATCGCCTACTGCGCAGCTTAACCACCAGCGTTCATTTTACATGACGCAACCTGTAATACATGTATATGGTTTATTATTAACTATAGTAGTAACATCCTGTAGAGATGCTAGTGAACTAAAACTGACCCTTAGCTTTTAGAAAATGTATAAGTAAAGTCCATTTATTCATAATTGTCCTATTATGTAAACAATCTTCACAATACTTTTTGTTGAATTTTGTTGAAAATAAATCAAATATTAGTTCAAACCTAAACATTCTAAAGTCAAACATTTATTAACCACGAAAGTAATTTCCTAAAAAGTCTATTTTAATTTATATTGTTGTAAAATCATAAAAAGACAAGATTGCTTACATGATGGGACAATTATGAATAAATGGACTTTATATTGTTTATATACTCTGTCCAAGGAATAAGTTATTTTTTTTAAATTAAGTATGGCAATAATTTTGTTATTAAAACAAATTATTTTACAATAATTAAAAATCACGTCGGCTGTACTCCATTCCATCAATAAGCCCACTTTTAAGCCAAGCGTGGAGTATTACGACTCTTGGCTCTGTCTACCCCGTAAGGGATAAAGACGTGCCTTGGACAGAAAATGATTTGGAATCTCAATGAAGTATCACAACATATTGATCTCATTTTTTATACATTTAAAAGTTTTTATAAAACAAATTCAGAGATTTGCATTTTTATTATGATTGTGGTGTGAGTTTTTCTATATAAGTGTGTGTATGTAGAATATAATTGAAATGTAAGTCTATGTACTTTCAATAAATAATAAATTAGTTAGCGACATTATTATTTTCAGTGTCATTTATTGATAAGTTAAAGTTCATAATTTTGTAATGGTGAAAAATTAAATTATGTCATGTACTTTTGTAATAGATTCTTAATAGTCATCTGATCTCCACTATGCAATAATATAACAAATAACTCGCCTTTTTGTATTTTAGACGAAATGTACATAATAGAAATTGTATTGTAGTATTTATTTGTGTATGAGCCTAGTAGAAGTATTGTGATTTATTTACAAAATTAATAAAGTAATTTAACGATTATGGTGATTTTATTTAAGAAACCTGCATTTCTAATGTGTTTAGAAATACAGGGTGAAATATTAACCTCACCCTATATAGAACTGGCTAGCAACTTTACATATGAACGCAGCTCAGACGAAGGAAAAAAGAATAGACATGACATACCTAAACTGCGTTTTTTCTTAACTTGTCCTATTATCACAGGGCGGGCGCTTCATAGAAATGACGCGTCAAATATGCCTACTACTACTACAAATGAAACTGTATATCCGTGAACACGTCAGTAACACGTCAATGTGTGCGTTTTCATAGTCGAACGTCCCACAGTTACACAAGAACGGGGGAGAAGTGCGGAAGGAGCGGGGGGGTGCCATATTGCGGGAGGGGCAGGGACTTTCCTTTCTGTACGTAGTACTAATATTAATTCTGTGCTATTATGTAAACTTCACAGTACTTATTGTTGAAAATAAATCAAATATTAGTTCAAACCTAAACATTCTAAAGTAAAACATTTATTAACCACGAAAGTAATTTCCTAAAAAGTCTATTATAATTTATATTGTTGTAAACATTTACATTGATTGTTACATATACATACATTACATTGTTACATAGACATAATAGGACAAGTAAGAAAAAACAGACTACAAAAAATCGTGCATACTAAAGCCGGCGCCGACAACGGATTTGGCACAAAGATGGCGGCCTGCGCGTACTAATAATAGTGACAAAACATGACGACCGGCCGCATAACTACTGTTTATATATAGATTGTTATGCCGGGTCTATTCTTTTTTACTAAGTCTATGGAACGCAGACGAAACCGCTGAACGTAGAAACTTGACATTTTGCAGAGAAGTTCTTTATATAACATAAGTGAGCACTAAGAAAGGAATTTTGGAAATTCCATCCCTAAGGGGTTGAAATAAGTGAAAAACGAAATTCACGCGGGCGAAGCCGTGGGCAATACCACCTAGTTGACATTAATTGTGTAAAAGCCAGTAGTAAATAGAGCATTGACGATAGAATAGAATATTTTTTATATGCAAGACAAAGAAATTAAAACAGATTTTTGAGCTCCCTAGTAGCGCAGTAAATAGAGCGAACCTTCCCTAGGGGTTAATTACGTGCGGTCCAGTAACTCAATTTTTTTTATATTATTGTTTAGGATGGTTGTAAGTATTTAAAATAAATATGGCACAATTGAATAGCTTTTGCACTCGCCGCCAAATTAGAAAAATAAAAAAAAAAACACCACTTTGTTCGGTTTTTCGCTTAAATTTTCTTTTAAGTGCATTTTCGCTAGAAAAGTGTTCTACACAATGTTGTAGAAAATTAAATTTGCCGTTATTTACATTTTATATTTTGTTTCTAAGATTGACAGATTCCGAGAAAAAAAAATCCTTTGCCTTAAAAAAATCTCATTTTTCAAACATTTGTCAATCTTTTTTAATTTAGAACTATGTAATCCAGTCATGACCTATTCTAGGAGAAAAAGTAGCAGAACAAACATCGTAGGGAATTTAATTACCTGCAAAACGCAATTGCATATTTCTTAACCAACCCTGCAAGGTGGAGAGTAAAACTAAATGATAAAACAACGGATATTGTTTTTTGCTATAATATTTTACTTTTTACTAACTGAACCTCGCTCCCATGGAAATTTCGGGATATAAAGTACCTTATGTGCTAGTCCTGATATTTTTCTAATAGTATACCAAATTTAATCGAAATCCGTCTAGTAGATTTTGTGTGATTAAGCAACAAATATCACATCCAAACTTTCCCATTTATAGTGTGATTCATTGCAGGTGAGTAACTGGTACCTGATTGGGACACTGTAAAAGTGTCTGTGGACATTATCAAGTACAGATATTAGATAATATTTGCTTCATCAGCAATAAAGATTGGGAAAGAAACCCGATTTTAAAATGAAAAAGTTTGGATGTGATATTTCTTGCTCAATCTTAAAAAATCTACTAGACGGATTTCGATAAAATTTGGTACGCTAGTAGAAAAATATCAGGGCTAGCACATAAGGTACTTTTTATCCCAATATTCCTATGGGAGTAAAGACCCCGGGTGCAGCTAGTAGACAATAAAATATGATAGCAAAAACGTAATATTTTAACTTTTACTTTTACTCCCTCCTCCATAGGGTTGGTTAAAAAAAATTACATGTGTTTTGTAGGTAATTAAATTTCCTTCAAATTTTATTCCAATATATATTTTCCTAGAGTAGGCTATAAATGAATTACAGCGCTCTGAAGTAAAACGTTTGACAAATTTCCAAATGCGATCAAAAATGTGATTTTTTTCAAAGTGCACATCTCCATAACTATTAGTCCTAGAAACAAAATATAAAATGTACATTATAGGAAATTTATTTTTATAACATTGTGTAGAACTCTAATGTAGCTAAAATGCATCTAAACGAAGGTGAGAGCGCAAATCTGAATAAAGTGGCAATTTTTTTGTTTTTCCAACGTATGGCGGGCGTGGAAGGGGGGAGAAATTGTGCCTCTTGCATTTTAAACACTTACTAACTATCCTAAATAACATATCAAAAATTCAGAACTATTGACCCATTTGTAAGTAAACCCTACCCTTAGCTCTATTTTCGTCATTATTCAATGAACTATGGACGGATTTGTATTAAATTTGGTATACTAGTAGAAAAATACCAGAAATAGTACATAGGTTACTTTATATCCTGAAATTCCCACGGGAGCGAAGACCCGAGGCGCAGTTAGCAGAAAATAAAATATTATAACAAAAAAAGCAATATTCCGTAGTTTTAATATTGAGTTTTACTCCCCATTCTGCAGGGTTGGTTAAGAAAAATGCAAATGCGTTTTGTAGGTAATTAAATTCCCTACAAATTTTGTTCCAATACTTATTCTCCTAAAATATGCCATAACTAGATTACAGCGTTCTGAAGTGAAAAGTTTGACAAATTTCAGAAAAAGAAGATTTTTTTAATTTTTTTTATGATCACACATCTCGGTAACTATCAGTCCTAGATACAAAATGTAAAATGTAAATAATAGGATATTTAATTATCTACAAGATTTTGTAGAACACTTTCCTAGCAAAAATGCATCTAAACGAAAATATGAGCCTAAATCTGAAGAAAGTTTTTTTTTTTTTTAGTTTTTTTAAGATTACTACGGACGCGGAAACTTGGCAATTGTGCCCTTTTTATTTTGAATACTCACAATAATCCTACACAACATTTCAAAAAATTCACAATTGCTGGACCGTTTGTAATCTGATTCTCGTCTATTTACTGCGCTATAGTGTCAGCGTTCAAAAACCTGTCACAACCACAACATTTTTAACATTACCTACCTACATGAAATACTTTTAATCCCAAAATTCCCATAGGAGCGGAGCCCCGGGGCGCGGCTAGTAATATTTGTACACCACATCACTAGTACAATCGTGATGATTTTATATTTTTTTTATAGCCTACTAGCTTTTGCCCGCGTGAATTTTATTTATTTATTTATTTATTTATTCCATTTCATTAGAAAACAATATTCATTGTGTTGGAATTAAAATTACAAATAAAAACTTATATCTAAAAAAATACAATTTAAAATAATATTGAGGAGATAGATTAACAAGATTACAATTAATTTATTTAATTCAATTTAATTTAATTCGTCCACACTATAAAAACATTTCTCCAACAAATAAGTCCTCAATTGCTTCTTAAATACTTTCACATTTGTAATTGTTTTTAAATTACGAGGTAGTTTGTTGAATAGATTTGTCGCTTGGAATTGTACGCTTTGCTTAGTTATTTTTAAGTGTGGTTGTAGTAAATTTACAATATCTTTTCGTCTAGAACTTAAACGCTTCTCTCTTTCTTGCTCTGTTTCATACTCATTTAAGTGTTTAACTAGATTTGTAAGTATTATTTGAATATACAAGCATGGTACAGTCAGGATCTCCAATTTCACGAAATAACTTCTGCACGACTCCGTCTGGTGTAAATGGAGCATTGTTCTTAGTGCCCTTTTTTGCAACACGAATGCTTTGTTTATGTTATAATCATAGCTTTTCCCCCAAAATTTAATACTATATCTCAAGTGAGACTCAACTAGTGCGTGGTAGATCATTTTTAATTGTTTTAAAGTCAATTCCTCTCTTAAGCTTCTTAGAGCATAACAAGCAGAACTTACTTTGCTTTCAATGTACTTTAGCTCTTCTTTCCAATTCAGATACCTATCAATATGTATACCAAGAAACTTCACAGCATCTGCAATATCCACACGATCATTATTCAAGATCACCTCTAAGGTGTCCTTGTTCCTAGCAGTAGTTCCAAACAGAATGGCTTTGGTCTTTTGCAGATTTAGTTTGAGGTTATTGGCATTGAACCATTCAGAGAAGGCCAAAACTGCCTTATTTACTGCTATATTAAGTTCCTCAATATCTTGTGCTGCTATGACTGCATTCGTATCGTCTGCAAATACCACCAGCCCGATATCTGGCATGACGTTATACATAAAAGGTATCAAGTCATTCATAAAAATTAAGAAAAATAATGGCCCTAAAATTGATCCCTGTGGTACGCCTTTAGTAATCTTAGTCAACTTTGATTTATAAATTTTTACATATTTATTTTCTGTACATTTAAGCTCCACAAATTGGTATCTGTTTGTTAAGTAAGACTTCAAAAGTTTTAGAACACTATGTTTAATGCCATAAAATTCTAGCTTATTCAGTAAGATCTCATGATCAACCGTATCAAAAGCTGAGCTCAAGTCCAAAAACAGTCCAGCAACTTTCATTTTCCTGTTTAAATATTGGATAACCTCTTGAACCAAGGTCTCTATCGCTTCACTAGTTCCAATATCCGTCCGATATCCAAATTGCCTTGGGCTCAGAATGTTGTTAATATTGAGATGTTTTGTAAGACGCTTTTTAATTAATTTCTCAAAGATTTTTGAAAGGGTCGGCAATAAAGAAATGGGCCTGTAGTTGCTTGGTTCAGTCTTTGATCCCTTTTTATGCACAGGCAAAACTTTTGCTATCTTTAACTGATCCGGAAATATTCCCTGTTCATAACACTTGTTAAAGAAAATGGCAAGCGGTTCAGCCAATAGGTCTAAATTTCGCTTAAATACTGAGATAGGTATTCCATCCCACCCGCATGATCTTTTATCTTCCATTTTCGATACTATGCTGGTAATTTCTTCAGGAGTCACAATGTCCCAAGTCATATCATGTTTGCATTTCTGACTGTTGTGCTTAAGTAATCTCATTGATAGTTGTAAATTTCCTGTGATGGAAGACCGACTATGATCAAATTTTTCAGCAAAGATATCCACTATAGTATCTTTACTATCTATGTATTTATTGTTATCTTTCAACAATATTTTCTCCTTATCTAAATTTGAAACTTTCTTTTCTGTGTTTGTTCACCACACTCCATATAGCTTTAGTTGAACCTTTTGATTTCCTTATCTCTGATTGTATGGCTAACTTTTTGGCGCATCTTACCACTTTTCTAAATATTCTAATGTAATTTTGTCTATAATGTATTAAATTTTCGTCATTTACTGATCCATGTGCAGGCACTAGAAAGCGTTTCATTGTGCTAGATACCTTTTATTCCCTTTGTTATCCAGTTTAGGTTCTGTGATTGTCCAGATCTAAAATGTTTCACTTTCTTTTTAAAACTCTTATCAAAAATTTCATTTATATACTTTAGAAAAGTATTTATCCCATAATCGTTCCAATTATGTTCAACAATGTGTTTTCGGAACGTATTATTATTTGCCTCATTAAATATTCTTTGTTCTTTCTTAATTGTTTCAGTTTTCTTCTTTATTGCACCTATTAATGGTAGTTCCAACTTACACAGAAGCGCTGCATGACCATCTGAAATACCATTGTGGTCTATCTCAGTACTAAGTATGCATTCGTCCGAAAGATTCGTGATGAAATTATCCAGACAGGATTGTCTATTACCTTGTATATAAGTGACCGACGAAATAAGAGGTCTAAAGCTGTAGCATTTCAATAAAGATAGAAATTCCGACCTTTGGTCATCATCAGTGAGAAGATCCACATTGAAATCCCCACAAATTATACACTTTTTATTGAAGAAGTTTTGAAGCAACAATTCTAATTGAGTTATAAAGGCCTTAAAGTATTTCTCCAGCGTATTTCTATAGACACAGATTAAATTGACACCAGTATTTAATACTTTAATGCCACAAACTTCAAAGTACTCCATTTTATATAATTTCTTACAAACCAATAAGTCTTCAACATCGCAATCCTTTGGTCCCAATATAAGGCTACCGCCCCTAATTTTAGTAGCTCTACTATTATGCGATAAGATATCATAATTAGTTAGGTGAAACAGTTCAACTTTTTTGCTATTTAAAAAATGTTCAGTAATACAAAGAAATTGAGGCCTTGATTTGTTTAGTGATTCTATATACATGTCCAATTCATTCTTTTTTGTCGTCAAACCACACACATTTTGGTGATATATGTAAAAATCACTCAATACAGTATTATTATCTATTACTAAATCACAAGTTACATCATTATCATTAACTGTTATGGTTGTGAGTACACTACCATTGTCAATATTTACTTTGTCTTTATCAGTATCATAAACAGGATAATAATAATTTGTGTCAACGAAAAAAGGTCCTAGCTAGATGTTCAAAAATGGTTTTGATTCCCAAGTTACTTACTTTACCGGTACGATGGGAAAACATGTCAAATGTTAAATTATAATTGCAGTCAAAAGCATGTATATTATCGAACAACTGTAAACTATTTTGTACTTTAATGTTAAACATCTCGACTCTATAATTATACAAAGGTGCTCCACATATATACGTAGGTAAAGCAATAATTATATTGGTATGCGTTATAGTCTCTATCATCTCTCTTAAATCTTTTACAATATCAGTATAGTTTTTAGATATTTTAAAAATCCTCTTCCCCAACCAAGAGTATGCAATAATCGTTTAAAGTGAAATCCCTTATTTTTGTTTCTAAACCCCTCAAAAAGTTCCTTAGTTGTAGCGTAAGGTTTTATATAATGACAATATTCTAGACCTATAATATTTAGTTTTTCTACAGCTTGTACCACTTTGTTTTTATTATTGCTACTTATAACGCACAATTTGAAATCTTTATGTTTTGCTTGTTCATTAGTTTTTGTCGAGTTAATATCATCAGTTCCATCCTGCTGCTCGTTCAGTTCTTCAAAATTCTCTTCGCTCATAATTATTTGTGAGAGTGATAATTGGTCACCATTATCATCCTTGCTATCATACATCAGGTTAAATTTACTATTATTTACACTTTTATTCTTTTTCTTTTTTTTATCAGATTTTTTGGACGAGCGACATATAT
The DNA here is from genome assembly GCA_018467065.1 of Ephestia elutella. Taxonomy (NCBI): domain Eukaryota; kingdom Metazoa; phylum Arthropoda; class Insecta; order Lepidoptera; family Pyralidae; genus Ephestia; species Ephestia elutella. Next base: position 10,630,116 of record CM031574.1, read on the forward strand.
GAGTCAACATATTCGTCTTTTTCTCATAGTCGATAATTTTCTTTTTTAATTTATTATTTTCCATTAATAAATCATCAATCTGTTTGTCCGCATTTTCTTGTTTCATTTCCAAATGTTTAATTTTGGCTTTGAGTTCCTCAAACTCTTCTACAGTGAGGTAGCTCTCATTTATTTTTCCAGGACAGCTTCTGTTTAATTTGTTTGCATCTTCATCCGAGTAATCCTCATCCTCTGAACTCTCTAACGCCAGAGATTCGATAGAATTATTTGTTGGAATGTTGATATTAGGTTTAGTACGTTGAGTGACAAAATTCTGATCAATCCAAGATGAATTTTGGGATTCTTCGCATGCTGCAGAATCCTTGGTTTCAGCAAATGTTTCAACCTGCTCAGTTGTAGAGACCGCAACATGTGGCGATTCAGGAAGTTGACTAGCTGTATCTATGAGAGTCTTAGATTTAGGGGTGGTCGTTATAGATGATTGTGTCATATGTAGATTCCCGCTAGAATCCGTAGATGCTGGTACACTAATTGAAGATGTAGCTGTGGTCGTTGTGGATGATTGTGGCCCATTTAGACTCCCGCTAGGATCCGTAGATACTGGTAAATTAATTGAAGATATTTTTTTGGAGGCCGCCGTCGGCGCTAAAGGAGTGCTTGTGCTTGTGTGAGCACGTTCCCGACGTTTACCAGTACATAGGACGCAATTCCATTTATTGCTACCTTTTTCTTTTATTAAATAAAATAGCTTCTCTGAAACATTTGTACAAGATAGGTGATATGTCTTGAGGCACGTACTGCATGAGAGTAATTGTCTGTCCATAATAATTTTGTTACACTTTATACATTTCTTCGCCATGTTAGTTGGCTAAAAAGGATCGTGAAATAACACTTTTGTTTCTCCTGAGGTTCGAACACGAGTCCCCCGAGTTCAAGACAGTAGCACTTCCCGCTGCGCTATTGAACTATTCGAGGATATGACGAAATATTATATTAGATTGCAGTCGAAGTCACTATCATAGATGTTTTGGGTTTGATTTTAACAAAAGCAGCAGCAAGCAGAACAAGCGCCATCTATCGTAATCACGGAGAATTACTGAGTAGATTCTTGATGAATATCAATATTAAGCAGTGGCGTTAATGCTTGTGGCGCGAAGCAGTTGTCGTATTTATTAGCAATACTAGCTAAGTATCATAGATGTCGCTATTTGATAAAATTGTGATTAATCAGTGACAAAGCAGAATAGTTCTTTTTATAAAGTAAGGAAAAAATTTCTCACACTTTCCCACATAGTTTTTGACTTAATTATGGCAAGGCACTTATAAAATGTTTATCAAAATATTATTTTAACACTAGTTATTGTCACAGATGTTTTGTTAAGTTCACGAGTTTATTTACAGTCACTATGAATACCTCTCTTATCCAATATTTCGTTGTATATTATATAGTCTGCCAAACAATTTACATCAAAATAAGCACTAACACTAAATAAACACATTTAAAGTTGGAATTTGGTAAAACTTCTATGTTTATATTTTCTATTATAATTTATAGCAGGAGCTCACAATTTTGTGTTTACACTAGACAGCGCCCTCTCGATTTCTGAATTTCCCACGGGGACAGTGTTTTTTCCCGGGATGAAAAGTACCCTATGCCCTTCTCAGCATTTCTAAACGTGTGCAAAATTTCAGCAAGATTGGGTCAGGAGATAAAGCGTACCTCTTCAGGTAACAAACAAACAAACTCACTTTCGCATTTATAATATTAGGATTAGGATAGTAGGTATTGTGTCGCAAAGGCCTCTCTCTATTGCAAGTTGTGGCCACTCATTTTATCACTATTGTTTATGAATTAGATGTCGAGAAGGAATCTTGTGCTTTCGTCTTCATTATCTGATCCCATCACATTCAGGATGCCCTGAATAGGAGTATCAACACGTAGTGATTAACATTCTTTGGTATCAACAAATCTTTCTTGATCGTGTATTTACCATGAAAAATAAGTGGTGGTCATGGTATTCACATATTTACCTTCGATTCTTTACTTGTCATTGTCAACTTTCTTTAAAATCTACCCACATTTAAAAACTAAAGTTGACGCAGTATCTTTCGATTAAATATTGTTACTCAACGTTATTGTAATTAAAGTGAAAATCATTGCCGAATACTATGCCTATATCAACTCAACATAATCAGAAAAACATGATTCAGGAAAAACCTTCACCACTTTTCGTTATAGACAAATTAGGGTGGACACGAGCGTGGAACGAAAAACCGGAGAAGCTCCAATTTGATGTCGTTACAAAAGAAACTGACGAAGGCTACAAAATCTGGACGGAAACTATGAAAGATCGTATTCAACTTACAAGGTATTTAGGAAAACGTAAGATGAGATATTACACATATTCTCTTCAAGGGACAGAGAAAGAATTGCGTCGCCTTAAGTGTGAAAGATGTGAGAAATTTGGACATGTTGATATGTATTGTCGAGCCGTCCTTTGCCCTTCGCACCAAGCGAATTATGAAAGCCACAACGATCATATACAAAAACGTATGCCTCATAAGACTGGTAAAGTCAGGAGAGGCCAGAAAGGCCGTGTATGTTACTTCATAGATGGTTATTCAGAACCTATCTTCTTGTAGATTATTATTATGACACCTTGTGTTTTTTTGTGAAATATTCATTTTGTTGTACCTACTTATATGTTAATTAAATAATTTAATCCCCTACCGAATGGAATGTTTTTTTTTTCATTTACAAACTTGATTTATTTATGGTATACCTACTGTCTACTTTTTACCTGACTGCAAAGGCAGGGTTATGTTTTCACGCGTATCTTGTATGTATATTAAATTCGTAATTACCTCATATATCTCTAACGACTGAGTGGATTATGTCAGATTCCTCTCGATAGCCCAAGTATTCTTAGGTCTTCGTCTTCTGCGGCTCACTTCGTTCACTGCAGGACATAGGCCTCCTCTAATGCACGCCAAGCTTCGCGATCTTTTGCAGTCCTCCACAATGGGCCAAATTGTTAGGCCGTTAAAAATTCGACTCGATTGAGTGTACGTGATTAAATAAGCTAAAGAACTTCGGAGTCTTATCTATGCATTCGTCATGCCCCTCTATGGTCTTACCAACTAGCTGTTGCCCCGCGGCTCCGCCCGCGGTTAAAGTATATCTTGTGTGTTTTACATAAAATTTTTGAACCCCGTTGGAGCCCCTTGGGGGTTGATTTTTAAAAAATAAGTAGGCTATATTTGACCCCGAGTCTGCAACTATATCCATATCAAATTTCATCAAAATCGGTTTAGCCGTTAAAGCTAACAGATTGACAGACAGAATTAGTATAGATGGATATGGAAGTATGGATTAGATTCGTTATATGAAAAAAAGTAAAATATTTTCATTTTTTTTTTTTATTATAGCCTACATATCTTTTGGGGATGCTGCTAATAACAGCTTTTAAATTGCCTTGTTCACTTTTAGCGTAGGTATCTGTGCCAGAGAAAAAAAAATCTGTCAGATTTAAGTATACATATATTTACAGTTTAAATTGATAATTTAATTGCAATTGCACGTTATATATTATTCCAAATCTCCGAACAGCTGGTAACGCTCTTCGCCATCTTCCTGTTGTGGTAAGACCTGGAAAAACATACATAGATCCATATTAATATATTTCGTACTTAGGGGCCGTCCATTAATCACGTGATCTCACATGGTGACGTTTAAGACTACCCCCCACCCAACATCACGTGTTTTTTTAATATCTACAAAAAAAAATATTTTTTTTAGAATATTTATAATATTATCTTGCCTAGCAACAATGGCGAGACAAGGTCACACTACACGCTGCTTTTCGGTTTGAAAATCGCGCGTTTAAAAAAAAATACACGTGATATCTTACTAAACCCCCCCTTGTGATATTTCGTGATTTTGTCAATTTGTGATTAATGGACGACTCCTTACAGTAATTTGAAATGACAAAAACAAAACAACTTTTTAGGAGCACTCAAAATTCAATAGTACAGTCAACAGCACATCAACCTACTCAAATTCATTGCAAATTCGACTCTGCGGCCGCGGCATAAGAGATCATGCAGGGTAACTTGAGGTGCGGTCGACTGTACATCAATTAGCTAGTTACGAAAAAGTTGCTGTTTATGCTTAGTAAAAATTTTGCAATTAAAAAGTATCAAGCACTGAGATTCGTATAAGCGGTCTAGTTCTTACATGGTATTATTATTTGTATGTCAAGTCTAGAAATCCTTAGTCTGAGGAATTAAATAATTTTTAATTGCACAACGAGCGTCAAGCTCGAAGTGCATTACTCTCGCCTCGTAACAGTTGCGTTAGTTTCGGAACATAAATTGTCTCTATTTTAATACTTTTTACACGATTGACCAAAAAAGGAGTGTTATTACACGATTGACCAAAAAAGGAGTGTTATGTTTTCAGGGTTCATGTATGTAAGTATGTATGTAAGTTTCTTTATTCCACCATAAGTCCTGAACGGCTAAACAGATTTTGATGTGAGAGGTATTGTTAGATTCCTTGCATTCCTCCGAGTGACATAGGGTATTTAAGTAGTCAGTCGTGTTTTTTTTATTTTTAAATAATAAGCTTGTTTCTTTTTTTTTATTAACTCTCTGATCCTAAGGTTTAACTGTCAGACAATGTTTTTAGCATTAAGTCCACCTTTTGTACTGTACTTTTGTATGTGTGTACAATAAAGTTTAAATAAATAAATACACACATTTCTTCGCTCCCCGCGGTTCCGCTTGGGCCAGGGCTTCTTCATGTGCACGTACGCGATGTGCTCGCGACGCTGGCTGGCGTGCTTGAACCCCTTCACATACAGAGGGATAAATTGTTGAGTGGACATTCCACAATGAAAACAATATTATAATATTACTAGCGCCACACGGAGGGCGCTTCGTAGAAATGGGGCGTCATATATTACTACTACTACAAATGAAACTGTATATCCGTGAACACGTCAGTAACACGTCAATGTGTGCGTTTTCATAGTCATAGCGTCCCAATCCGCAAACGAACAGGGGAGGAGTGCGGGGGATGCTATATTGCGGGGCAGTTGTTTCCTTTCTGTACGTAGTACTTATATTAATTCTGTACTAGCGCCACGCCCCGACTTCGCTCGGGAGATACATGCATAAATTGTAGCCTATGTAACTCAGGTATAATGTAGGTTTCTATTGGTGAAAGAGTTTTTGAAATAGGTTCAGTAGTTCCGGAGATTACCCCTACAAACACTTCTTCTTTATAATATTAGCAATTATTATGATACAAAATCAGGCAACCCGCTCGTTCGTTTGCCTCTCTCTTTAGTCGTATTTCCTCATGACTGAGGGTCGTGGTCATTATATGGAATCAACGTCTATCTTGGCAATTTTAATGGAGTGATTTGCCATTGCCTTCTCCATTTCACACACTAGCTGATAATCCTCAACCAGAGTGCAGGTTTCCCCACGATGATTTCCTTCACAGGAAGAAAGTGGTGGTTGATGAAAACTAACATAGGTACATATAGCACAGGTAGGTTTCGAACCTGGGACCTTCGCAGCCACAGGCGGGCGTTCTACCACTCGGCCACCACCGCTTCGTTTGCCTACTATTCTAATAAAAAAAACAAAAACAAAATTTTAAACATACAACCAACCTTCCCGCACATCTCACACTTGAACGGCTTCAGGCTTGTGTGCGTCTGGGGACAAGTTAAATACATTGGTGATTTCTAGACAAAAACATATAAATGTGATAATCCACGGGAAAAGGTACCTTATGGTCGTTGGCACTTACGACATTGTGCTTATTATGAGCTAAGTAAACTCGTATGATTTCTTTTCTAAACGACTTAAGCGCCAACGACCATAAGGTACCTTTTGTGGAATGACACAAATAAACATGTAAATTCAGCTTATAGCAATTAATGAAGTCGTCACGACAAAGAAGTTTGGTGGATTGACATACCGCATAAGACCGCAAAAAAGGGCGTCAATGTAGTTTAGCTGATGATATATCTGACGTATCAATGAGCCTACATAACATATAAGTTAAGCATATAGCAATTAGTAAAGTCCACACGACGAAGATTGGTGGTTTGTACTCGCATAAGAAACGACCGTGAAAGAGAAGTCGTCAATGTAGCTTTGCGGATGATGTATCAATGAGCCTACATAATGCAAGTTAAGCATATATCAATTTTTTTGGTCGACACGATGAACAAGATTGGTGGTGTGTACTCGCATAAGAAAAGTCCGTAAAAGTAAGTCGTCAATGTAACTTAGCGGATGATATATCTGATGTATCAATGAACCTACATAACATGTAAGTTAAGCATATAGCAATTAGTGAGTTCCACACGACGAAGATTGGTGGTTTGTACTCGCATATGAAACGACTGTGAAAGAAGTCGTCAATGTAGCTTAGCGGATGATATATCTGATGTATCAATAAGCCTACATAACATGTAAGTTAAGCATATAGCAATTAGTGAGTTCCACACGACGAAGATTGGTGGTTTGTACTCGCATATGAAACGACTGTGAAAGAAGTCGTCAATGTAGCTTACCGGATGATATAACTGATGTATCAATAAGCCTACATAACATGTAAGTTAAGCATATAGCAATTAGTGAGTTCCACACGACGAAGATTGGTGGTTTGTACTCGCATATGAAACGATCGTGATAAGTAAGTCGTCAAAGTCAAAGTCAAATTTTTTTATTGAAACTTGGCCTTCAAAGAAGGCTCTTTTTCACGTCGATAACTAATTATTTAATCATAATATTTTATGTCTCAAAGCTACAAACTACTAGCATTTCGGAACGACCACTGCTGAGAATCAATGTAGCTTAGCTGATAAAATATCATTTGTATCAATGAGCCTACATAGCACACACAAGGCGTAGAAGGCAGCACAGTCCAAACAGATGACTACCTACCCAAAATCATCAGAGATTTTAACTTAACATGGTGGAACAGCCTAGTTAAGGTTGCTGGAAGTATTTGATAGAAAGCTGACTAAGAATCTATATAACAAACCTTCTTCTTCGTCCATCCCTTCTCCCGTTTTATTTGGGGTCGGGTCTCCTCGAGTAAGAATCTATATCATCAATACATATAATAAAACTGTAATTGATCTGTGTCTGTACATAGAAGAATATATAACATAGGAAAAAATCTATGAGGTGTCTTCATGGGGCCAATAGAAGCCAAAACAATTTTTTGTAGAATTTTTGTCTGTATGTTTGTACGCGCATCGCGCAAAAACTACTGGACCAAATTTGATGCGGTTTTCGATGTTGTATTATAGAAGGTCTAACTTAAATCTGGTTAATTTCATCTTGATACGTCGCTTAGAATCTGAGATATGCGCGGACGAAGTCGCGGGCATAGAGTAACAAATATGAAAGAAATATTGTAACATTTTGTTTGCTTGAGTTTTTCTATTTCTTACTTTTCCTACCTGTGAAGATTTGTAAATGGCTATCTGTTTCTTATTTACTCTATCTGTTCTAACTTCTTATGCTGTAAGTCTTCCTTAAATGTAAAAATATAAATAAATATAATATTGCAAACTTACATAGGAATGTCTATGCAAGTTGGAGCTGGAACTCAGCCGTTTGCCGCACTCAGGGCACGCATAGGTCTTCCTGGCGGCCTGGTGCAGCTTCAGATGCTGCACCAGCCGGTACTTGCGCTGGAACCGCTTGTTGCATTGCGAACACGAGAACTGCTTCTCTGTCGTGTGTGTGTGGCTGTGGTCGATTAGGAGGGCTAGACTCTGGAAAAATAATAAATAAATATATACGGACAAATCACACAGATTGAGATAGCCTCAAAGTAAGTTCGAGACTTGTGTTATGGAATACTAACTCAACGATACTATATTTTATGACAAATACATATATAGATAAACATCCAAGACCCAGGCCAATCTGAAAAAGATCATTTTCCATTTTGACCTGACCGGGAATCGAACCCGGGATCTCCGCTGTGGTAGTCTGGCGTGATAACCGTTAGGCCACGGAGGTCGTCAAAAAAAGATATAATAAAAATTAAGAAATCAGTAAAAATCCGACCACATCCTTTCTTTCTTATCGAGTGTGTACTAACACTGGTGTCAGATTTTACTCAAGTCGCCTAAAGGCATCTGACATGACTTTTACGACTACTGCCATCTAGTGGAAGTAGCCGTATATACACTAGTAAACTAAACAGTCAGCCAATGTGCAGGTTTTGTCACGATGTTTTCCTTCACCGGAAGCAAGTGGTAGTCTAAGAGAAAACTATCATATATGAGTCAGATTGGTCTACAAACTCATGTGACACAGGTAGGATTTGAACCCGGGTTCTAGCCGATCTCAGGCGGATGTCATTACCAATTGGCCACAACCATAAAACAAGGATATAATGATTTAAAAGAAATAAATGTGTGAATTAGTAAAAACCAACCACGACCATAAATCATTTTCAATGGCTTCTAAACGGTTTATGAATAAAAATTATTTTATTTGAAAAAAAACTACAGGCACAGTTTAGTACATATGCCAGCGGTTTCATCGGCGTGAATTTAGTTTTTCATCCCCTTAGGATGGAATTTCCGAAATTCCCTACATAGTGCTCACGTACGCTATATAAAGAACCTCTGCATCAAGGTTTTGTCACTGTGGTGTTATCCTGTCCCTTTTGGACAAGGCGGCAAAAGCTTTTGCCCGGCAAAACCATAAGAGATAGAGGTGTGGTGATAAAGACCATTTTGTAGAGGGTAATAGGCAACGACCACAGCCGAAGTTATTCCTAAATTACTCTCACAATTACCTGGAAAATCCTGCCGCAGACCTTACACATAGATTGCGCTCTCACTCGCACGGTGCTCGGGAAGTTGGTTTAGTTCTTGTTTAATAAATTCTCAAGACTGGCTACTGCCCAGCGAAACCATAAGAGATAGAGGTGTGGTGATAAAGACCATTTTGTAGAGGACATCAGGCAACGACCACAGCCGAGGTTATTTCTAAATCACTCTTATAATTACCTGGAACATCCTGCCGCAGACTTCACACATAGATTGCGCTCTCACTCGCACAGTGCTCGAGAAGTTGGTTCAGTTCTTGCCTTATGAGTTCTCAAGACTGGCTACTGCTCGGCGAAACCATAAGAGATAGAAGTTTGGTGATAAAGAACATTTTGTAGAGGACATCGGGCAACGACCACAGCCGAGGTTATTCCTAAACAGCTCTTTAAATTACTTGGAACATCCTGCCGCACACTTCACACAAAGATTGCGCTCTCACTCGCACAGTGCTCGGGAAGTTGGTTCAGTTCTTGCCTTATGAGTTCTCAAGACTGGCTACTGCCCGGAGAAACCATAAGAGATAGAAGTTTGGTGATAAAGACCATTTTGTAGAGGACATCGGGCAACGACCACAGCCGAGGTTATTCCTAAACAGCTCTTTAAATTACTTGGAACATCCTGCCGCACACTTCACACATAGATTGCGCTCTCACTCGCACAGTGCTCGGGAAGTTGGTTCAGTTCTTGCCTTATGAGTTCTCAAGACTGGCTACTGCCCGGCAGAACCATAAGAGATACAGGTGTGGTGATAAAGACCATTTTGTAGAGGACATCAGGCAACGACCACAGCCGAAGTTATTCCTAAATCACTCTTACTATTACCTGGAACATCCTGCCGCAGACCTCATACATAGATTGCGCTCTCACTCGCACAGTGCTTGGGAAGTTGGTTCAGTTCTTGTCCAATGAATTCTCAAGACTGGCTACTGCCCGGCGAAACCATAAGAGATACAGGTGTGGTGATAAAGACCATTTTGTAGAGGACATCGGGCAACGACCACAGCCGAGGTTATTCCTAAATTACTGTTAAAATTACCTGGAACATCCTGCCGCAGACCTCACACATAGATTGCGCTCTCACTCGCACAGTGCTCGGGAAGTTGGTGCGGTTTTTGTCGGGGTGAGCTCGTCTGAAGTGCTGGAAGTACAGCACCGCATTCGGCAGCTTCTCGTCGCACTGCGAAATTAAGTTGGATCATATTTCTAGGATGTTACAATCGATGTGTAAATTATATTGAAATCAATTAATTCTATTATATTGAAATCAATTAATTCTATTAAGAAATTAAAAGATTGGCTAATAATTAAATCAATCTATATACACACACCTTTACAATATTAATTACTTATTTACACTAATTTACAATTTTTTTTTTTTTTGATGCATCAAAGCTGACTAGATTATGTGGATTAGGTTGCAATGCCTGACAAGGTACATTTTGTATTTACTTTTAGTGAAACCAAATTTAATGCAATGTTAATAAATAAATAAATAGGTCCTATTATGAATTTTCTCCATTAAAGATTTCAGAAGTGTCAAAAGTTAAAACAAATTGTTAAAAATAAGTAGTTCTATAATTATAAATTATAAACACGTTTTAAATTAGTGACAGCTAGTATTGTAAATAATGAGCGGTTATTTAAGAAGTTAAGATATGTCAAGAGCAAACCTGTTCACAGCATATGGGCCCCTCTATGACGCCTTCATCTTTTTGTCGAGTTCTGTTCGGCCCGCGAGGCGGCCTACTTGGTGATATTTTTAATCTAGAAAATAAATACTTATTTAGCTTTAAATCGTACTAATATTATAAGGAGGTAGTGTTTGTAAGTTTGTTTGTAGAGAGTTATCTTCGGAACTACAAAAGCGATTTCGAAAATTCTTTCATTAATAGAAAGCTAATGCCTGCACTCAGGCATATGCCACTAGCCTATGTCACTACATAGGCTACAATTTATGTATGTATCCCATGTGCGAAACCGAGTATAAGTAGTATAAAATTTAAATATTGATGTATTCAAGCCATTGAATTATAAATAAATATGGAAGTGTAACTCTCATACAACGAACGCTCAAATCTTGGTTCCATTTACGCAAACAAATGTACTTAAATACAACAAGACACTCACACATTCTCATAGAAAAAGCTAGTACACGATTGGGAGCGTCAAGGTCACGGGGCGGGGTCAACACACCGCGGCAGCCGGCTACCGCTCAAACAAACGGCCAGCCGCTTGGCGTTTGAAGTGTCGGCACAGAATTAATATAAGTACTACGTAGTCTCGGCAAAGGAAAGAAAGGTAATTCCGCTGTTCTTCATATCTGTGTGATTTCTACACCACTTAACGACACACGATGGCCTATTTTTGCTAATTAAACTTGCGAAATTACTCGATGATACGTACAATTGACACTTATGCATTAGGTACAAGTACAACCGTTGAACTCGCTGCGCCACGGCGAACTGAGGCGAAGTGAGGTATCTATTTTACGCCCCGCCCACCGAGGTTCCTATTTCGTGGAACCATTTTTTTGGCGTTGTTAGAGTTCTATGGTATATTAGTTCGTTGATTCAAGCTGAATTAATAGTACATTGTTACAGAGTAGAGAAAAGTAACTTTTTTAAGGCCCGAGACGGGGTTTGGCGCCCGAGCGTAGCGAGGCCGCCAATAGTTCGAGGGACTTAAAAAAGTCTTTCACCCGGGGTAAACACTGTTCTTTTCATTACGAATACAAGGAAAGTAAAAATAAAAACATGAATCAGCTAAAGAAATGATGAGTGAATTATACGGAAGCATAAACAAATATCTAAACTTGAAAAAAAAAATGATCGGATTACGGCTTTAGCTTCCAGCATATTTTTTTTTCTGTGGCCGAACAACTATTTAGCTATTAGATTCTTTTCATTTGGTTCCATCATTGAAAAAATAATAAAAAAATCTATATTATATAAAATTATAAAAAAAATATATTCTTTAACTTCATGTTATTTCAATTTTACATAATATGTTGAATGGCTGTATAGGAAGTTGGAATATGGTTCAATAGAATAACGTGAAAATAGAACTATTTTTTTTTAAATAATTTGACAGCTGTCAGTTGAAACGATTCTCCCTGGGGCCGAAAAGTATTACTTTCTCAACGCTCCTCAGGCAACTTCAGACTTACTTTCAGAGTATGAGTAATGAAAAAAACATTGTCATCCTTTCTACTGGTAGTACTTATGAATTTGAGCAACTTTTTGTATGGGTCCAATTCAATCCGACCGGGAAAAAAATCAGCTTGTCTTTAGACCCCCAGAGCGAGACCCTTTATTTATTTTTATTTTATTTCAACCCTTACAAACTCATACATCATCATCATCATTACAGGATATTCTCCCAATACAATGGATGCGATAAACTATCTTCTATTTTAACTAAATTAATTACTAACACCTGGTTTCTGAAACGCTAATCAATGAAAAAATGACGTATAAAGTTGATAATCTCTATTTATAAGCAGTTTGGGTTTCTGAACAAGCCTAGAGACAGTTTGTCATCGATTTGTTGTTCCAAATGTCAGATCCATAGAGCTAGGTACGTCTGTCGAATTTGACATTTGTTGTCAACGGAAGACAAAACTATAGTGCGACAAGGACGCTTTTTGCACGTGGTAGAAAACGGAACTAATGTCAAAGCTATTAAAATTTTACATTTGAAACGTAGGTGGCGCCCTCACTCACGTGCAAAAAGATCGAGGGCGCACTATATGCGTTGGACAGAAACAAAACATGAATGAGTGAATGAAAAAGGTCAAACAGTCGATTAGATAATTTTACGGTGAATAGCTTTTCAGAAACCCAAAGTTGTTTAGCAGATTGTTAATTATGACACTCTGTTACCAAATTAAAAACTTGACATGCTTTTCGGAAACCGGGCGTTAATGACTTATATGATCGGTATTGTAACTCACGAGTGTTTAGGCGACAACAGTCGATGTTTCTCGAGCGCGGCCTCGCTTTGGAAGCGGATATCGCACGCCTCGCACTGCGGAGCGTCCGCCGGTATCTAACACAACACAATACCGGATATTACTAAGATGCAGTGGCGTAAATATACCATCTGGGGTCCGTGGCAAATTCTTTTGATGGGGCCCTATCAGTAAAAATCGTCACGTTGTACTCAGTTTAATTTTAATAAACTTCGAGATTAGATCAGCGTACTCAATTACACATTGTATATGTCCCACTAATGGCCATAGGCTTCTCTTAGGCGAGAGGGAATGGTTTGTAGTCCTCACGCTAGCCAAATATTTTTGCCAGCCCTGCCACCTTATTGTTACGCCACTGCTAAGATGTACCCACAAAACAATATGGGTTATTTTATTACTGAGATGTACCATACATTAAAGCAATAAACGATTTAATTTGATTTCATAATCACGACAGAGGGTAGCACTAGCATAACGAGTAATTTTGACAGTGACAAGATTTCAAAGCATGACAAATTACTTTTTACTACATGTGCTGGTGCCGCCATCTGGGCCCGACTTTGCTTATATTAAGTGCAATAATTCAAACTCGTTTTCGCATTTTTGACTATTAGGACTTATATTAAAACAGCGAAAGTGGGTTTGTTTGTATATTTATTTGTTTGTTTGTTACCTCTTCATGCTTTATCTACTGAACCAATTTTCCTGAAATTTCGCATAAATATACTTAAAAGTACTGAGAAGAATAAAGGGTACCTTTCATCCCTGGAAAAAGTACTGTTCCCGTGGGAAATTCAAGCGGGCGAACCCGCGGGCAGAAACTAGTAATTTATAAGCAGCCAGGTCGATTCGGACTAAGAATCCTTTTCTATAATCTCTTCATTTGATTTAAGAACCTTCATCCAAACGTTGTGATTATGTTCCCGCAGCGACACTGACACATGTCAACACAATACTAGCCACTATTTTCCCGAAGCTACACTGGCCTATGTAAACACGCCACTAGCCACTATTTTCCCGCAGCAACACTGCCCTATGTAAACACGACACTAGCCACTATTTTCCCGCAGCGACACTGACACACGCCAACACAATACCGTGTGGTCGTGGAGGCGGTGCTTCAGCTTCTTGTGCAGCACGACGCCCTTCTGGCTGACACTGCCCTATGTAAACACGACACTAGCCACTATTTTGTCGCAATGACACTGCCCTATGTAAACACGACACTAGCTACTATTTTCCCGCAGCTACACTGACACACGCCAACACAATACGGTGTGGTCGTGGAGGCGGTGCTTTAGCTTTTTGTGCAGCACGACGACCTTCTGGCTGACACTGCCCTATGTAAACACGACACCAGCCACTATTTTCCCGCAGCGACACTGCGCTATGTAAACACGACACCAGCCAGTATTTTCCCGCAGCGACACTGACACATGCCAACACAACACTAGCCACTATTTTCCCGCAGCGACACTGACACATGCCAACATAACACTAACCACTATTTTCCCGCAGTGACACTGACACACGCCAACACAATACCGTGTGGTCGTGGAGGCGGTGCTTCAGCTTCTTGTGCAGCACGACACCCTTCTGGCTGGCACTGCCCTATGTACACACGACACTGGTCACTATTTTCCCGCAATGACACTGCCCTATGTAAACACGACACTAGCCACTATTTTCCCGCAGCGACACTGACACACGCCAACACAATACCGTGTGGTCGTGGAGGCGGTGCTTCAGCTTCTTGTGCAGCACGACACCCTTCTGGCTGGCACTGCCCTATGTACACACGACACTGTTCACTATTTTCCCGCAATGACACTGCCCTATGTAAACACGACACTAGCCACTATTTTCCCGCAGCGACACTGACACACGCCAACACAATACCGTGTGGTCGTGGAGGCGGTGCTTCAGCTTCTTGTGCAGCACGACACTCTTCTGGCTGGCACTGCCCTATGTACACACGACACTGGTCACTATTTTCCCGCAATGACACTGCCCTATGTAAACACGACACTAGTCACTATTTTCCCGCAATGACACTGCCCTATGTAAACACGACACTAGCCACTATTTTCCCGCAGCGACACTGACACACGCCAACACAATACGGTGTGGTCGTGGAGGCGGTGCTTTAGCTTCTTGTGCAGCACGACGACCTTCTAGCTGACACTGCCCTATGTAAACACGACACCAGCCACTATTTTCCCGCAGCGACACTGCGCTATGTAAACACGACACCAGCCAGTGTTTTGCCGCAGCGACACTGACACATGCCAACACAACACTAGCTACTATTTTCCCGCAGCGACACTGACACATGCCAACATAACACTAACCACTATTTTCCCGCAGTGACACTGACACACGCCAACACAATACCGTGTGGTCGTTCAGCCGGTGCTTCAGCTTCTTGTGTAGAACGACGCCCTTCTGGCTGACACTGCACTATGTAAACACGACACTACCCACTATTTTCCCGCAGCGACATTGACACATGCCAACACAACACTAGCCACTATTTTCCCGCAGCGACACTGACACATGTCAACACAACACTAGCCACTATTTTCCCGCAGCGACACTGATACACGCCAACACAATACCGTGTGGTCGTGGAGGCGGTGCTTCAGCTTCTTGTGCAGCACGACGCCCTTCTGGCTGACACTGCCCTATGTAAACACTACACTGGTCACTATTTTCCCGCAATGACACTGCCCTATGTAAACACGACACTAGTCACTATTTTCCCGCAATGACACTGCCCTATTTAAACACGACACTAGCCACTATTTTCCCGCAGCGACACTGACACATGCCAACACAACACTAGCCACTATTTTCCCGCAGCGACACTGACACATGCCAACACAACACTAGCCACTATTTTCCCGCAGCGACACTGACACATGCCAACACAACACTAGCCACTATTTTCCCCATGACACAATAACATGCCATTTTACAATAACACATGCTATTTTCCCGCAGCGACATTGACACATGCCACACAACACTAGCCACTATTTTCCGCAATACACACACTAGCCACTATTTTCCTGCAGCGACAGACACATGCTATTTTCCGCAATGCGTGTGGTCTACCTTCAGCTTCTTGTGCAGCACGACGCCCTTCTGGCTGACGAAGGAGTTAACGATGCTTGATGCGGACGTGGGACATGTATGTTGATATCTTGCTGCAAGGAGAAATACAAACATTATTAATAATAATAAAATCTTTATTTCGGACTAGTCCATATTTAGTTAGTATACAATTGTTCTTAATACTAGTGTTAGTAACGTTTACATTTAAGTACTATCGGTTTAATTGACCCGATGTTGCATAAGCGATTTTACCGGCCAGCCTTTTTTTACTATTGAAGTCATTTTCAAGGTAAGGACCAAATGTAGGGGAGAGGCAACAAATCGACATCCGCCCTGCTGCTGTTGCCTTGAGACAAATTTGTTGAGTAACCCATGTGTGTCAGTGGGAGTGTATTCATATTCATTTATTCGCTGTAAAAGTGGTGAAATACAATGGTGGTACAGTTTACATAAGTCTCCTCACTCTTAACCTAGCTAGGCATGCAAATATTAAAATCAGTTCATCAACTACAATCATCATTTACAAACTAATTAAGACCAATTAGTTCACAATTCAAATGTCAATCAAAATAATACATATATGATACCTACTTATTTTATCTAATTTGTCAAATATTCTTCCACCGAGTAATAACATTTCTCAATTAGAAAATTGCGCAATTTGTTTTTAAACAATGGCGATGGTAAGACCTTTAAGTCCCTTGGCAATTTATTATAAATACGAACAGCCATCGGATAACTGCTTAGACTGTAAAGTGTTGTTGTCATTATAGGTGTCATTGTAACCACCCACCTCTCCCCCTCCCCCTAAATCCGCTACTTTGAGTAAGAAATTTTGAAAATTCCACCCCTAGTAACCCAGCCCTAATCCTAACTAATATTATAAATGTGAAAGTGAGTTTGTTTATTTGCTTGATATCTCTTCACGCTTTATCTACTCAACCAATCTACCTGAAATTCACATACACATAGTTGGAAGTACTGAGAAGGACATAGGGTACCTTTCATCCCAGGAAAAAGCAATGATCCCGTAGGAAATTCACGCAACTTTGAATTAGTGAAACTTACTCAAATTGCTCGGAACAGTGGGGACAACAGTAGACGGTACCGTTGTGGTAGTTCTCATGATTTCTTGCGGCGTTTCTGTTGAAAGATATACAGTCCTATTAAAATGCTGTCAGTATTTGGGCTATTGTCATTTTTGACGCAACTAACTTCACTATAAGAGTTAAAAAAAAAAAAGTTTTTATTGAATTTTTTGATGCATAGTTAGTTATTGCAAATATATATATTATCAATTTGTAAAATTTTGCATGGACTTCTCAATTGTTATTGTTAACATCATATTGTACCCTATTTAATGCAAATAAAGGATTATCTTGTATTATACTAACTTATATAAGACAGTATAATAAAGTTAGACATGATCATCAAAATGACGTCCATTATTCGCATAGTAAGGTCTACGAGATCACTCGTAGACTTTAAGAGAAATCTGTACATAAATAAAATCGTATTAGGGTCTGGTAGATATTAAATAAATAATCTAAATCTTTGTTGATTATGCACGAAATATACAGTGGTGGTCAGATAATTAGGGACACCAGTCGATTTTCACACAAACGAGGTTACTTTGAAGCCTTGGTTCAACGCCAGGATTGATCTGAGCTGTGATCTGATGATGGCCATCCAGGAATAGAATGGAGGACATCCAGATATACACACGGAACTGATCAGATCAGCATTCTAAGAGCTGTTTGGATATGTTTAAAAAACCGCGAAAATACCATTAAAATGTATGGAAATCCTGAAACTCAGAAAGTTGAGCTGAGTAGCTCTCAGAATGCTGATCTGATCAGTTGGGTGTGTTGTGATCTGGATGTCCTCCATTCTATCCCTGAATATAATAGAGGAATATTTGCTTCCCGACGATTCTCGTTTTATTTTTACAGGTTATGGGCCCAGTGCTCTTTGACTGCAGAAATCTGATGGTTATAGGGCCAATAGAAACACATTCAATAATAATTTACTTTACTGAGATTCAATCCTACTAATATTATAAATGCGAAAGTTGGATAAGAGTTTGAGAGTTAGGATGCTTGTAAGTCAATCACACAAAATCTACTTCTTCTAAAGCCAAAAGTATACTGGACAGTTTCGACAAAAATTTGGTATACGGAGTTGTAAAATAATAATGCTATTACTAGAAGCATCTATCTCTGTTGTATAAATTGTCTATTTCATAAACTACCTACTACTTACTTCTTTTAAAAAGTTGTAGTACTCTAATTTTATTATTATCTAAAAACTGATGGCGATTCCAATGTTCGGAAAGAAGCAAAAACTGGTTTATGAAACTTATTGTACACTGTTTCATTTATATTGTAAATTGGTATATGAAAGGAAATAAAAAATAAATAAACATAAAATACCAGGAATAGCATAGAGGTACTAATTGTCGGCGTTTCCGGCTAACAACACGTGGTGAGTATTATATAAAAACATAATGACTATTTCTTAATCAAATAAAATTGAGCATGTTCAACTAACCATGATGACCTTCTAGTAGTGACGTATGGACAACTCTTTGTCAGCTAAACTTCATCGGTGCTGAGATACCATATGCGAGCGGACGTCACTTTGCGGGATCTTAAATCGTATCTTGCATATTGTTATTTCGCATTCGTGAGGGCACTGCAGCTTCTGAAATTATAATATTAAAGCTGATTGTTGCTCATGACCGTGTTTAATAACAAACTAATGTTTTATTATATTATATTTTTAATTTAATTTTGACTGTATATACCATTGTATATGACAATTAGTTGTACCGTCAACAATGTCGAAACTTACTTTATATGTAGTATGTTATATGGCATTTTTTATGGACAAAACACCACTCCTTAATTTTGTTTCTTCTACAGTAGTAAAATAGCATTATTTGTGTTGTTTTCGGGCTCTTGTACTAATTCAATCTTAACTACTGATGTAAAAGTGCTATCGACGTAAAAAAGGTCTCATTTAAAAGCTAATTATGTAGACAACAATAAAATAAGAAAGATGTTTCAATATGAATGGCAAAAAAAAGAAAAAAAAGTAAAAGCAAAAAAAAAGTTTTTTTTTTATTATTAGCTTTTTGTGAAAAACTAGCCCATTAAACTGTTATTTTTTTTTATTTTAAACCGAAAGTAAAAATTAAAATTCTTAAATTAAAATAAATTGGTAACTATGTACAAGATAATGTTGTTGTATATATTACTTACATCGGAATGTTTAAACATATGCGTAGTATAAGATTCCTCCTCGCCAAATCCTTTGAAACAAACCAAACATTTGTACTGAGAATTTTTGAAATTTGAAGACAACTTCCTCTTTTCGATTTCCTCATGCTGCTCTTCTAAACTCAAATTTGTAATCTCAAATATCGATTCGTCCAGTTTAATCCCTTTCGATTTACGTTTATCGATTGTTTCCGAATCTTTCGTTTTCACTTTCTTTTTTTGTTTCTCTCTAACCAGCCTGTTACTTTTTGCCTTTGGCTTCTCAATTTTAATTTCAGCCGGCTCTGCTATAATATTGTTTACTTCAGTAAATAATTCTGGCGAGATACTCCTTTCGTCTATGGAATTGTCAGAAAAGTTTATTTCTTCTTTAATCTCTTCGGCATCTAAATGATCTTTTAAATCTTCTAAGTATACACTTGATTTTATATCGATATTATCTTCACCCTCTTGTATTATTATGTCAAAATCATTGAGTGTTGTGTATTTATGCACTAGTGTACTGATTAGGTTATTTTCTAGGCGGTCTATGCTTAATATAATATCTGTAGTAAGCTGAAAAAACATTGAATAAAATGTTATTAAAATAGTAGTAACTTATTTTTAGTACACGCCAATGCCTCTTTAGAAATAAGTTGTACCTGGTAGTTTTCTCATAGACCACCACCTGCTTTCGGTGAAGGAAAACATCGTGGGGAAACCTGCACATTGGCTGACTGTTTAGTTTACTAGTGTGTATACAACCACTGCCACTAGATGGCGGTAGTCGTAAAAGTCATGTCAGATGACTTTAGAAGACTTGAATAAAATCTGACACCAGTGTTAGTAATAACACACTCGATAAGAAGAAGTAGTACCTTTGTACAGTCAGATGCAGAGGTTTCTCTGCATATACACCACTGTACTTGTGAACACACTTTATTTTAATTTAAGTTTCCTTCCTATAACATATGTTGCATGCTGTTGTGTACGAAAACAAAATCCTTGCATATTCATAAAACAAAGTCCCCCACTGCGTCTGTCAATGTTTGCGATAAGCTCGAAAACATCTGAACTGAACATTTTTAAATCAGTTTTGGACTGAATGGTCGGTTCCGATGAAAGTACTGGTGGTATAAAAAATTCGCAAAAATTCATGGGCGAATACTCTAGAGCGATGCCGGGGCGAAGGCGCGCTACGGCGCTAAGTAAATATTTTTTTATTGTAATTCGTCCTATTTACTAATTTACTAAACAATAGTTTAAAAATAAACAAACTCACGGCCTGAGAGGATAACCATGAACGAATGCTGGCGGAATGATGGCGAGATGACATTCTGGGCATGCCACTTCATCAGAAAATTGCGGGAGTGAAGAAGAAAAGGGTTGCTATCGGCAAAGGTAATGGAAGGAGAAAGAGAGGGGAGGTTTTTGTAACGGTGGGACACTTCAACAGGCTAGAAGAAAATAAAATAAATTAAATAATCAAACTCACATATTCCCAGTCGTGACCGCAGCCGCCATCAGCCGCCAGCAATATGCCGCAACAGCTCGCGGTGCGCACTCCAAAAGCATGCGCTTGCGGAGGAAGCTATCTAGACACTAACCTAATGGAACAAACAATAGTTTAAAACAAACATCAACTCACGTATTCCGAGTCGTGACCGCGGCCGCCAGCGGCCGCCAGCTCGCGGTGTTTACCACTCCCAGCATAACTTACGGGGGAAGCTATCTAGACACTAACCTAATGGAACAAACAATAGTTAAAACAAACAAACTCACGTATTCCCTCGTGGTGACCGCGGCCGCCATCAGCCGCTGGCTGGTGTGCGCACTCCCAGCATAACTTGCGGGGGAAGCTATCTAGACACTAACCTAATGGAACAAACAATAGTTAAAACAAACAAGCTCACATATTCCCTCGCCCTGACCGCGGCCGCCATCAGCCGCTGGCTGCGCCGAGCACGAGCCCGCAGCCGCCAGCTCGCGAGAGTGCGGTGTGCGCACTCCCAGCATAACTTGCGGGAAAGCTATCAACACACTCACCTAATGGTATTGAAGAAGATATAATGCACTTCTTGTCTCTATGTATCATAAATAATAATAAATATATACGGACCAGATCACACAGATTAAGTTAGCTTCAAAGTATGTTCGAGACTTGTGTTATGGGATACTAACTTAACGATACTATATTTTATGAAAAATACATATAATAAACATCCAAGACCCAGGTCAATCTGAAAAAGATCATTTTCCATCTTGACCCGACTGGGGATCGAACCCGGAACCTCTGGTGTGGCAGTCCGGCGTGATGACCGTTAGACCACGGAGGTTGTCAAAATCTCAATCTATACAATGTAATCTTAATATAATTTACTTTTTTAATTTAAAATGTAATTTACAGTCAAAATTCTTTTTTAAACTATTTGTCTAAAGGATTGCTGTACTGCTAAATACTTACCGTCAAGCCAAGTAAGATACTTCATAAGCTTTGTCCAGACTATTAGTATTCATATCAAATGAATTTTTATTCCAACCGCCATAAACATGATTCATGACTGAAAAAAACAATATAGTGAAATAGCAAAAAAAATCATAAAGCTATAGTCAAAGTCAATTATTTTTATTTATATAGGCTTAAAAATAGCACTTATAAATCGTCACATTCTTGTTTTTTAGTTAGTTGACGTCATAAAATTACTTAAAGCTAAGGTTACCACACTTGCCAAAGCGCAAGTGGAGAAGAGGCGGCGCAACAAACTCCACTGCTGCATTTTCTCCTAAGGCGTCACTTTACAACATATGTCTTACAATTAAATGAATATAATTTTAACGAAACCTTTTTTTTATATATTTGGAGGAGCTGACAGCCTTCTTGTTATTGAGAAGCTTCAAGATAATGAGTCCATAGGAGAAAAGAATTTTCATGTCAAATAAGAATTCATATAAAATGTCCAATAAAAATAGTGTCAGTAATATTTTCATTAGAACTAAATTACTGATATTTAAATGCTCGTTCTAATAAATATATTAGCATTTGAACAGTACATACATTAAAATCTAACATTATTGTTTTGTGCAATTATTGGTGCTTCATAATTCATACTACTCAATAAAGATTGCATATTAAGTGGTGTTGTCTACATGCTTCTTGCTCATAATTTCCTCTAAATACAAGAATAAACTAATATATTGATTCAAGAAAGAAGAAAATAAATTTACAACAAATATATGCATTGCAGGGACCCATAACCTTTTTTGAAAATTGATTTGGTTCACAAACTAAGAAGCAGCTATATATAGTTGTTCATTAACCTTTAACTAGTGACGGTAGAGTCTCAGGCGTCAGGCGTCACGTGTTTTACAAATTACTCAAATCGATATTCCCCGCTTGCCGAGACCCTTCCCCCACGCTTATCCTGCTTAGCTCAGTAGCTTTTGTTTTAGTGCTAAAACGCTTGGAAGAGGCGTGTTTGTTGTCGGTTGCATTACGTAGATTTTATAACAATAACAAAATCATCGTAGCCATAGCCTGTCGGAGCTACATGTCCCTCGATTGCATACAAATCGAGCGTAAGCTTACTTCGTCGAGCGTAAACGATCAGTCAGAATACAAGTCCTTAGTTGTGCATACCAAAAATAGTTTTTTTTGCAATAATTTGGAAAAACGAAGTTTACTGAAATAATTTTTACTGAAAAAATAAATAATGCCAAGTACCTAGCCAATTTCATTTCCTTTACCCCAAAAAAATAGAAGTCTCGTCTGGGTTGAAAACTATCTGCAACAGTGACATCGTTGTCTGCGATGTAATTACCAAGGAGTTACAAAGGGTTACGGCTATAGTGATAGCGGGTTCTGAGAGATAAAGTGAAGAAGGTGTCCAAAGTCATCGAAGAAGGTGTCCAAAGTCGCCAGAGGATAGTCAGGGCAGAAGCTTGAAGAGCATTTAGGGGTTTTGTCCCTAAACAGAACAGAGTAAGAAGTGTACACGTATGTCGGGTGTTGTGTATCAGAGTGCTTTCAATCCGTCTTTCTCTTCACTGTACAAAAACTGCGGACGTTTATACTTTAAATTTGAGCAAGTTGTCAAAATTTTTATTTTTATTTTCAGAAAATCTTTTTTGTTTCTTTTGTTTCTTTCTAGATTAGATTTTTTTATAAAAAAGTATTAAATATCTCATGTGTTTTATGTAAGGTCTATTAAAAAAGCTAAAAATAAGATCTCATATCAATTAAGGCGTGAAAAAGTACCAGTTAGTGTTAATTACCGTTTTTAAATGAGTTTTTTATTAAAAGCTGATTGAATTTATTGAATTTACTTATATGTCTTTTATAACATACAAATGGTTTAATATAATACAATTTTTTAAACGTTCATATTATATTATGCTTTGCTTAAAAATTAACTTTGAAAGTAGTAGCCGTGGTAGCCCGTGAGCGTCCCTTGTGGTGTAGTGTATAAATTTGTCATCGTCACATTCAGATCGAAGTTAAATGTCAAACAAGAATATCTGTTTTTATCCTTCAACAATAGAGAACTACTATTGTTTAAACAATTGTTATTCAAAAAACCCCATGACATGATAGAGATTAAGATTAGATCTGCTGAGAGGATTAAACGTCATACATCTGTGCTTGCGCTGTAGCCCCCAAATCCTAACTAATATTATTCATGTGAATGTGAGTTTGTTGGTACCTTTTCTTCACATTTTATCTACTATGAACCAAACTTCCTGAAATTTTGCATACACATAAGTTAGAAGTCTTTGAGAAGGACACTAGGAGTACTTTTCATCCCGGGAAAAAGAACTGTTCCCGTGGGAAAATCACACAGGCAGAAGCCACAGGCAGAAGCTAATAGTAAATAATTTGTAGGCATTGTAACCATTATTATCTTACCAGTAATAATTCTGGAGACAGCACCATGGCCTCAGTTCTCCAGAGGCAAGAAAATCTTTAGTAATTAAAGTGTAGAGAACGGCGTACAATGTGCTGCTTGTTTTGCTTGTGTCTAGAACATTACAAGCCATTTGACCTCTGACCTGTGCTGCGTTTGTGGCGCTCTTTGGAAATAATGATTATTTTAAAGTAGCTGCTTTGAACCAGGCTTCCGACTCGGGGAATTTCAGATTAATTTATTTTGTCAGACATGGCTATTGTCGTTACAATTTTAAATAGATACAGTTGCTCTATGCTGTGCCATTTAGCATACAAAATTTCAGTCATAAAAATTACATTTTATAGATAAACTAGCTTTTGCCATAGCTTTGCCGAAGTTGTGTTTTCCATTCTCAGTACTTCCTATAACTGTATATCCAATGCATGAAAATTTCAAGAAAGAATAGATCCAGAAGTTAAAGCGTGAAGAGGTCACAAACAAACTCACAATATGTGTTAGGATATCGGATTAGGATGAGATTCATGAAAATTTTTTGTTAATTCATACAATGTCAGTTCACTTGGATAGTTACGTCAGGACTACTATTTCAAGGATTCTGAATAGCCTATAATAGCCTTGCTCATTGCGGCTTCTTCTTTTTCATTGTGGTTTTTCCTCTTTCCTTCAAGCCTTCCTCATTGTAGCTCATCCATACACTTGAGAAAGATTTTACAAATCCGACTGTTAGTTCAGTAGATTAACGCGTTCAACCGACAAAACTAAACTATACCTTATATTTTAGGTATTAGGTACGAATATTACGGAAATTGTTAAAGTTGATACTGTTTTAGTTACTTACGCGTGAAAAGTAATTTCACTACATCCAGTATAATCAACTGATCGATTTGAGCATCCAACTACGGCGCACTGCATTTTTATTTATTTATTAAAAACCTTTCACAACAAAGGATATCCGGTTAAAATTACTCTGTGATGAAGAGTGCTCTTCTTCTTCGCTTGCCTGTTTCCTTTGTTGGAGACGGCCCTGAGAGATAAATGGGAAACACATTCAAGAAATAAATAATAAAAACAAAAATTGATCCAAATCAAAGACGACGCTAAACCGAGCGAACAAGACCGAACAAGCTGTCAGAGTGACAAATGACATGACAACCCAATGTAGTAAATGAACAGTGTCATTTATTTTATTTTTTACGAATCGACGCAAAAAATCACATGCGATGCGACGTCACAGCGACGTCGACACCACATCGTCGTTCGGTTCGGATTCGGAATGCATTGTAGTGAATAGGCGAGTTGCACTGAAAAAAGTAAAAACGTCAGTCTTGTCAATGTCAAAATAATAAAAAATTTTTGTTTTATTATTTGTTGTAAAATAAATGAGAAATACAAATTGTCGATTTTCGTAAGTTTCATCGCTCTCATAAAACCAAGAGAAATATTGACAACATAACAGTATTAACAAATACTATATAAACTCTGTTTATATATTATTTGAAGTAACGACTGTTGAAACACAGACATGGCTGTGTGTAGGATAATGTCTGGCGACGAACCTAAACATGTATTCAATAGCGAACACTCCTTTGCATGGAGTTTACGAGAAAGTAACTAATAACACATTAAGCGTACTCCTATGAAATTCTTACATCAATGTTCGGAGACCGTCACACCTCACACCCAAAGAAAAAGCCGCCACTGCCTTCTTTTTCTTCACGACGAACCCATAGTTAATAACTATATTTCCAGCTACATTAGCAATAAGCATCGTTAAAATTCTGTGTCGAACTTGTAATTCTAAATACTATTTCACTAACTATTATTTAAACATTGCCTTTACATATACTATTGGCCAAATTCCATCAAAATTTACTTGTGATTGA